>LPNX010176089.1:977-23938 GCA_001517045.1 Pseudotsuga menziesii | reverse complement strand
ATTTAATTATACTTATTCATAACTATTTATTTAATTGTACATGGTTTAGGAGGTCTTTGCAAATGGTTTTAAGACCATGTGCAAGACCTCCTAAACAACCCATAATTTTAGGAGGGCCTTGCACATGGTTCTAAAACCATGTGTGGGGGAGATGTTGTAATGTTCTTTCGTAACAAAATAAAAAATAATATAAAATTTTATGTGTGTCATAAATAGTATTAAATATTAATAATAAAAATATTATATATCGACCTTAAATAAAAAGATGTGTCTTTTGGTCTGAATCACACAAAAAATGATAGTTGAGTGCAATACTTCTAAGAAGAGGTTTACACCTCCAAAAATTTGATCCCTCTCAGCTCTTAATAGAGCCGAGGATTTGGATCTATGCTGGTACAATCCAATGAAATTAATTAAACTTCAAACAAAATTTTGTTAAGATTTTACAAGCATTGGTATTACATTATTTTTTGGGTAGGAAAAATGTTTGAATTTTATTTATTTATTTTTAAATATGAACGTTAAGAGTAAGTCATTTTTATGATCAATGGAAATGTGATGATTTCCTCTCAAACATTTTGTGGTATAAATGTGTAATGCCTCATTTTTTAACCTTTAGTAACTAAAACCCTAAATATGATGGAATGAAAATGTGATGATATTCTTCTAAACATTATGTTGTATGAATGTGTAATGTTTCATTCTTTCACAGACTTTTAGTAATTAAAACCTTAAATGTGATTTATTTTAATTTATTTTACTATTCATTTGCTTTTTTTTAGTTGGATTTATTAAGACTATTGTTAGGTGAACATTTGAACATACTTGTATATGAATAATATATGAATTTTACCTTTAATTTTATTAATAGTGATGAGTATGTGATTTCATTTGAGCATGAAAAGTAATTTGGAATGTGGTATGTGAATACGAGTTTAATTTATATTGTGAATGTTGAACTAGTACAACAATTGATGCAAAAGAATATAGTTCTTATTTACATGTCATTTTGGCGATATAGATTATCACTTGTAACAATTAGATGTGTCATTGCAGAAGATAGATGTTGTTAGTCAACTAACCTACATATGAATAGACTATGAGATAGTCAAACTCTTGTAGAGTCAAAGTATCTTGGACTGTCTTAGACATCAGGAGGATAATGGTATGATGTCATTTTTTAAAATAAACTACATTATGATTACTCAACATTGCTTGATTGTGGGCGAGTGTGAGTTTTGAAAGGACCCATAGTCCGTCTAAAGTGGTTGTTCAATGACACAATGTAGTTGATTGAGGGTGTTGACCCTAGTGATATTGGGGGGTGGGGGCTTTCCCGCTATTTATCCTCCAAAACCCAGATTCATCAGAGGGTTATGTTGTGAATGCTCCCCTAGACACGTGACAATGATTGTTGTTTTTTTATTGGGGAAGTTGGTTGATGTAGTCAACACTTCCACTAAGGTCTATATCTATGTTTAGGTCGGTATAGCCAACACCATAGCATATTGCAACAAAGGATAGGATGTAGAGGTCAAGGATGGGATCAGTGATGACTAGGTATGTGGAATACTTGAGGATACATATGAGACCCCGATGGCATGGAATGGGGAACCTTATTATTATAAACCTTCATGGTTGTATGCCTAATTCATTGGATGTACTTATACGTTTAAATTTTAGTACTTTTGAATGATGAATGATGCATTATTAAATTGTTTTTCCACATGTTGATTTCTAGCATATAAAAAATATACATTAGGATCATTGGATGTTGATTATTAGTACCCATGCAAGAGGTGTGTGCACAAGCCGCGTATGCACACCTTGCACCAATAAATTCGTATATTTGGAAAATGCGGTATTTAGTAGTAATTAGATTGAGATTTAAATGTATTATCATATCTTGTGTATATTATAAATATGTGATTTCATGGTTTAAAATAAATTGTGACATATTTGCTATGTTCTAGATTTAATTTAATTGATTGGATTATCGAATTGTTACAGTATATATATGGTATTAAAAATGTCTTTAAGATATTACTTACATGTATAAAAGTACATACATAATATAATAGATTATATGTGAAATGTCTTTATTAACTTATGTGTTGGGGGGATATTAATGTGATAATGGGATATGTAGGATTTGCACATATTCTAAATATGTTGTCTTATTGTATTTAAAGTGAATTCGCGTAAAACACGACTTGAGAAGGATTTTTCGGGAGAGTATGAAGAACTCTTGGAAGAAATACTATGGATCTATGTGCATCACTATTCTTCTAGGTGAATCATTGTTTTTAGAGCCACAGGCACAGAGGGCCAAGAAACTGATTCTTGGAGATAGGATAAAAGCAAGGCTCCTAGTTGAGGGAGAAGATTGAGGCTGGCTTGTTATAGTTGGATTTCTTCACCATCCTTGTAAGAGGTCGAATTCTATTTAAAGAGGTATTTTCTTATGAATTTAAACTATTATTTACAGAGGTATTTTTTTTTATAAATTTAAATAGTCTATGTAGACTATTATTGTTGCATGTGTTTTTATGCTTTTTTATCCTATGTGAATCATAAATAAAATAATATTCATGCTATGATAAGGGATTAGGATTTATTGTGTAAAACTTTCTCTCAAATAGTTAAATTCTTGACGCAAAAAGTAAAAACTAAGATTCTTTATGGAAAGGGGTAAATTATAATTTTTTTAAATAAGTAGTAGTTAAAGGATAATACCCTATAAGGATTAATGAACCTTAATAGATATACAAAATACGTAATCTTTCTAAAATGCATTAAGATATTTTTGAAGTAGTGGATCCTCATTCAACTGTTGTACGAGATCACTTGACAAACACATTGAAAGCCACTTGAAGTTATAAGATCCTTATTAAACTACTCTACTAGATCATTTGATTGAAACCCATAAACCTAAACATATTCCTCTAGGAGAAATATCTTAAGAGAGAGAAAAAAAGGGCAAATTTTCGTATCCCAACATCTCCACTTATGGTATTGAAAATCTAAAATGAAAGATCAACTATTTTTTTTAATCAATAAACATATAAACAACAAATTAAAGACGAGACTTCAAAGTAAGAACAATGCCTCCAAAGTGGGAGTTATAGTGGGAAAATGGTGACACGCTACACTGATAACCACATAAATTTAGTCATGGAAACCAGCATATATGGCTACCAAGGCATCCTTGACATGTCATAAAATATTCATCATGCAATCACCATATAGTATGAATACATCATGTTGTTGTCATGTTATTCATAGAAAACATGTTGAGGTGGTAGCAAGAAAGGTGAATATGGTGATTAGTTAGAGTAGATAGTGTATATGGATGGGTGATTAGTTAGAGTGGATAGTGTATGTAGATGGTTTACAGGTGTGTAAATGTTGTAACAAATAGAAATTGTGTATGAGGTGCATCACAACTCTTATTTGTTGAGGTGAAATATAGATAGTAGAATTCAAAAGAGTAAAAAAGTGTTGATAAATATACTAAGTTATTATAGTATTTTAAAAAAATGTTAATTATATTGTATGATCACATAAAATAATCAAATCAAAATTTTAGTTATATTTAATGACTAAAATCATTTATAACAAAGAATGTGGTCATCAAATTCCAACCATAGCCAAACGAATAATTTTTAAAATCCATTTTTAAATGATTAGGCATGATATGAAATAACTGCTAGCGATAGATTCCTTGAGTTACCATTTATAGGTATTCCTTGCTAGGTTCATCGCATAGAGAAAGAGAGGTTCATATAAAATATATTTCAACACACATTACTAATAACTTTTTCTTTATAATTTTTAATAAAAATACATATATTTAACATGTGAATATATATGCCCATTTGGTGATTATATCTGCCCATTTAGAAAGTCTTGTTGGAAGGTTCTTCCCTTGCCCTATCTATGTAATTTAATAATAATATATTATGTATTTAGAAAGTTTTGTATGGATTTTTTCAATATAATTTTTTAATAATATTATATTCAAATTATAATATTTGTTATTGAAAAGGAAGATCGAACCTTAGTGATGTATCAAGCCATTTAGAAAGTCTTGTGGGAAGGTTCTTTATTTGATCTTTTGGTTGCAAAACAAGGAGTCCACATTGGATGTAAAGGAGATATTGGGGATACATGACGAGGAGAGAGAAAAGATGTAACGTCTAGCATAATAAGGATGTTGGGTGGGTGTGCTTCCATAGTGAGAGGAACTACTCGTGATTGCAATGCTTTTATTATGGACCCTAGTGCACTATATAACTTTTTTTTTCATGGAAAAATGATTATATATATACATAATAGTCGATTTTTTTAAACTAATGATAATATTAAGATGATCCTTTTTTTGGTTTGGTTTAATGAGTATTTTTTATTATATTATTATTTTGATTTTTTTTAAGGGAATTGACAATTGAGATAAGGTTTGTACTCGCATGACATGTAGTCGATTTTTCGTTTATTACCATTATACCCTTAGGTGTATCCACACTACCCCTACACAATTGCACATACTATTTGAGGTTTCAACCCATGATGTCACAAGGAGTACCTTAACAGTGCACTCTATCGCCAACTGGTCTACATCTCCTAGAGTATCTTTCAATGTGATGTTAAAATAACTATTATTATTATGATTATTTCAATTTAAGGTTATGGTTTAGTTGGATATTAAATTGATGTATGCGATCTTTTTGTTTATGGGACACAACTCTTTTTGAATGTCGATTTTACAACTCAAGTTTACAATAATGTACATACTCTACTTCCTATGGATTTGAACATATAACCTCTCGAGAGGAAACAAATATTTTTAACCGTTAAGCCTACTTAACAGCATGGACTTTGATAGTTCTGCCCTAAAAAATGTTTTTACTATTTTATGTTATTAATTAAAAATTTCTACTTCCTCACCAAAAACATAAACATACAAATAAAATTTACTTTACAAAAAGATTATTAAAAGATTATTAATAGATAAGCCAAAAAATTACTTACCATTTGCCTTATATCCACATAGTCATAACATGCTTCATATCAACAACCGCCATCTCACAATACAAGGGTTGCACAAAAGAAATGTTATTCTTAACAACCAAAAAGGCAAGAGGGATACCTACATATGCAATCAAAGTCATTATTGTCTTAGAACTCCAAGTTCAAAGACCTTCTAACTTCAAATGCTATGAAGTAAATATCTATCGTGTCACTAAAGTCCTTAATCAATGGTGTTTCTAGTTTAATTTATTTTTGTACTTGAAATCCTTAGGCAATGGTGTTTCAAGTTCGATTTATTTTGTATTTCTCTTCTCATGGAGGTTCGTGGAAGGTTTTTGAAGTTTCTTTACCTTATAATATTTTTTTTAAACATTATATAACTTAATATATACATATTCTTCATATTATTATCAACAAAAATTTTAACATTATATAACTTAATAATATAATTTGGAGTATATTCCTTGACTATGTTATTTTCTTAAAATATGCATACAACGTTGGAACATTATATAACTTAATAATCATGTTTGAAGATAAATCATTCTTCACATCATTAACACCATCACTTTTTCCAAGAGAAAAATAGCAGTTCCTCGTTATTCATCTTTGAATCAAAGGAAACCTTTGTGCTGCAACAAGTACATCTACCAAAGAAAGTAAGGCCACATCCAGGAGCAAAAAGTACAGACCCATCACCACCATACAAGAAGTAATAGGCACCAAAGGGGGCTCTCACAAAACAAAAGAAGAGGCAAATTAACGAACTTCTAGTCCACATCTCGAATCACCTGAGCAACAACAATCAAATCAATACAAACAAGCTGATCTAAAAGAGACATTGCATTAACACCATCACTTGTTGACAAACAACAACTTGTGTATTCTTTAACTATGTTGTTATTCTCTTAGAATATGCATATAATGTTTATGCATTAAAGTGAGGGACTACATCCATATAAAACTAAATTGATCCATTTTGTATCTTGTCTACTTGAGTGTCCATCTCAACTTCATTAATTCTATGTATTATTTTGAAATATTTGAATTGACTTGTTGTGTCTTGTTAGTTTATATAAAAAATAATATATTTTTCATTTTCAAGTCAAAATGTTTTGACTTTACATTAGTTTTACACTTTAATTTCATGATACTAATTTTAATAAAGTTTTCTAATGTCTTAAAAAATAATTTATTAAATTAAACTTTTTGAAAATTAAAAAATTATATATATATTTCACTAGTTTCAGTTTTTAATTTATCAAAAGGTTATCTATTGGACATAAATCGTTAAAAATGTAATTTTATTTTTAAAACACATAAAAGAAAATTAAAAACAATATTTAAATAATTTTCTAAAAGTACCATGTGGTAACCTTCTCGTGTTATTGTTGGCTTTTCTTTATTAGAAAAAAAAAGTGTTGTCAGTTCCTTGTGATGTTTTGATTTTGATAATATATATTCTATATGGTTTTGTTTTAAAGTTTTAATGAGTACAATTACCTATTGATATGAGAATTTTTATTAAAAAAATGCATTCTTATAATTCCACATTTATTTTCTCAGTTTGTATATTCAATCTATAGCTTATTTACTTTCTTAATTTCTGTGTTTAGAATGGACTAACAACTTTGTAGCATATTCACTTGTTTAAAACAAAATCATCTTGATTGAATTTTTCAAAGGCAACATGTTAGTGTGCTCATCTTATATGATTCAAAAGATACAATCTCATTTATCTTATAGTTTGTCAAACATGAAAGACAAATTTTCATGTACCCTTCAAAGGATTATCTAACCGAGAAGGCAAGGATTCAACCTAGGTTTGAAAATCACCATATTAATTTGCGCACATCAAAATTCAAACACCATTTGAATTCATTCATGTGTGCAAAGAAATGATGAAATCATAAATTATCATGCATAAACTCATTAATATCAGGACTTCATACCAATTTCGTTGATGAACATAATATAAACTTACATTGAAAAATATAAACAAAGATTTAATATTCCCTTAGATCCGCTTTCATAGTCCCCTCTAGTGAGCTCGTAGCCTCTCTCATACTATTTGTGGCCATCTTCGAACTTTATATCAATTTTCAACAAAAAACATTTACATACCTTGAGCATACCATGAAAGGTCTACAACACAAGATAAAGAAATCATATTTATCGCAATTACATGCATATCCATTTACTATTTAAGCCTTGGCCTTGAGCTCCACATTAAGAATCCATACAATATATTTACATTATTTACAGATGGGGTCATTTATTTTTCACATAATTACATTATTAACAAATGGGGTCCTTTATTTAAACAACGAGTCTATTTTCTAAACAGAAAAGATCTATATCATTATCAAGAAAGAGTTTGACACTACAAGTAGGAGAAAGAATGTGACTGAATCAACAAACTATTAAGAAGAATCTTGGTGATTAGAATTTGACTAAGAAAGGTAGAAAGCAAAAGACATATCATTATTGCAAGAAATTAGGACATATGGAGAAGGCTAGTTGCCAGAAGAGCAAGAACTTGGAAGAGAAAGTGAAGAATCTTGAAAGAGATGTGTCATCTAGAATATTGATCGACCTATAGAACCAAAATTTAGAAGGTAAAGAAAATAAATATACATTTTTTGTTAGCACTACTTAGGACTTGCATTCTCATACTTCTTAGAGTGATTGAATAGTCAACTTTGGTTGCACCTACCATATGGCTAGAGATGCTTCTATCCTTTCTTCATTGAGTGAAGCTATACAAAAAAGAAAATTTTCTAGCAGATTGTTGTAAAGGAAAGTTTCCTTTGGCTAAGGTTTAAGAGGCCATCAATGTACTGGGGTTGAAAGAGAGATGCAAATGGTTCGAGAAGTAAATACAAGCAAGATTCAGAGATTATAATGGTTCATACCTTAGCCAAACGAAGGTTGATCCAAGCAGCCCTTCAATCCTCTTCTTGCTCCTCTTGCTCCAAGAGACCTGCAAAACGAATTATACCTTCCTCAAACCAATATGACCACATATAAAACAATGATAATCAAATAAACATGAACTAATGATCTGACTAACATCATCATGTGATCATAAACAAAGATTCAATCATACATTGAACAATGATTTTGGAAGAAGAAGGACATCACATCTTTATTAATCTTGAAAAAAAGTACAAGTATACCTTCTCGTCAAATTGGGCACTTAACGAAACCTTGATCTGGTTCTGTTGCTTCTCTTCTCCAAGGAGCTCAGCCTCCAATCTCTGCAACACAAGGAGAAAGCTTCTAGGGAAAAGGTGTGGGCAAAGAGAGCTCCAATTCCTCCAGCATAACAATGCAAAGATTCAAGTCTCCTCTCATGGACCTCCCTACCTCTATTTATATGCTTTATGAAGAGTTAGGGTTGAAGACAAAGCAGTTACAACTAAAGGAGTCAGTTGCATATCTACCCAAACTACCTGAATTTCAAAACATGTATTTTTTTTACATTTTCAGGAGGCATACACGGGTTGCAGAGACAACAGTCGCATACGCGAGGAGGTATACATGGGTTGCAATGCGGAAAGTCATGTATTTAAGGTGTATGCGAGTATTATATATAGCAAGTCACGTACATATGCGGGTTTCCTTAAGGAAACCCATGTACACATCAAAAACTCTCATTTTAATGGTACTTTTGGGCATTTTCAGACTTTGGTGTCTTCTAGAAAGTTTTAGCTAACACAGATGCCTTTCCAATGGTGTAGAGATGAGGTCAAATGGAGTTACAAAACTCAAGATATGGGTCCTCCAAGTTAGGTGTTTTTTCAGAGACTTTCAGTGACTTTCATGAAGTGTCGTCATGGAAGTGTCGACATGCGACAGAATCATGGGAAAGTGGTCATAAGAAGAAATGTGTCATTTTGAGCTATAATAGATGCCCCCTAATGTATGAGGTTAGAGGGGAAGATGATAGCCAAAATACATTATAAAGGAAACAGCTAAGTATGGAGAGAGCAGAGAATCCAAGATCAAAAGGCTCGAACAAAGGTACCTGAAAGAGAGATAAATGTCAGACAAAAACTGATCTTTGGAACCTAAAAGTCCATATTCAAATCATTGCCATAAAGATACAGGTGGATCCAACATATGTATAACTGATGAAACTATCATGGTCGCTCAATATGCAAAAAGGCGCCATATCAAATCTAAAGGAGTCGTGACCACAAATGAACAAGGAGGATCCATGCTCAACAATCGATCATAGCCACAAGAATAAAAGGTGGATCTACGTCTCAACAAAATGTCATATAAATTGTAATAAGGTCTTGCGCAACTTGGGCGATAGCAAAATGATGATGCTATTGTCGGCCCAAGGTCTTCAATCCAAACCGCCCCAAAAAGGCATGAATCCTAACCATGCGAATAAAAAAGTTGAAGTTGAACATGGAGGAAACCGTTTGATTACCAGTTAATGATGAGAACCATTAACAAATGCGAGGGAAACCACCATTAATGAAAATGGTGCCCAAGGTACCTAGTACATTCTAACAAGTGTGAATACAAGGACTTGAAGTCGAACACTTGAACAATCCATCGAGTAGGAGACATTAAGGTATTCCCACTACCCAATAGCGAGGGAAATTGCCACTGATGAATACAATCCCCAAGGTACTGTCATAAAAATATAAATCTCATTCCCAGAGCAATATGTGTTACAGTCGATAGGAAGATATCCGTTGGAAGGAAGGCATTAAGGCATCCTTCATCATCCAACACGAGGTAAGTCAAAGACTAATTTGATCTGGAATTGGTACTGAATTTCATGACAAGAAACACCGAAGACATGATTTAATGAACTAATACCAGGGAATGGCCAACACAAAAGGTCAAGGCAACTGCAGAATGACCAACAAAGGTTTAATCCTTGAACAGTGAGCATGACACAAAAAGTGACTTAGGTATCTTTTGACATGAAAGGACCAACGAAACAAATCTGTAATGTAGGAGACATTGACATATTCCCCATATAATTGGAAAAGAAACCAACTGGAGGAGTAAGAAACTTTGAATCAGGATAAGGTCAAAATACTAGGACCCAACTGTTGATAGACTCAAAACTGGTGCTTTGTCCATGGAAACAAGACTTGCTGCCATGATTTAAAAAACATGTGAATGAAATTCCCTTCCCCTCTTTCTTGTAAAGGTTTAATGAGTCCAAGGAAGCAAACTCAAGACGTTCTTCATTTTTGGCAAGATCGAAGAAGAGACTGAAGAATGCTTCATAAAGCACTGATTCATGGATTTTACGAGCCCGAACTAGTACAAGCTTGACGGTGTTTTCATAGTTTAGAGAGTCTAAAAACTCTGAAGAAGACTCTAGGTGGGGACTTTTTCGTACAATTTAGTCTCCTGAGGCCGGAAAAGTATAAAACAAACCATAGAAGAACTCTCTTAACTTCTAAAGAAGTAAGGCGCACCTTTTTCATACTTAGTCAGGGAGGTTCGAAAAAGGTTAAATTACCACCTACCCAATGCTCCTTCAAAAGCAACATATAGCCTGAGTTTTATGAGTGTGAAGGAAGGCAAGATCACTCGAAAATATCCATTTGATTACGAGAAATGGGGCTTACAACAATAAAATCGATGCTTTGTTCTTTAGGGTTTAACGAGCATGACAAGGACATAAAGTACACTTAGAATCTTTTTCATGTTTAGGTCCAGAGCACGAAAAAGAGAAAACTAAGCTCATACCGGGTGCTCCTTTTCTGTAAATTTAGTCCCTCAGGTCCGGAAAAGCGGTAAACCTATGCCTGAGAATACTCTTCTCAATTCCGTAGAAAAGAGAGTGTTCCTTTCTCGTATTATTCCACATGATTTGAGAAGAGATAACCTACCACCAATGTGTATTCCCATTCACATATTCTTAACGATCCTGAATGGACAACTTTACTCGGCAGTCAAGTCTATTTTGAGGAGTCAGACTTGGGCCTAAAGAAGCTCAATATATTTCCTGTGAATTTTTAATGAGTCTGAAAAATTCAACGCGTGACCTCCTTACTGTTTTTAACGAGCTCGAAGGAGAGCAGAAAGAATGCTCTAAATGCGAGGAGATGAGTGTCATAGGCAGGAAAAACTAGTTCCAAACGCAAGGAACAAACCTATGCATAATGCAAGGAACATGAGCAAGGTAAAGACACTCGGGGAACATCTCCTCAAGGTAAAGGGGGTCAAGTTGCAAAGGCAAAATGATACAAGGCTTAGCGATGATGAGAAAAAAGATGAGGGCTTATACAATGAGCTAAAAGCATGGAAGTCGGCATCAGGCTCATAAGCACGAGCAGGGAACATGAAAATGCAGTTACAACTAGAACAGCAAGGTGATTCCAATAAACAGTTGTGAATCCAACTAAAAATCCTGTCTCCAAGAAACAACAACATCATAATCACATTCAGAAGAAAAGATCCGATGCAGGTCACTTTGGCAAAAACACATGCGACTTTGCTATCTTCTATAAAAATTAAAGTCAAGGAAGAATCGACTGAAGAAGATTCTATAACACCAAGGCTCGAAGGTTTATAATCAGTAATATCAACCTCAGAAGGAGAGCAACAATCAACAAGGGAGATAGAGTCTGCAGGAACAAACTCAGTATCACAGGGCTTGAAAAATTCATAAGAAAAATCAAACTCATAAGGATCATTGACTTGTTGTTCAAAGGAAGAGTCAAAAGACTCAATAAGACCAACATAAGAAGAAAGGTCATTATTACTAGGCAAATCAGGGTCAGACTTAGGCACAATTGAACCAACATCCAATAGAAGATCAAACTGTATCAAAGACTCTAGGAAGACTCCATCTGAAGGAAGGAGATCATTCGAGATAGGACACATGTCTAAAATTTCAAATGGATCAACAGAGTGGAGAGCACGCTCCATAGTCTATATAGGATGACTCACCTGGTCAACTGTTGGGACCAAGTCCTGAGAAGGTAAGCATGAAAATAGAGGCTGCTTCTCAGTAGCAATTGAAGGCAAAGGACATGAGGCCACATAGCTCACCTATGGTGGGGTAGTGTCTATAGAAACACTAGGAATCAATAAAGGAAAGACCTGGTCTCTATTCGGGTCAGGAGATGGATCAAGAAAATCCAACTGATCGATAGTGACAATTTCTTTCCATGATTAAAGTACATCACACGAAAGAATGTTGACACTACAGCTTGCATGGCATAGACATAATCCCGTCCAAGGAGCATATTGAAGTCCAAGGGGTCTTCTATCACCATGAAGTCATCTAAGACGGTCTTCCCTCCCAAAGTAACGATTGTTTGAGCAAGAGTTACCAAGGCTATACAATTTCTTCTATAAAGTGCCAATAACTGACTAGTAGTCGACACAAGGCTGGGAGATCCCATGCCTCGCCAAGCATGAGCAGACAAAATACTAACTGAGGCTCCTTCATCAACAATACAATGAGCAATCGTGTATTGTTCAACTTTGACCTTTATTTGGAAAGGTGCGGCTCAACTAGGCTATCCCAATCAAAGGAAGCAATCCGAGAGCTTGGTGGGGGTTCATCTGAAGCAAGTTCAATGCCCCTTGTTCAGTAAGTTCTGAATTGGCAGTGAAGAAAATGTGACTAGCAGACACTTTACTCTCCAAAGGAAGAGTGGGATTGATCGATACTGAAATCGATTCAACCGCTTCATGAAATTCACTCTCTGAAGGGAGAGTGGGATTGACCAAATGTGACATTGGTTCAATCACATCAGGATCACTCTCCAAAAGAAGAGTGGGATCGACCAAAGCTGAGATTGGTTCGACCACTTGATCAACCAAAGGTTGAGTAGGTTGTTGAGAAACTATAGGTTGTTCAGGAGAAGGAAATTCTTGAGTCTCGGACCACACTCTTTGCACCTCTCTGATAGCGGGGCACTGGTGAGTAAGATGATCTCCCTTGCATAGTTTACAAGGGAACTTAAGTTTTCACTTTGAACGACTAGTTTTCTCAACGATGTCAACATGACTAGTAGTGGTTGACTGTTTTCTCTCAGCATGACCTACAGAGGCTAAAATTTTGCCTCCAACATGACAACCAGAGGCTGGGTGACTGGGTCCAACCTAACTAAGAGAGGCTAGTTGCTGAAAAACTTCAGGATGTTCAAAAATGGGATGACCATGAAACCAAACTCTTCACACTTCCATGATAGAAGGGCATTTATAAGTAAGGTGGTCTCCCTCACAAAGCTTACAAGGAAACTTGGGCTTGTGTTTTGAACAGGTAGTCTTTTCAACAGTGTCAACATGACTCATAGTGGATGACGGATTGTCTCCAGCATGAACCACAGAAGCTGACATACTACCCCCAGCATGACTCGCAGAGGCTGAAAGACTAGGTCCAACATGACCTGGAAGGGTTGGAAGGATCCCACCAACATGATCAACAAAGGTTGGATGGTGAAGATCAACTTGACTTGCAGAGGTTGAGTGCTTAGATCCAACATGACCTACAGAGGTTGGATAGGTGCCCCCGGCATGAACTTCAGAGGCTGGGTGGTGAGGTTCAAATTGACGTGAAGAGGTTGAATGGGTGCCCCCTTTCTTATGTGCCTTCTTCCTATTCCTCCTTCTTTTACTCCTTTTAGACTGTCGGTTACTAGTATCAGTACTTTCACCACATGAGGTAGAAGGAGTAGGATAATCAACTATGGGTGAAGGGGAAGCAGTGTTTTGATGCCCTTGATATAAGGAGCTTACTTGTGAAGCATCAGGAGCATTCAAGGCAGTTAAAGTGGAAAACAATCATATTGGTAGCCCTAGGGTGAATGCAGGAAGATTTAGGGTGGCCATCAAAGGAACATCAACATTCCCTGTGAGAGGAATAGTACAAGGAGTTCCCAGCATGGGGATCTCTTGGTTGGTGTTCAAAGGGGTGTTAGCCATAGTTTCAAACAAGGAGACACAGTTTGAGGTCGACAAAAAACCAAAATTACAAAGCATACACATGAAGGCAAACTAAGTACAGACAAACCACACAGCACTCACTAAAAAATTCCTAAAGCCAAACAGACAAACATGTATAAGATATGCTTTCCAGAAGAAATATGATAGACAGTTACTTGGCATCCTTGTAGATGTTCTTAGGCACAAGTGGAGGAATCACCCATGGCCCTCCCACACCTTCTATCGGGGTTACCTTTCAAGCCCATCCAAGGTCAACTAGAAATAGCCTTTCGGTGTACCTATGTATGAACCCTAGATGTCAAAGAGACTAAAGGCTACCTTAACTATATTGACAGTCTGGGGGGACAGTTGCAAGCTTGGTTTGTACGCATGGGCAAGGTAACAAAGCTCAAAACCCTGTCTAAGACAGAATCCCTAGATGCGCAAAAACCCTGGTCTATGTTTTGACAAGGAATCATAGGGTTATCTCCTCATTTCAAGTCTCCAGGCGGCCTCGTGCTTAACTCCTGTTTGAGAGGAGCTTCCCAGATACAATCAACATAGAAGAGGATTTTCCTAGTGATTATCCAACTATGTCTGAATTTAAACACTTGTGGGGAGTTTAAACTCCCTATCCCACAAGTCTAGCCTAATCTAGTTGGTGTATGACCCTATAAAATAAAACTTACTAATAATTTTTTAAATTATATCGTTTATTTTAAAAGGTTGTTTTTAGTCAAAGGGTAGATGGCGTTAAAATTATGTGGTATTTTGACTCAAAGTTGAAACAAAATGACTAAACAAAGAGAAATGAAATGCAAAAAGCAAAAACTATTCTCTTTCTTTTTCAAATAGAAACTTGAAAGCCACAAAAGAACAAATTCTTTGTATTTTTTCAAAAATAATGATATGCAATGCATTACAGATAAAACTCTAATCTAAATGCATATTAAACAAGTATATGTTCTTTTTATTTTTCTTTTATAAATGCAAAAGAAAAACTACCTAGAAACAAAAGTATGCAGATGACAAGAACAAACCAAAAGGAACTCTGCTATACAACCACCCAAAAGACTCTAGAGTGCCCTAAAGTCAGTATAAACCTTACTTGGAAGGAAGGCTTGCATAAAAGACAAGTCAACTATTTTGGCACGGTGAAGTGAACCAACAAAAGAAGAAGGAAACAAAGACCAATAAGCTTCTAAGTTCAGACAAAGATCACTAACAAAGGCTGACAAGAAACATAAGCCAAAAATCATACCAAGCAAAGGGGGTGGGGGGAATGAGCAAATAAAAAACCCTAATGCTATAAAAATACTTACCACATAGATAAAGAACAACCAAAAAGGATGACACTAACTCCCTGGTGTCATGCACCTGCAGAGGACCCCAAAAGACCTACCAAACAGCCTTCAAACAACAGAAAAAACCACAAAATGAGGAAAAAACATTGTTTTAGGGGCACACGCGGGTTGTACTACTGACATGTCATGTATCATACGCGATTTGTACTAATGACAGGTCGTGTATCATACACGGGTTGACAATATAGAAAGTCTCGTGTATAAGCACACACGGGTTTTATTACTGACAAGTTGTGTATCGTACACGTGTTGATAATATAGAAAGTTGCGTGTACCAAACCAGACACGCGTCTGTTCAGTCTGCAACTCACGTATGGGTGGGAAAAATCCCAAAACAAAAGTCAAAAACTTCCTTAGGAAGGCAGGGGAGGTGTTCTATCAGACTGATAAATTGTTCCTAAGTGGCAAGAAAGACCTAAAACCTTTCCAAAGACTGAAAGAAAAATAGATAAAACCCAAACAGACAAGGCTCTCCCTAGTGGAGTCACCAGGTCTGTTATAAAGGAAAGTTTCCTATGGCTAGGGTTTAAGAGGCCATCAACATATTGGGGTTGAAATAAAGATGCAAATGGTTCTGCAAGTAAATACAAGCAAGATTCAGAGATTAGAATGGTTCATACCTTATCCAAACGAAGGTTGATCCAAGCAGCCCTTCAATCCTCTTCTTGCTCCTCTTGCTCCAAGAGACCTGCAAAATGAATTATACATTCCTCAAACCAATATGACCACATATAAAACAATGATAATGAAATAAACATGAACTAATGATCTGACTAACATCATCATATGATCATAAACAAAGATTCAATCATACATTGAACAATGATTTTGGAAGAAGAAGGACATCACATCTTTATTAATCTTGAAAACAAGTACAAGTATACCTTCTCTTCAAGTTGGGCACTTCACGAAACCTTGATCTAGTTCTGCTGCTTCTCTTCTCCAAGGAACTCAGTCTCTAAGCTCTGCAACACAGGGAGAAAGCTTATAGGGTAAAGGTGTGGGAAAAGAGAGTTCCAATTCCTCTAGCATAACAATGCAAAGATTCAAGTCTCCTCTCATGGACCTCCCTACCTCTATTTATATGCTTTATGAAGAGTTAGGGTCGAAGACAAAGTAGTTACAACTAAAGGAGTCAATTGCATAACTACCCAAACTACCTGAATTTCAAAATATGTATTTTTTTGACATTTTCAGGAGGCGTACGCGGGTTGTAGAGACAACAGTTGCATACGCGAGGAGGTATACGTGGGTTGCAATGCATAAATTCGCATATTTAAGGCATACATGAGTATTATATATAGCAAGTCGTGTACATACGTGGGTTTCCTCGCGTATACATAAAAAAATCTCATTATAAGGGTACTTTTGGGCATTTTCAGACTTTGGTGTCTTCTAGAACGTTTTAGCTAACATAGATACCTTTCCAACAGTGCAAAGATGAGGTCAAACAGAGTTACAAATCTCAATATATGGGTCCTCCAAGTTAGTTGTTTTTTCAGTGACTTTCATGAAGTGTCGACATGCGATAGAATCATGGGAAAGTGGTCACAGGTGGAAATGTGTCATTTTCAGCTATAACACAGATGATTATGCACTATTTTTTCCTAGTCATGGAAAGAATGAGTTTCAAAATGTCTTGATCACTAGTGTGTATCATCTACCTAACTTGATCAGACAATTCGTTGTATGTACCCCTACTAACTTAAACTGGAAAGAAGTTCAAATTTTGTCTAGATTAGTTTGTGTCGAAGGATATGCACAATAAATGTGTTGTTTTCATTGAAGCTTCTTAACCCTAAGTATAGACTATATAATTTCTATGACTTTCCCAAGAAATATCTAGGATCAACTGAACTCATAACTTAGACTTAGATTAATAATCGGAGTATAATTTTCCATGAATGGCTTGAACATCTTAGTTTTTGGAGCTTGAAACTAATAGTGAAACAAAATGATCCAAATTTAAGTGACAACAAAATGAAAGAGCATATATAGAACCACATAGATAGATATATTGCAAGGAACATGGTGATACGGTATACTCAAATTATATTAAAAAAATGAAACAGAACATACTGTAAAATAAAAGCAACTAGAATGGTGGATGCCATATCTCTAAGAAGATATATGGAGACTAATCTCATTCATGAAAAGTGATTACAAAAGGAGGAAGAATGTCCTTTTTTATCTGGATTCCTAGGAGTACATCGGGGGAAAACAGTTTGGTTGAAGGAATCGAGCATTGTTATGGCGGAAGCTTATAAGAAATTAGCAAAGCAGGGAATACACTACACAAATAGAAAGTATACACACAGAAAAAATGCAAGAATTTAAACCAATATTTGTTTATTCGATTACTACTATATGATGCATAATACTCTCTTATATATTGATTGACTGTATATTACAATAGTGTACATGCTTATATAGAATGTTGAGACGCTTGGGTGACTACCCATTACGTTCAGTTACAAAGAAGTTAGAATGGTTTAAAATTTCAACCTTTATAGACGACTAGAATACAGAGAGACAATCTGTCATACTCATGTCGAGACAGTGAAGTTGACACTGCATGTCGAGATGCGAAACCTGTTGAGGTTGTGTTGGGTTCAGACTTGTCAAAGCTGATGTTGAACCTGTTGAAGTTCGAAAAACATGCCAACTATTGGGTGGATTATTCCTCCTTCCTTAAGAAACAATGGTCTCCATTGTGTGCCCGTTCAAGTGAGGAAACTTGTTGGTAACTTCAATAGTTGAGTACCACTTTCCTTTTGCGGGGAGCTGTCGAGCTTTAGCCACTTGAAACAAGGGAATGGAGTTCATCCTCATATGACGTATGTGTCATCCCAAAATGGTGTCACAAGGAATAGGTTCCTGAAATTTGGATGGATGTCTTTGAGTTCTGTTGTCTACAAGTCATTCTATTCCAACAAGGGTGCATAGTATGTCGAAGTAAATCCACAACGAACACTGGATGCAAACCCAACCACGAAGCAACGTAGAGATAGAAAGTGTTTTCTCCAATATTCTTAAGGATACTATATGGACCATATCACAAAGGCTTCACCTTTCTGTATGGGCCAGTGAAGCACTCCTTTACATGTAACCAGACTTGATCCCCACTGTTGGAATGATTGATGGATACGATGCTTATCATTTCTGGCCTTATCTTTTTCATTATCTCATTGCAACATTTCATGTGATTTCTTCTGGATGTTATAGATTTGGTCTCAAAACTTCAATGCTATTTCATATTCTCATCCGTCGAAGTCGGTGCCGTTCGACTGTGTCGATGAATTGACCAAGTCAATGGGCACTGAGGGTTGAAATCCATAATAGATATTGAATAGACTCTTGCCCGTAGAGCTGTGTTAAGCATGATTATAGTTGTTTTGTATGCATGGGAGACTTTCATCCCATGTCCAATGATGCTTGTGGTTGTACATGCGGAGCATTTGTACTACCAAGCGATTCACAACTTTTTTCATTCTTTTTGTCTAAGGATGGAAAGTTGTCGATAGAGAAAGTCTTGTGTCAAGCTGTTTCCAGAGAGTATTCCAAAATATGTTGATGAATAGGGCATATTTGTTGGAAATGATGGTCGTCAAAAGTCCATAATGTTTCCAAACATGTTTGAGGAAGATCTGAGCAGTATGTTGTGTTGTCGCAGTCTTCTTGCATGGTATGACGATAGCCATATTGGAAAATATGTTGACTACTACTAAGATGGCATCATGCTGATGTTTGGTAGTAGGATATCTTGTCAGGTAGTCCATAGAAATAGATTCCCATGGTCGACTAGGAACCGACAAAGGCATGTAAATACCTTTTCGTCGATTTGGCAGTTTAGCAATGGCACAAACCATACATGATTGGATGTACCTGTTAACATCAAATTTAAGTGAAGGCGAATAAAAATACTTCTGAAGGATAACAAGAGTCTTTGCTACTCCAAAATGTCCTGCAATATTGCTATAGTGTGCATCCCAAATGATTTTCTATCATTGCTCATGAGTCTGTACACAAAGCTCTCTAAGCTTGTATAGCAAGGTGTCTTTCAGGAAGTAGTCGTTAGAAGACAACGTGTCGGTCTGAAGCTGTCGATAAACTATAGAAAATTCATGATCTACTTAATAAAATTGCGGGAAAGTGGTGGTATCATAACCCTGCATACCCATCACTATAGAAAGTATAGTAATGGGTGGTTGGCTAAGACAATCGATGAAAACATTGGATTTACCTTTCCAATACTTAATTACCAACTAAAATTGTTGCATGTAATTAGTCCACTTGGGTTTTCGAGTTGTTTATAGTTCCGAATGGGACGGGATGAACTTTAAGGGCTTGTGGTTAGTGAGGATGATCATTTCATTCCCTAGGATGTAATGTCTTCACTGATTAAGGGCTTACACAATGGCATACAATTATTTTTCATACGTCGAATACCTTCTAACAATTTCGTTGAAAGTTTCAAAATCAAAAGCGAGTGGGTGACCAGACTAAGTAATCACTGCTCCTAGAGCATAGTCTGATGTGTCCGTCTCAATTTCAAAAGGCTAATGCTAATCGGGTAACACTATTACTAGTGTAATACAAAGCTGATGTTTGAGTTTGACAAATGCTTGTTGTTGTGTTGTTGTCCATTTACATGCATTTTTCGAATTTCTCTTCGTCAACTGATTCAAGGGCTAGGCTATGTGACTGAAGCCGAGTATGAACCATTGACAGAAATTTTCAAAACCAAGAAAAATTCTTCTTTCATGAATTTTTTTAGGAATGGTCCAATATTTGAGGATCTATACTTTTTTTGGGTCGACGTGAATGCCTGCAGAGTCAATTACATACCCCAAATATTTGATGTTGTTCAAAGCAAATGAGCATTTGTCCATGTTCAGATATAGTCGATCTTGTTCAAGAGTTTCGAAGACTTGTCAAAGTTGTCTGACATGTTCTTCCATTGATTGACTGAAAATCAAGATATCATTGAGATAGTTATTGGCACACTTGTCAATGAAAGGTTGTATAAGATCATCCATATATCTCATGAAGGTCGCAGGTGCATTGGTTAAGCCAAAAGGCATAACTAACCATTCAAACAATCCTTCATTGGTTTTGAAAGCCGCTTTACATACATCGATTGAATCGATTGGAATCTGATGGTATCCCAACTTGAGGTCAAGTTTAGTAAATAATTTAGCACCTTTCATATAGTTGATGAGTTCGTCTATCCTTGGAAGAGGGTGTCTATTCTTTACAGAAATTTTTTTGAGAGCCCGATAGTTGATGCATATGCATTAAGTCCCTTCTTTATTTGGAACAAGTATAACTGGACTTCCACATGGAGAGGAGGTGGGTTGGATGTGACCTTTGTTGATCAAATCTTGGATTTGTTTGCGGATCTCTTTGTTTTCGAGAATGGATCTTCTGTAAAAAAATGTGTTAGGTAAATAATAACTACGAACAAGTTTGATGGAGTGTTTTACCTGGTGTTGAGACCTGGAAACTCACAGGAGGCAATAGTAAGGGATTCTCCCCAATCAGCGTTCCCAACTAGCCCGCTGACTGTTTGGTATAGGGAATCCGTCCGGTTTGCGGTCCGGCTACCGTAGGTCAAAGTAACAAACAAAGGCTTTGTCGGTTGCGGCCCGGCCCACCGAGTTTTTGTATTTTGACTTAAAGGAATGATATACACGTGCCTAATTAAATGCAGGCTGGTTTAAATGTAGGCGGCGGTCACAAAGTGATGCGCAGGTTCTTACCTCTCGTCTTATGCTCACAAGCAAACAAACCAGATACGAACAGAAATAACTAACTATCTAAACTATCCCTAGGGAGCGAGGCTATCATCTTAACTGAGCAATACAAAATCACATACGGTAAGAAAAATCACAGATAGCTTATACTTTTCCCACAGCACATGAAAACTACAAATATTCAAATAACCAGTTAGCCGATCATTCTATAACAACAATTATTACTCATAGTACAAATGCATCCCAGAAAAGACTGCAGAATAATTAACAAGAACTTAGGTTCGAAACATTAAATATCCTTACAGCGCATGAAATACAGCTGAACATGAAATAGTTCTTCTTCAGCATTATTCATTGAATAGCATTGGTACATTTCACTTCTTTACTCTTTCCAGCAGACAACATTGCAGTTCACTTCGCAAAATGAAATAGTTCCTCTTACAAGTCAACAATTACAAAATTTTCTAAGGAAAAAAGCCCTCCTTTCATCGAGCTTCCCATTATTTAAACTACAACTGATGTCCTCTGGGTTCCCTCAATGCGTCTTTTCGATGCCCTTGACGATTCAGTTTCTTTCCTGGTCGTTTCACCTTCTCCATCATTTCCACAGGCGTTTATTTTCTGACAGTAACCGCTAAAAAGAAAATGTCCCATCGGCGCCTCGGTCATTCGTTCACGTAGTCCTTTCCGACGCGATGCTCTGCTTCAGCGATTCATGAGATGATCTCTGCATACAAACTTGGTGCATTATCCATTGAATTCAGACATTAGGCATCCATAATTTTAAAATTATAATGATATATTCACAACGAGCTAGCCTAGTTCATCCGGGTGAGGAACTGCGGAGGCTCGGAACGGCAACGAAAAGGTAAATCGGCAGTCGGGCAGTTCTTAGATCGGATGAGACAAGGTTCTTACACCGGATGGGAGAAGGCTCCAGGAGACGCAACGGCGGAGGAGTGCTAGAAGAGGGGGAGCGGAAACACGGGCGTCGTAGGTGATCGGGCGGCGGAGAGGAGTGGATCGGACGACAGACTACTCTACCACCCGCAACGGCGGACGGAACGCAGGCTACAAAAAAAAGGCGACGGAGGATAAATAAGGTGGAGTTCGGGTGTCGGGTGAAACTCACGTCGGGGCCTGACTTTATCTCCCCAGCCGCAACGTCGGGTGAACCGGAACTCTGGGGCAAGTGATTTACAACCCGAATCGGGCGTCGGAGAGAAGTGGATCGGACGGAGACTTTGGTCTAAGAGTCGCAACGGCGAGTGATAAAAGACTCCACTTCTTCCAAAAGAGGCCCGATCCAAAGGGAAGAATTAACAGTGCTAAGGCTCAAATGAGGCCAAAAACCAACATTTCGCTAAGGTAAACCTTCACACTCTTAAAAGTGTTAAAACCGATCTCACGACTCACACTGAACTGAACGCAACCAGCCAACAAGACGGACGCTCAACTTTAAAGCAAAGATACTCAAAGACGCCAAAATTTCAACCTTAGATTCAAGTAAATCAAGATAAGGAGGGGTCCCAGAATTTAAGTGAAAAACTGAAGTCGAGGAAAAGGTTGCGGCAGCAACAACTGGCGCTTTCCTGGTGAACCTAGATCTCTGGGTGGTTTCTTCCTTGAAAAGCAGACTGTCTTACAACAAATGTATTCCTTGAATTCTTCCAGCTAGATAGATTTCTCAATAACAGAAACATGTACCTTTATCGTTGATATCAGTCCACTTTGGGCGATGAAAGTCAAGATTCTAGAGTCCGGATAACTCTGCTGAGGCCAAAAAATGAGTTCATTATTAATTTTCCTTCAGGTAGCTAGTAACATGGGACACCACAGGATTGTAGCAGATGATAAACAGAGATGTTCATTTGTTTCTCATTCCCAT
>LPNX010176040.1:0-33405 GCA_001517045.1 Pseudotsuga menziesii | reverse complement strand
CCATAATGGATATCTAGATGGGAGGGAATCACTTGAATCCTCCTACAACTTTTCATCTAGATTGTAGATCTTCATGGCTACCCGATATTAGTGGGTGAGGTTTACGATTGTTGATGTATAAGTATGGGGAAGTATTTAGAGCCAAGGGTTGGACAATATCATATTTTATTGTGTAAGCTGTAACAGAGACTGTACCTTCATTTCACCATTTTAATACGAGTAGGATTCTTCAAATTTTTGTGTTTTAACTTGTGTTAGTTTCGGTGTCTCTGTTCGAATCCTTGCCCTTCCTTCCCACGGAGATCATCGAGTTTTTTAGATGTTTTCTTAACTAGTTTTGTGGTGTGGATGTTACATTGTATGCATTTGTTTCAGTAGTTGCAACAGTCATGTTAATTGTTGTGTTTCCTTGAATACTCAGTACTTGCATTTTCGTTAAGCTGTAGCAGTGTGGTGTGATAGTTGGATGTGTAGGTTAGCTTCTTTTATGCATGTGTGTGATAGCTATAACAGTCAATATCTCCCTTAGTTTCCTTTCAATTACTCTTCTTTCTCAGGTTTGTTAATTCAAGTGGACTATGGTTTAGAACTATTGATTCAATTCATGTTATTTCTCATTTCTATATTAAGGTTGGAATAGCTAGTCATAAGGGATGTACATATAGTCTGGTAAATTAGGATTTAACTTTCTACAAAAGTAATTCTAGATATTTATTTTAGGAATCATTCATTACTAGATTGAAGTTGTAGGAAGTAATTTCAATTCTGGATTCTTAGATAGGTAGTTTAGATCAGTTTGATTATGGGAGGAGCTTGATAAAATAGACACGTAGGAAAGTTTATCCATTCATCAACTACTTAGTGTTTGAGCGCAGATAGTGTAAGTTATCTTTGAAATAAAATACTTCCCTGGGTTGACAATTTATATTGAGCATTCTGCATGATGGTTTTAATTAACTGACGTATAGAGTGACCAACACATACCAGAAAAATTATGCAAATTTCTAGGTTTTTTTATCACGAATATAGTTATATCGAGGAAACACACATACAATACTTGCATTACTTTGTGGTAACCATTTTCTCATCGGTGAAATTTGTAATACAACCATGATTTTGCAACATCTATCAATGGAAGGTGCTTTATATCCACATGTCCCTTGGTATATGCATTTATATGATAGTTATCATTGTTGGTATCGTATCTATCAACATGCACTTGTTTGAAACTTTCCTACCAATATTTAGAACCACATATTGATGACTGCATTCTAAAAGAGGATGTTCCAAAAGCAAATCATATGTCTCCTGACCACCTATGTCCCTCTCAACAATTGTTTCACACAACAAACTCTTATATGCACGTGTTGCTGGTTCATTTGGATTCTATATAAAAGAGAAACACATCGACATATTGTGGAATGTTTCTAATCATTTTTTCACATTTAGCGACAAATTTGCTATGTAATTAATGCCATCCTACTTCGAAATAATAGGTTCCAATCTATGTTATCCCTTCATCTCATCATTGCTTCATGATTGCGTGTATTTAATTTATCATCGCCTCTTCTTTCTTCAGACTTTTCTCCAATCTCATCAACATATAGTTTTGAGTTTTCACATAGATCTCATAGATCCTTATATTGACATACCAATTTTCCTTTATTATTTTGGTGATAGGATTTCTAATTGCATGTTATGTGATTCTCTACATAGTTTAGAAGCTATTCATAATCAATCATTGGATCACATTGAAATAGTTCTTGTGTTTCCTTTAAGAAATCCCGATTATCACCTTTAATTTTAACTTGAATACTTGTCTCATGTCAATCACGTGGATTCATTGGATGTACACATCTATCAAAATATTATTTTGCATATATAACTTGTGCAGGATCATCCTATTTCAATATCTCCATCTTAGGAGCATTTTGTAACCACACAAATCCAACTCAAGGGGTTAAGTTATTTCAATAAGATTGATCTTAAGTTTGGATACCACTATCTCCTAATTGAGAAAATCAATGTCTATAAGACTTCCTTCAAGTCCAAACAAGTTCTTTTGAAGTGGTTTCTCATGCATTTTGTCTTAATTAATGCTCTAGAAACTTTCATGTGGATGATGGATGATGTCTTGAGTCAGTTCATCAATTATTTTGTGGTTTTTTATATGGAAAACATCCTCATCTTCAACAAAAATTGGGATGAGCATTTGTAGCACATTCAATAAGACCTTGACACCTTCCAGCGACACAAATTATATGCCAATATAAATAAATTCTCTTTTGGCATGTAGAGAATCCAATATCTAGGTTACATCATCAACGAGCATGGTGTTCATGTCGATCCATCCAATTTCCAAGTCATTCATGATTGTATAACCAAAAAAACCATAATCAAGATCCATAGTTTCTTAGACCTAGCTAATTTATATTGCATGTTTATATCGGTGTTTTCACATGTCACTTGACCCTTCAACGAAGACACTAAGCGCAGGTCCACAACAAAGTTATTTTAGGATAACCCACAACATAAATCATTTGAAGTTATTGTTAGCACTATTTTTGAGCTAAGTAGTTGGTAAGGGATTAGGCGAGTGAAAGGAGAAATAATGTTTAAAAATTTCTTATCATGTGACTGGTGCAGGAGCATCCTGCTCTCCATTCAAGTCTAAGCTCAATGTTTGATCAGAACTAGAAGAGGACTTCATATTCTGAATTAATAGTCCTTATACTATTACATTGTAAATAAATATATGTTGAGTATTCTTCTAGATAGGTGATGAGTCATTAAGTGAGTGATGAGTCATTAGATGAGTCAATTAAGTAAGTCCATGTCAAATTGTAGCATTCAATAATGGTCAAGGCTCTCATAAGCGAGTCATTGAGATAAGGGTTGATTATGTTGCTTTATTTAGAATTAGTTAGCAGACTGTTGATTATATTGAGGATATGAACTAGAATGGATTCATGAATCCTATTGTATATATGTTTGTAAGCCTTCGAGGAAAAGTGGAGAAGGGAGTAAAGGGGGACACAAAAGTAGCCAGAAGAGCCAGAGGAAGTCATTCAATCTAGATAAGAACTGGCCAAATCATTGTAAATCAGGGCAAGTTCGTTGGTTGTAGTTATATCATACTAAGGGGATAAGAATGCAGTTTCTAAGATAATCATGAATGTCCACTTTCATTGTATTAAAAGAAGGAAATCCTATTTAGGCGTATCTTTGTGTGTGATTATAGTTCTTTTTGAATGTATGATTTCATGATTGAATGATTGGTGATCTTTGTTAATGATTGATAAATCGGTGTATGCATAGTCTGAAATTAGGGATCGAAATAGTTGAATATTACAGAGGTTGTGTAAGACCATGGAGAGCTTGCGCAGATCTGGAAAAGAGAGATTGATTGAATTTAATTGATCAAACCTCTAATCAATCATCAAATAATTATGAATTTGTGGGAGTCAAGTTTAGCATAGATTGGACGGCTAAAAACATATCAAGAAGATGGATCGATGGCAAGGAAAGATTCACTAAGTGAATGTGAGTGGAAGATAAAAGATCCGCAAGGTTAAGTCAAGTTTCATTGGAGATAGTAGATTAATGGATGAGATCAAAGGCGCAAGAGATGTGACACTCTAGAAGAATCCTACAAGACAAAGTTTTAAGGAATATAAAGGATATGGAAAGATAAGATGAGATATGCAACGGTCAGGAAGGAAGATGTTACCACCTAAGTTGTACTTAGTTTTTTTTATCAATTGAGCTTGGTGAACCAGACAAAGATTTTATATTCGGACTTTAGACAACCTTCAGAAGTGCTTGTTGTACTATATCACATGTTCATACCCTATGGGGGAATTGTAATAAATGTTCTAGCATGATAATTTCTGTAAAAGAATTAGTCTCTTAAAATTTATTTGTCAATCCGATCAGCCCAGGGTGTTTTTTCCCTTGGTTATTATTGGTTGTTGAATAAACAATTGATAATTTCTGAATTTTTCACTCCATACCTCCAAAGTTGGGGTCGTCGGTTTCGTATTTAGGCCTATTGAGGTTATTATAGTCTATGTGTCAATGTATAAACATGCTAGGCATCATGGTCAAGTCATATGAACATGTCTTAGTCCCCCTAGGTTTTTCATTTTTTTTAATTTTTTAATTTTTTCAGTGTTTTTTATTAAATTTAATTTTTCCAAAACTTAGGCTATTTTTTAATAGTTTAATTGGAAAATTTAGTTTTGTAATAAAAGTGAGCCTAATAATCAGTTTCAGTCATATAGGTGCTCATTTTCAAGCTAAGAGCACCATGTAAACCCATGAACCCACTTTTTCAAGTTTTGAGTGATTTTCCATCACTTAGGTCAGAAAACCCCAAAAAATAGGTTATTGATTATTTTAATTAATAAATTGATGAATAATGGAGCAAATCCAAAATCCTAGATCTGTGGATTCTTAGCCGATTTGATTGAAATCAGTCAGATCTAAACTAGATTGACTGGATCTGACAAATCCTTGAATGAAGGAGGTGATCTAGACAGATCCAGAGTTGATCTTCAGCATCCTTTATGGGGAATTGTGCCCTCTCTCTCTCCTCCACACGTGTGGGATCTCTTGGAAGCTCTGTGGATTGATGTGTCAGTCTATGGGTTGATGTTTTAGCTAAATCAGCCCCCCGATTAACAAGTAGCCTTAGTTCAGTTTCAGATCGACATTGATGGACTATCCTTCAGCTGCAGTGGTTTATCACCTTGGGATTTGCACCCCCTGGGCTGGATCTCCTATTTGTTTTGTATAAATAAAGCTGAGGATGCCTCTTCCAAGCTAGTTAGAGTTGGATTGAGGAGCTATTTCTATTGCAATGCCGTGTAATATCTTTTGCTATTGGAATAAAGTGAATCTTTGGAGGTAAAATATATGTAATTCTTTTATAGGTGTGGATTTAACATTATCTTGCAGCTTTTTACCTTTGGCTCTCTCTCAATTTCTGCATCTGAATCTTGGCTGGCTTAATGATTCAGCTGAATCAATAGGAGTATAGCTGGGCAAGTAATATTATGTGATTTTCAATATCTCATAGTATATATGCTTAAATATTCAGATATTACATGTTTCAATAAGTTTATTTGCATGTAATCCCTCTCTTTTGTCATATATTCCTATCCAGATCTCATAAGGTTTTGTGTAGGATTGTTTCTTAGTTTTTAGGTGATAGGGTTTAGACTAACTGTGGATCTAGCTTGAATCCACTGGGCATTCAACTGTTTTGTGAAGGCATTGTCCCTTAGCATTCCACTAACTAGTCTTCTTGGCAGATCCATTCCCCGGAAACAAGCGCTGTGCCTTTCCTCTTCCTCCTTCAAATTTGTTCAAAATCAGTTGAGTTACTTGTTTTGCATATTTAAATTTGTTAGATATATCAATTTCAGAGTTCATATTGCATAGCTATTTTTTCCTTAAATCTCATAAAACTAGATCTCATTCCTAAAGAAATTTTTACAAGCTTTCTAGATCTAGTTTTAGGGAAAGTTGTCATTTTTCAAGGTTGTGAAAGTAGATCTGAAGCTTCTTGAATGCATGGTTGTTTCCTTAGAATCAAAAAAAAATATATTCAGAAATTTAAGTGATTCATATTTTCTGCCCCCAAAGCAGGCCAATATCCCAAGGAAAGCGTGCTTTCCTTGGTTCTTTTTCCGCTTCTTTAAAAACTAGTTTTAACTTAGAATTTTTGGGTAAAATGTTTGTTTATCCAAAAGTACTTTCAAAGTAATTTTAGGCATATTCAAATGTGATAATATTTCTTTTTTTTAGCATGTGTAATAGAAAAGAGGAGGAGGCTCTATCCAGAAATAATTTTTGGACCATTCGAAACCCCCCAGGGGGTCTCCATCTTCCACAAATTTCAAAATTTCGTAATTTGTAAACCTTGGATCTCATTCCGTATAAGTACCATGTAAATAATTTTCAGTTTTCTGATATTTTAATTGATGTTAATAAATGAAGAACCTCTTCGAATAGGCTCTTTCGGGCCTGTTCACCATCCCCCGTGGGGGGATTTGTGTCTATGCGATTTTTTACTTTCTGTTCATCTTTTTTCAATCTACTGTATTTATAATATACAAGATAGTATAATTTGACTTATATTCATTTCCATATTCCATATCTGGTTGTTTCAAAGTAATTTTAATACTTACTCCACGCACCTTCGTTTCAGGTGAAAGGTGAAAAAAGGGTGGTGGTAGTCTAATTAGAAAACTATGGTTTGCTTATATTTTTATGCTTCATCTATTATCATCATTTGTTTTAGTAATCATAATAAAATTAATCCCTCCTTTATTCCCGGATTGAGGTCCACTTCGATCGAAAGAGGTTCCTGGAGGATTTTCTTTTTAAAAAGAACACCTCCTTTAAAATTTACTAAAAGTAACAAAGACTCCAGTGTGTATGCTTTGTACTTGGTTGTAGTTATTTCAGTCAGTCAAGCTGCATCAAAAGAACTTGAGCAACTAGAATAATTAGGATTCACTCTCCCCAAATTGACAAACCATCAGGTAAAAATCCAACTCCTCGATCAAACCATTATGGTGGCAAAATACCCAAAGGAAGTGGGAACTCCTGAAAAGTGACCTCGGGGTGCCGATCTCTGTTACACCTTCAGGTGCATTATGAACAATAGCCTCAGAGACTCCATTCAGCCAACATATTCCTTGCGGGTATCTGTGACGGTTTAGTTTTGGACATACTTCAAGTACCCCTTGGGAATATCTAGAGTCCCCTTGTGTAAGTTAAATTATTCATTTTCTTACATTAATTTAAAATTAACAAAGATACAATTGCACAACATTCATTCTAGCACTTGCAAGCACTCTTAATTGTTTTTTGACTCCATTTCCAAGGCACTGGTCAACTGTTTATTTCTTTCAATCTATATGTGATTGTGTTATAGCTGATTTTACCACTCCAGGTGAATCACACTTTGGATGGCCTTCCCCTGTCCCACTGCAAACTCCTTAGACCCTGTGGACCATTTTTTGTCGTTTGATGTTTCCCTGACCATCCCTAAAAACATGTGAAAGATGATACACGTGATATTTAAACCCTTAATTGTGTATAAACGCGGGTTTGACCCCTAAAACCACGTACATCGGGATGTGTACAAAATCCAAATCCTTTTGGAGTTTTCCTTGACATGGATCCAACTCACTTGACTCCTGGCCTTCCCTGTGCCTTGAGATCACTCGGATTCGACCTTTCATGACCCCTTTGGAAAGCTATATAAGGAACTCTATGATACATTGAAGGCATATCAAAGAATTGAGAGCAAAGAAACTATAGTCCATTGTTGCCGGAACTTATGCTTGAGTCTGCATCCCTTTGTCCCAGCTTGGAGCACTTTTGTGTTCTTACCAAGCTTTCCTTTTTCTTGTGAGTTTGCTATCGAGAGATGGAGGATTGAGGTGGTGGAAGCTGAAGTGGGGGATTCAGTTTCTCCGATTCGTAGACGTGCCGACTGAGGTTGTATCTATTGTAATCTATGACTGATATTAATAGAAATATCTTTTCTTGTCCAATAATGTGTGTTTGAATGATTATTTTATCCATGGGAGTATTTCAAATGCTTATACATTGTTGATTATATATTCTAGAATAGATATAACACCATGATATATAGTATGCTTGTATTGTTTACTTATTGTTGAGGAAGTAAGTTATCAATTCAAGCTAAAGTTGGAAAGCTCAACGGGGATCTACTCCAACCGTCTAGAATAAGGTACAAGGTATGATCCTTTAGTGTTAGACATTTATTTTCTATTGCATATTGGAAAAGATTGATTTCTAGAGTCAAGCTGTTTATTGTGGTTCCCCATGCCATAGGAATTTCTCTCTGTAATAGATTGGGTGTCATTTTTGTGATTACTTGTGATTATCTCATCATGTTATTTGTTGTTTACAATTGTTAAATCGAAACTCCTAAAAAACTTAATCTTTAATACCATCATCATACTAAATAATTTTTCCTTAGCAACTTAATAGGGTCTATCCCCCTTGGCTTCGTTAGGAGTTGAGCCTAAATGGAGGAGTCAAGAACAAGGTGACAGCCTTGACTCAAGACTTTCCCCCAAGGACACACCAAGTGGCTTGAAGTATTTTTCCACGTAAACTAGGTGTGTGAAAGGCGGCAACACATTTTGGCATCATTGCCAGGGATAAACCTTTTTATTCCCGAGTACGACTTAGCTTAATTTTTTTCTAAACAACTAAAAAGATAAAAAAAAATTGATTGATCTTGTCTTTAAAAAATATAAAAATTAAAACTTGATCCATATGGAGACTCCACTATCTAACATCCCTCCAAGAATTTCTACCCGAAGAAACCGCCATAAATTATTCAGTTCTCTCCCTGATTCGGAAAGGTTTATTAGGGAAATATTGAATAGGTAGACTTCTTTTAGAAACCTTGAAAATTTAGGAGACCAATCCCTCTCAGATATCCAAACTCATATTTGTAGAGATTCATGTTCACCAATCTAAAAAAATGACGGAATTATTCAAACCCCTTGAATTTTCTCAGATAGCAGGTGCTCCCCATTCCATTCCAAAAGATGCTATCAAGAAGCTCCACATATTACAGGGCAATAATGCCATCGCTACCAATTCTCACCTTCGAAAGTTTGAAAAGAACCTAGTCAGTTATTGCAATGATGTTTCCCATGACCATGGCAATGTCAAAATGAAGCTCTTTGCTTTATCCTTAGAAGATGATGCTGAATAATGATACTTTAACATAGGTGATGATTCATATAAAACTCTTAGTGAATTCCTAGAGTGTTTTAAGAAGAAATGTGGAGAAAAGAAAGAACCAAGACATGTGCTTGCTACCCTTCATATCATAAAGAAGATGGAGAATGAAACCATGGATGAATTTAACACTATGTTCAGGCGTATGGTTGTGGACCTCCCTAAAGAAATAAATCCAAAGGATGCCTCCATCCTCATATCTTACATCAAAGCTTTCACTGGCGATTTGAAGCACGAGTTAAGAGACAAAGACTCGGTCGATCTAAAAACTGCTCAGGAATTGGACAAGAAAATAGAAAAGAATATGCAGTCTTCAGGGAAGTCCAACATTCCAGGTCACACTAGGGGAAACAAATCCTACAACAAAGAGACCAAGGGTAAAGCCATTGAATCAGAAGAAAAGGGAACTTCTCAAGATCCCATGGAAAAGGTGACGGACATGATAAAAAACTTGGTTCCTAGTCAAAACAAACTAATGGCCAATCATTCTGCACACTTAAATCACATGCATAATAGATTGATCACAATAGAAAGAAATAATGGACCTAGGAACTTTCAGCCTAAGGAGAATCAGATGTATCAAAATAAATTTCCTCACTAGAAGCCTAGGATTCCAAACCAGTTAGACTCAGCTATCATGGTAGAAAAAGTAATTTCATGGTGTAGACCCTGTGAACAATTCCACCAAGAAAGCACTTGTTATGTTGCAAATCAAGTCATGGAACATGGATTTTGTTGGGCCCGAAAATGGCCTCTTTTGACCACCCTTAATTACCTCTTCTTGTTCTATCCTACCCTATTTAGCATGGCAATTAAAAATTTTACCCCCACTCTACTCTTCAAACCACCAACGTATGATTGGTCATTGTTTTATTTTATTTATACTTATGATTGTGATAATTAAGGCTTCATATCTCTCAATGCGCTAACATATTATGGTTTATAAAGTTATTTTAAGGTAAATGCACTGCAGGAAGATTGGGCTGAATAGGCTACAAAAAGAAGGGGCATTCACCCCTTAAGCTGATCCCCATCCATCCTATCATCACCCAAGGAATGCGGCTCTAGTACGATATCCTAGACAAAGCTGTGTCAAGGTAGCTGTAACAGAATGCATCAGACTTGGAGTTCAATAGTGTGTTTTTGCTTGTGTGTAGCCATAATCTGAAGATATCGTCACTCCTTGGGCGATTAACAGTTTTCCTATGTTTCCTATTCTTCATCCTGCCACGTTGGTAACAACCATTGTCATTTAGGGTGCCTGAAGATCAGAGATCTTCATGGCTGCCCCATAATAGGATAGGATGTTATGATTTACATTGTATAAATATGGAGAACTATTTTGATCCAGGGGTTGCTGAACATATTATCAATTCATTGTATTAGCTATGAGGAGGAATTGTGTAATCACTCTGTCTTTTAATACAAGGAGTTACTTCTGATCTAAAGGTTTTTACGTGTGTTTAGTCAGCATCTCTGTGTGAAGGCTGGGCCCTCCTTCCACAGCGATCGCTGAGTTAAATTAGATTCTTTCAATTATTTTGTTGTGTGATGTTATGCAAATTTTACTTCTTCATAGGAAGCTGTAACAAGTGTGGATTTATAGTGTGTGTTGATTGCATTCCTTGGAGATTTGTAGTGGCATAGTGTGATAGTCGACTAAGTAGGTAATTATTTCTTATGCAATTTGTGTGGTAACTGTAACAGCTCTATTTATCCCTAGATCTTTTAGTTGTCATTTCCACGAATCTTTGCAGCTTGTCTCTTATTTTTATGATTACAGAATTTCGTTCCTGTACTTCAATTTCCTAGAACAGCTGAACTCAATCTCTATATTTTCAATTCCTAGATCAATATTCAACTTATGTTTTTGGATTCCTAAGACAATCATATTAGTTAGTTGAGTTAATCATTAAGTGGTGTGAATAGGATTTTCCCTTATATGCAATTGTAATTTAGAGGTGACTTTTTCCATTCTTAGACTAAGCCATAGCAGAAGGTAATTGTGATTGCATTCCTTAGAAGGTAACTATATTAATTAGATTCTTGGGATGAGCATAGCCGAGCAGAGCATAGTATTGTTCAATTACACTGATTTCATGTTTAAGCATATACTATGCATGTTATCCTTGAAATACAAGACTTTCCTGGGTTGACAATAAATATTGTACACTCTGTATGTTAGTTGTAATTCACTTTAATATTGGGTGCTCGATAGATTTCCCGAGTTCAGTAGTCAAGAAACAACTTCAAGAAAGCTTGATCATGTATACATGATAGACCATGCCTACCCTTTGTCACCAGCTAAAAAATACAAGCCTAAGGATGAAACCATTGTAGAATCTTATAGTGAAACTTATAATCAAAATTGTAATGTACATGATGGGACTCCTACATGTTCTCCATATAATGATGACAGTATGGAAGGCTTAATGCCTTGTGACCTTTTCTTTGAAGAAGATGAGTATGAAAATGAGGACAAGTATAACTTGGAGCATGATACAACTGATGAAGACTCCCTTATCTCCGAAAAAGATGTTGATGAGGAGTCCTGGACATTCATGGAAAATCTAGTCTGTGATATGAATAAAGAGGAAAATAATGAACTAGAAACTTTTGAGGGTTTTGTTGATTTTTTTGTCTATGGCATATGTAAAGGAGAGAGCACGGACCATGTGGCCTTGGGAAACTTTGATATGGAAAAGGAGCATGCAGTTTATCCATATGATCAGTCTAAGCCATATATCAGTATCAGTAATGAAGACAAAGAGAACTTGATATCGGAACTTGATATCAACAATAGGGAATCCATCACATCTCACATAGATGGTGGTGATGACTATTGGTATTTTTGTGGATATCTTATTAAGAATCCTATATATGCTATATCCAGCAAGGGGAATGTCTATGTAGAAATTTGTGCAAGTTCAATTTACTATACTTTCACAGAGGGAAGCATGGATCTGGAGACCTTGGAAAATCCCAGTATGGAAAAGCAGCATTCAAAACTCTTAGTGAATTCCTAGAGGGCTTTAAGAAGAAATGGGAAGAAACGAAAGAACTAAGACATCTGCTTGCTACCCTTCATAACATAAAGAAGATGGAGAATAAAACCATGGATGAATTTAACACTAAGTTCAGGCATATGGTTGCGAACCTCCCTAAATAAATCAAGTCAAAGGATGCCTCCATCCGCATATCTTACATCAAAGCTTTCACTGGTGATTTGAGGGACCAGTTAAGAGACAAAGAGTTGGTTGATCTAAAAACTGCTCAGGAATTGGCCGAGAAAATAGAAAAAAATATGTAGTCTTCAGGAAAGTCCAACATTCTAGGTCACACTAGGGGAAACAATTCCTACAACAAAGAGACCAAGGGTAAATCTTTTGAATCATAAGAAAAGGAAACTTCTAAAGATCCCATGGAAAAGGTGACAGACATGATAAAAAAATTGGTTCCTAGTCAAAACCAACTAATGGCCAATCATTTTGCACACTTGAGTCACATACATAATATATTGATCACAATGGAAAGGAATAATGGACCTAGGAAATTTCAGCCTAAGCAGAATCAGATGTATCAAAATAAATTTCCTTAGCAGAAACCTAGGATTTCAAACCAGTTAGACTCAGCTAACATGGTAGAAAAAGTAATTCCATGGTGTAGACCCTGTGAACGACTCCACCAAGAAAGCACTTGTTATGTTGCAAATCAAGCCATTGAACATGGATTAATCAAGTTCAGTAGTCAGGAAACAACTTCAAGAGAGCTTGATCATGCAGACATGGTAGGCTAGTCCTACCCTTTGTCACCAGATAAATAGTACAATCCTAAGGATGAAACCATTGCACTATATTATTGTGAAACTTATGATGAAAACTACAATGCACATGATTGGACTCCTACGTGTTCTCCATATAATGATGACAGTATGGAAGGTTTAATCCCTTGTGACCTTTTCTCTAAAGAATATGAGTATGAAAATGAGGACAAGTATAACTTAGAGCATGATACAAGTGACAGAGACTCCCTTATCTCTGATAAAGATGTTGATGAGGAGTCCTGGACATTCATGGAAAATCCAGTCTGTGACATGAATAAAGAGGAAAATAATGAACCAGAAACTTTTGAGGGTTTTGTTGATTTTTCTATCTATGGCATATCTAAAGGAGAGAACATGGACCATGTGGCCTTGGGAAACTTTGATATGGAAAAGGAGAATGTAGTTTATTTATATGATCATTTTTAGCCATATGTTAGTATTAGTAATGAAGACAAAGAGAACTTGATATCAACAATAGGGAATCCATCACATTTGACATAGATGGTGGTGATGACTATTGGTATTTTTGTGGATATCTTATTAAGAATCCTATATATGCTATATCCAGCAAGGGGAATGTCTATGTAGAAATTTGTGGAAGTCCAATTTACTATACTTCCACAGAAGAAAGCATGGATCTAGAGACCTTGGAAAATCCTAGTATGGAAAAGCAGCATTCAAAACTCTTATATGATCATTCATAGTCATATCATGCAGAGCCATAGAAAGGTATCAATAATGAAGACATGGAGAAGCAGTGTTGTGAAAAGACAAATGTTATGCAGTTAGTAGAATATCAGTTTCAACTATCATCTCCACATATAGATTTTTCTCATGATTTGGAGCCGCTTGGGGCTTATACAATGAATTATCATCGGGTAATCCTTGATGATCAGTATGATGGTGTAGTCAATCAGCCTCATCATTCTAATTTGTATATCAACCCTGTCCAGTCATAAATAGAAGTATCCTGCGCAAGGAATTACCAATTTCGGAGGAATTTTGATGACATTATTCATGCCTATGATTTCCCATCCATCCCGCCCCTTTTGGATCATCACGTAGGTTTGAATTTTCTGAATAAAGTATCCTTTCTTTCACTAGTAACCAAAGACAAGGAAATTTTTTTTTATGCTAATAAAATGCTTAGGTGGTTACATTGGATTTCTGATTACACTTAACCCTTTTTATATCATGCTTAGAGTAGGAAAATAAGCTCCTTGAAAAAGAGCATTTACTTTCCGCATTTTTTGTTTTGTTCTTAGCTATAATCGAACATTTTTTTTCATTAGTTAGTTACATTTATTTTGTTTAAATAAATCATCTTAATGGTTCATTTGGGTTTTATGTAAAGCTTGTGCTACTGAGGTTTTCTTGTCAAGTTGAGATGTTTTTATAGGGTGTCTAAACCAGAGATTCTAGTGTTCTCGTATCCTCTCCTTTCCCTATGACCAAATCGAGCACAGGTCCCGTAATTGGAGCCAGAATGTTACCACCTAAGTTCTACTTAGTGGTTTTTTATCAAGTGAGCTTGGTGAATTGGACAAAGATTTTATGTTCAGACATCAGAGGAACTTCTGAAGTGCTTCTGGGATGTGCTTGTTGTACTATATGACATGTTCATACCCTATGGGGGAATTGTAATAAATGTTCAAGCATGATAATTTCTATAAAAGACTCGTTCTCTTAGACTTTATTTGTCAAGATGATCAGCACCTGGTGTTTTTTCCCTTGGTTATTATTGGTTGTTGAATAAACAACTGATAATTTCTGAGTTTTTCACTCCATACCTCCAAAATTGGGGTGGTTGGCTTGGCATTTAGGCCTATTGAAGTTATTAGAGTCTATGTTTCAATGTATAAACATGCTAGGAATCATGGTCGAGTCATATGAACATGTCTAAGTCCCCCTAGGTTTTTCATTTTTTTTTATTTTTTAATTTTTTTAGTGTTTTTTATTAAATTTAAATTTTCGCAAACTTAGGCTATTTTTTAATAGTTTAATTGGAAAATTTGGTTTTGTAATAAATGTGGGCCAAATAATCAGTTTCATTCATATAGGTGCTCATTTTCAAGCTAAGAGCACCATGTAAACCCATGGACCCACTTTTTTCAGGTTTTGAGTGATTTTCCATCACTTAGGTCAGGAAACCCCAAAAATTCAATTATTGATTATTTTAATTAATAAATTGATTAATAATGGAGCAAATCCAAAATCCTAGATCAATGGATTCTTAGCCGATTTGATTGAAATCAGTCAAATCTGAACCAAATTGACTGGATCTAACAAATCCTTTACCTAAGGAGGTGATCTGGATAGATCTAGAGTTGATCTTCAGCATCCTTTATGAGGAATTGCGTGCTCTCTCTCTCCTCCACACGTGTGGGCTCTCCTAGAAGCTCTGTGGATTGATGTGTCAGTCTATGGGTTGATGTGTCAGCTAAATCAGCCCCCCGATTAACAAGTAGGATTAGTTCATCTTTGGATCAGCATTGATGGACACTCCTTCAGCTGTAGTGGTCTATCTCCTTGGGATTTGCGCCCCCCCTGGGCTGGATCTCCTATTTTTTTTGTATAAATAAATCTCAGGCTACCTCTTCCAAGCTAGTTAGAATTGGATTGAGGGGATATTGCTGTTGTAATACTGTGTAATATATTTTTTTATTGGAATAAATTGAAGCTTTGGAGGCCAAATCTGTTTAATGCTTTTATATGTGTGGATTTAACATTGTCTTGCAGTTTTTTACCATTGGCTTTCTCTCAATTTCTGCATCTGAATACTATCTAGCTTAATGATTCAGCTGAATCGATAGGTGTATGGTTGGACAAGTAAGATTAATTTCTTTTCAATATTTCATGGTATATATGCTTAAATATTGAGATCATACATTTTTAAATAAGTTTATTTGCATGTAATCCCTCTCTTTCTTCATGTATTTCTATCCAGATCTCATAAGGTTTTGTGCAGGATTGTTTGTTAGTTTTCAAGTAACATGGGTTGGACGAACTGTGGATCTAGCTTGAATCTACTAGGAATCTGACTATTTTGTGAAGGCATTTTCTCTCAGCATTCCACTAACTAGTATTCTTTACAGATCCATTCCCAGCACCAAGCGCTCTTCCTTTCCTCTTCCTCCTTCAAATTTCTTCAAAATCAGTCTGGTTACTTGTTTTGCACCTTTAAATTTGTTATATTTATCAATTTCATAGTTAATATTTCATATATATTTCTTCCTTAAAGCTCATAAAAGTAGATCTCCTTCCTAAAGAAACTTTTACAAGCTTTCTAGATCTAGTTTTAGGGAAAGTTGTCATTTTTCAACCCTGTGAAAGTACATCTAAATCTTGTTGAATGCATGGTTGTTTCCTTAGAATTGAAAATATTATATTCAGTAATTTAAGTTCTTCATATTGTATTCCCCCAAAGCAGGCCAAGATCCCAAGGAAAGCTGGATTTCCTTGGATCTTTTTCCGCTTCTTTAAAAACTAGTTTTAATTTAGAATTTTTGGGTAAAACGTTTATTCATCCAAAGTACTTTCAAAGTACTTTTGGGAATATTTAAATGTGATAAGTTTTCTTTTTTTTTATCAGCTGTAACAGAAAAGAGGAGGAGGCGCTGTCCGAAAATCATTTTTGGACCATTCGAAATCCCCCAGGGGGTCCCCGTCTTCAAAAAAATTCAAAATTTTGCAATTTGTAAACGTTGGGTCTCATTCCGTATAAGGAATAAGTAACTGATTTTACATTTTATGATATTTTAATTGCTTTTAATAAGAAAATAACCTCTTCGAATAGTCTCTTTCGGGCCTGTTCACCATCCCCCTTGGGGGGATTTGCGTCTGTGTCATTTTTTACTTTTTGTTGATCTTTTTTCAATATAGTGTAGTTCTAATATACAAGGTAGTATACTTTGACTTATAATCATTTCCATATTCCATATCTAGTTCTTTTAAAGTAATTTTAATACTTACCCCACGGGCCTCCTTTTGAGCCGAAAGGTGAAGAAAGGGTGGTGGTAATCTAATTAGCAAATTATGGTTTTATTATATGTTTATGCCTCATATTTTATCATAATTTTTTTTAGTAATAATAATAAAACTAACCCCTCCTTGATTCCCCGATTGAGGTCCACTTCGACCAAAAGAGGTTCCTGGAGGGTTTTCTTTTTAACAAGAACTCCTTCTTTAAAATTTACTAAAAGTAACAAAGACTCCAGTGTGTATGCTATGTACTTGGCTGCGGTTCATCTGATCAATAAAGATGCATCAAAAGCACTTGAGTGACTAGAATAATTAGGATTCACTCTCCCCAAATTGAAAAACCATCAGGAAAAAATTCAACGCCTCAATCAAACCATTACAGTGGAAAAAATAACCGAAGAAAGCAGGAACTCCTGAAAAGTGACCTCGGGGTGCCGATCTTTGTTACACCTTCGGGTACATTATGAACAACATCCTCAGAGACTCCATTCATCCCACATATTCCTTGCAGGTAGCCGTGACGGTTTAGTTTTGGACATACTTCAAGTATACCCTGGGTATATCTGAAGTCCCCTCGCCTCAGTTAAATTATTTATCTTCTTACATTAATTTAAAATTAACCAAGATACAATTGCACAACATTCACTCCAACACTTGCAAGCACTCTTAATTTTTTTTAGACTCCATTTTCAAGGCACTAGTCAACTGCTTATTTCTTTAAATCTATATGTGTTTGGGTCTCATTTTCATGCTTACTTGTGATTATCTCATCATGTTATTTGTTGTTTATAATTTTTAAATCGAAAATCCTAGAAAAATTACTCATTAATACCATCATGATGCTAAATAAATTTTCCTTAGTAACTTAATAGGGTCTACCCCCCTTGGCTTCGTTAGGAGTTGAGCCTAAACGGAGGAGTCAAGAACAAGGTGAGAGCCTTGACTCGAGACTTGCCCCCAAAGAAACACCAAGTGGCTTGAAGATTTATACAGTGTAACCCAGGTGTGTGAAAGGTGACAATGGAAGCCACATGAAATAAACAGTTGTTAAGAGTTGTGGAAAAGGAATTGCAGGAGGGAAATTGCAATTCAACTTCCTGGAAAAGTTGGATCAGGAATCTGCAATCCACAATCCAATGACGGAAAGGAGTGTTGCGGACACACAATTCTGGAAGTCAATTTGGAATTTGGGAATTTCCACAATCCGTAAATATAGAAACAGAGTTGTGGAAACTCCGTTGCGAAAAGAAACTTGCAAAAAGGTTGAATTTGCAAAGAGAGACGGAGGTTGCAGAAAGACAGATTTGCGGAAATTTGTCTTCTAGAAGGAATTGTCTTGAGTTCAGAGATGTGTAATAGATTTGCGGGAGACGAAATATTTGGAAAATAATCCAAATTTAGAGTTTTCTAAATGTAGAGAAAGCTAAATCATGGGGAAAGCAGATGGGATAATGGTTGTTTCGGGTTCCATCTTCATCATATTGGCATCAAAGCACAACTAGCTCTTGGAATGAGGTAATGATATTTTTTTATGTTATGATTATAATTAACTGTGGTAAAATAATTGCAGACAAAGAGTGTGTGATTTAAATTGATATTAGCCACAGGAGAGTGAAAAAGAAACCCTTGGAAGGATTTAACAAGTTACAACAGACTAAAGGAAGTGGAGTTGTACATAACACACTTATGTTCCTGATGAAGAAGAGTTTGTGAACTCTTAGAGGAAAGAGGAAGCAGTGGAAGAACCCATAAATCCAACAGAGGTTGGAAAAGAGAGGACTAGTCCATGTTCTCAAAAGAGAAGTGGACATTCATAAGCCAAACATAAGAACAAAGGAGATGCTTAAAAGGTTCTATAGGAGAAGAACGAGAGATACAAAAAGGACAAGCTCAAGGAGAGATATCTTGTTGAGGTACAATATACAAGTGTGGAGACTTGTTGAGGGAGGATTAGGAAAGAAGTCCAAAAGTGGATAGGTTGAAGTTCACAAAAGAGAGGGAGATAGAAACGAATATTACTGGGTCATTGCAGGGGTTCAAAGGAAAGCCACAACAAAATAAATAAGAAAGAAAGTCAAGAAGAATGTAATAGGGAGTTGCTAAAGTTAGCAAGAGACATTTGATGCTTCGAGAAGTGTATAGAAGTATTTGTAGAAGAAACCTAGATGTATGGTTGGGTAATGAGGAAAAGGAAGGTAAGATGGCAATCACTACAGGTGAATCTAAGGAAAAATAGGTATGCTCGATTGAAAAAAGAACTTGCAGAAGATGAGTCTGAGATGGAAGTTTCATATTGTGAACCTGAATAGGGTCCTTTGCTTGGAGGTGACGATGAAGCAGAAAATGAGAGACTAATTGAAATTCTCATGGATTATGTAAAGAGTATAGATCAACTTATGGATGAGATGACTATGAGATCGAATGAGATGAAGAGGTTTATTTTTTTTAGATTGATGATTTGTTTGTGATTATAGGTTTTGTTGCAGATGATAGGAAGTATTTTGAAGTTGTCTTCAAATTTGATGAAGTCAAATATGATGAACAAAGTCTCTCAAATGAGGAAAGGTCCAAAGTAATGCAAAAAAAGGAACTTATTGATAAGTTTTGTGATGGAGGAACACAGTCAATTGGAGATGATATGAATATGAAGGAAGAAAAAGAAATGTACAGAGACATTTCGACACAGAAGAATCAGAATTACATTCTAATGAAGGAAAAATGTTAACAGTCACCTTGCACTGTCATGAACTCTGAAGGAAATGAAGATGTGCTTTCCAAAAGCATGAAAATAGAATATAATTTTGTTTTAGTAAGAGCGGGGATAATATCCTACGAATATTGTATGTAGCTTGTAGCTCAGACTGGTTAATAAATTGATGATGGTGAAAGTTTGATGTTATGTTCAGACCAACTCAAAGGGAGCATGCCAGAGAAAATATCAATAGGGACTTCAAAGTCTCATGTTTTTGAAACTGAATTTTGGTGTGTGTTTCCATGTATTAAATAAAGTGAAGACAGACAGCGAAGAAAATCTGTCATCACAAAGGTAGAGAATTGTTGGAATATTGGTTAATAAATTCAAGGATTGTTAAATATGAATGCTCAACACATGATTTCAGAATTGGAAAAGAAAATATAGAATTTCAAAACATTGATTTGTCCTATAAGATAGTAGAAGGAAGTAGAGAGTCAAAGTAACAAAAATAGTTTGAGAACAAGAGGATGCAAGCATACTAACCAAAGGATAGTTTTTACATGGAGATTGAAGAAGTAAGGATGCTAATTGTGAAGGTGTCTTAGATAAGGCATGAAGAAATAATGAATATTTACATCATTAGAGAAAATAGACAAAAAAACAATAGAAGATAGATGGCGGAAGAAAATTGCAGAAGCAAAGCTAGTGGAGCATTGCAACCAATAGTATGGAGACTAGGAGAACTAAGGATGACAAAGACAAAACAACATGATGAGATGATTGATCAGCTACAACACAAAGTTTGGGATCTTGTCATACTCAATAAGGAAGGTTATGAATAGTAGGTCATATTTATTTCCTCCTCGGGAGTTTGATGCAAGAGAATCCCGCTCTACATTCAAGTCTAAGCTCAATATTTGATTAGACCTAGAAGAGGTCTTCATATTCTCAATTAATAGTCCTTAGACTATTACATTGTAAATAAATCTATGTTGAGTATTCTTCTAGATAGGTGATGAGTCATTAGGTGAGTGATGAGTCACTAAATGAGTCATGTAACTAATCCCATGTCAAATGGTAGCATTCGATAAGGATCAAGGCTCTTATAAGCAATTCATTGAGATAGGGTTGATTATGTTTCTTTATTTAGAATTAGTTAGCAGATTATTTAGTATAGTGAGGATATGAACCATAATAGCTTTATGAATTCTATTTTATATATGTTTGTAAACCTTCGAGGAAAAGTGGAGAAGGGAGTAAAGGGAGAGACAAAAGTAGCCATAAAAGCCAGAGGTATTCATTCAATGTGGATAAGGAGTGGGAAAATCATTGTAAATCACACCAAGGTAATTGGTTGTAGTTATACCAGACTAAGAGAGTCAGAATGCAGGTTCAAAGATAATCATGAATGTCTAGTTTTATTGTATTGAAAGAAGGAAATACTCTTTAGGAATATCTTTTTGTGTGATTATAGTTCTTTCTGAATGTATGCTTTCATGAATTGAATGATTGATGATCTTTGTTAATGAATGATAAATTGATGTATGCATAGTCTAAAATTAGGGCTTCAAATAGTTGAATATTACAGAGGTTGTGTAAGACCATGAAGAGGATGCGTAGATCTAGAAAAGAGATATCTATTGAATTTAATTGATCGAATGTCTAGTCAATCAACGAAGAATTATGAATTCATGCGATTCAAGTTTAGTAGAGATTGGATGGCTCAAAACATCTCAAGAAGATGGATCGATGGCAAAGAAATATTCATGAAGTGAACGTGAGTGGAAGATAAAAAATACGGAAGGTTAAGTGAAGTTTCGTTGGAGATAGCATATCAACAGATGAGATGAAGGGCGCAAGAGATATAACACTCCAAAAGAATCCCGCAAGATAAATTTGGAAGGAGGATGAAGGATCCACAAAGATAAGATGAGATGTGCATCTCATCTAAGATCAATGATCAGGAAGGAAGCCACATGAAATCAACAGTTGTAAAGAGTTGTGAAAAAGGAATTGTTAGAGGGAAATTGCTGAATTTCAACTTCTAGAAAAGTTGGATCAACAAATCGGCAATCCGACAATCCGATTGTGGAAAGGAGTGTTGTGGCTGCATAATTGTCGAAGTCAAATTTGGAATTTGGGAATTTCCGCAATCCGAAATCCGCAAATGTAGAAACAGAGTTGTGGAAAATCTGTTGCGGAAAGGAGATTGCAAAACGGTTGAAGTTGCAGAGAGAGATTGAGGTTGGGAAAAGACAAATTTGTGGAAATTTGTCCTATGGAAGGAATTGTCTTATGGAAAAACAAGCTTGCAGAATTGAAGCTCCAGAAGTAGAGCTGCACAATAGATTTACAGGAGAAGAAATATTTGGACATGAATCCAAATTTAGAGTTTGCTAAATGTAGAGAAAGCTAAAACCTAGGAAGAGTGGATGGTATAATGGTTATTTTGGGTTCCCATTTGTATCGGTGACCTTGAAGGATTTTAGTGATGTTTTGTAGTTATTTTGAAGGATCATGTCTAAGTTGGAAGTGCAAACTAATTGAACAAGTTGTATATTTGAACCTTGCAAATGTGTATAAGTGAGAAAGTTTGTTCCAAGGTGTATGGTGATAGGAAATGAAAGGCCCAAATGCACATGATTAAGATTTTGGTATGAGTGGGAACATATTAACTTGCAAACATAGTTGTCCTTTGGATGAAGAAGTGTAAATAGATCTATGGTTTTGAAGAATTTCACTGTTTTAACATGTAGAAGGAACAAAATTTCTTAAATCAGTGGAACATCATAGAAGCTTTGTCAATCAATGATGGCGATCAAAGGTTGAATCAAATCAACAGTGGAAATGCATTCTGCTGATCTAACTTGCAAAGAAAAAATAATGTTTCATATGGATAGAATCGCTTAAAGGCATGCATGTTTCAATGGTCAAGATCCATGATGGGGTAATATCAATGGAGGAGATGAATTCCACTGATCTAACATGCTCATTGAAACTAACTTTTTCGATTTGTGGAATTGCTTAAAATGGTTGCATGTTTTAATGAAGGATATCTAATCATGAAAAAATATACAGCCAAGAACAATTCCACTCATTCAACATGCAAAGATAACTAAACATTTGAAATTTGGGGAATATGGTAGGACTTTAAATATTGAATGACGTACATTTAAAGTGGATTTTGATTAATGGATGGAAACAATTCTGCAAGGTGAACTAGCACATAAGAAGTCAGAATGAGGAATTGTGGAATTGGATATGGGCCACATATTTTGACGATTCAGATTAAAGCTTGATTTAGATCAACGATTGAAAATGGTTCCATTAATGCAAGGTGCAAGGAAGGAAAATTTTGGTGAGGATGCAGAAAGTATAACTATGGAAAATAATCAAATGTGTATATTTGAGCTAGGATAAATCTACGTGTGAGAATCAATCTGTGAAAAAAAGTTGTAAGAAAGATAAGAATGTGATATAAAAAAGAGAAAAGTTTAACGGAAGTACAGATGGGTGGTTCATATTTGGGAGAGTTTCATATCAAATATGGAGATTTGAAGTTGAAATAAAAATAAAGAAGGGTAAAAGAGAAAGAATAAGGCAATGTGGTTAACCAAAAATAAAAAAGTCAAGGGATCGGATTGAAGTATACTAGATCTACGGGTGGAAATACATTTGGTTCGAGAAGATGCACAAATGTTATGAAGAATAAACTATTATAAAGATGAGCACGTGGATGCAAATAATTTGTTTTTTCTAAGCATTGGAAAGCGAGAGCTCATACTGTGTGGAAAGCGCCATGATGGAAAACAAATTTTGGACCATCTGTCAGCTGACCAGGTAGGATTTATTGTATATTGAAATAATATTTAATGGCTGAGATGGAAGATTTAGAGGTCGAGAATCTTGAGTATTAGAAAAATGAATAATTTCTTGAAGACAAGGATTTGGAAATCTTTAATACTATTTTGCTAAATGATACCATAGAAACCACCAAGAACAAGTTGAAAATACTTAAAGACCACGGAATTGATACTCATGGTGTTTTCTGTTTGTATTTATTTTATTTTTCCGTGGACCAAATCCCAAGTTGTCTAGAGTTTGCTGATTGGTGTGACAATAATTATTCTCCTTCTAAGGGGGTAATCATGGATGCATCTAGGTATAAAATATTATGTCTAGTGAGTTCTCTTTGTTGATGTACTTGTAACTTCGGAATGTCTTCATTCGTGTTCTTATGTATTGTAACCCAATGTTTATTTCAGGATGTATTGTAATGTATTTGAGTCATGTCATACCCCGATGTTTATTCCGGGAAGTTTCTATAATGAGAAAGTCGTGTCAAGTCATTGTGAGTAACCCTCCTATTGGTCAAGGGTTAAAGTCCCCACAGTTGTGGGGCCCTTGGGTTATTAGAATATCCTAGTGAAGTCAACCCTAGGTGAGTCATTGTAAGTTGAGGAAATAGTCCCCACCATTGTGTTACCCTCCTGTTGGTTGGAGGAGGCAAAGTCCCCACAAGTGGTGGGGCACTAGGGTTATTAGACACTCCTAGAGATGTTGGCTCTAGTAAGTAATTGTTAAGTGAGGACGACATGTTGGAGTGTGATTCAATTGAATGGAAGAATATAAATAGAGAGTGAGCCTCTCTATTTATCTCACTTGTAACACTCACACTCACTCATTGGGGCGCATGAGTGAGAGAGGAGAAGCTCTCTCATTGTGAGAGAGAAACTGCTGCTGTCGGGAGATCACTTACTGTTTTGGGGATTTTCTATTTTGGTGTTGATTCTATCTCTGAGGAAATTGCGGGGTTTTCACCATTTATGGTTTCCCCAAGAATAAACACTGTGTTCATTGTCTCTTGTGTTGTGATTATGTTTTATTGGTGTGCATTTTATTCTCTTAGTAAAGATCCTAACATAATGTTATTCTAGTTTAATGATATAAATCTAACATGGTATCAGAGCTAACCTGAGAAGAAGACATTGTGTAGCTACAAAAGATAGGGATTCTTATTTTTTGGGTCTCTCTCGACAATCCATCAGCAAAATTATGCTAGGCTGACTCTCCATTGAAGGTTGCATCTTTCTGTCGAAGCAGAATTCAATTCTGGGAATTTTTAGTTTTCGATGCGGAAATTAAGGATTTCTACATAAGAGGAATTTTTGAGTGAGCCTAGCATAGGATTTTTCTCCTGATCTAAACCAAATTTTTGAGACCTGTATCAAGAAATTTGGTTGGGTGAAACTCTGGGAATGTCAAACCCTAGTTTGATCCCGAGCTAGAAAAACCCTAAATACTAAAACTGCTACGTTTTGGTACATTCGTTATATCCCAAGATTGGAGAAGTATCAGGAGCAGAAAATTATAGTGGAAGAAGATAAAATCTTTTGGTACACTGTATCCAAAACTCAGCCTCATATTCGCTATATTCTAAGAGATATGATCCCTCCAAGTTAGGGTTCCAACCTCTTCTAGAATTCATCCCTAAATAGGACACCTGGGGAGAATTGCAATATCTTGGGATACAGAGGTCCAAATGGAATTCCTGAAGATTTTACAGAAAGGGAACGGAATTTAATTTCATTGGTTCGAATATCGCACTTAGAAGATGAACCAGTGACACGTGGCATGCCGTACAAATTCGCTATTCTGAACAATCCTGTAACAGGTCACCTTGGGAAAAGGATCATAAATCCCAATTGCTGAAACCCATTTTGATGAAAGATATGTTGTTGGATCAGGGACATGGGAGGTTACTTCAGCCCTAAATTTCAGACATACAGGAGCAATAATTTAGGAGATATCACAGAAGCAGTGATAGACATTTCTGCAGAAGAAATTGGAAAACTAGGGCTTCTCGTTCCCGGAGCTTCTGTCCACTGTTTTCAGAAAAGGAGTACATTGGATAGCTCCATTTGAAGACATATATATTTATATACAATCATATCTAAAAGATTCCAAGTTTTGAAAATTAGGGTTTCTGTGACAAACCCTAGATCAGCTAGCTCCGGAATAAGGACGAACACCTGAAATTGGTAAGATCTAATATTTTGCTATTTCCATTGGAGGTTCTCATTTCAAAGTGATATATCACATTAGATTAATGATAAGCTTGGTGAAGTTGACAACTTCCAAGAATGGAAGTATATGATCTCTCTAAAGAAAATGAATGTGACACCTACATGAGAAGAGAGATTCCAGTTTCAGAGGGAGATGAAGCTAGAAGCCTTACACAAGAAGAAATTGGTCAAGGCCAAGAAGATCATTGCTGATTCAGTCACGAATCAACTTGTACTACAAGTGTAATCCTTAAATACATCAAAGATGTTTGATTTCTTGACAAAGATATTTTAAGGGAAGAACACACATCAGAATATGACCTTAAGAAACCAGTTGGAGAATGTGAAGATCCAGAATGTGGAGACCATGCAGTCATAAGGGTCTCTCAAATCAAAGAACAACTTGAAGTGGTAAAAGAAGAAGTGAAGAATGCAGAAGTGGTGATGGCCACCTTGAATGGCCTCCCAAGATCATAAGATTCATTCATTCAAGGAATGTGTGCCAGAAGGAAGTGATTACTTTCAGTAGACTCTGGGAAGAAGAAGAAGCTTGACTCATAAGAAGAGAAGAGAAGATGGGAGCAATTGAAGATCAAGCTCTCACCATCCAAAGAAGATCCCTCAAGTAATGAGGAATATGAAGAACTCAACTCTTGAAGAATCTCTTATCCACCTTAGCATTTGGATAAGAAACGATGATATTATGAATGAAGAAGATGATGAAACTGAAGGCTCAAGAAGGAGTCTACCCATGAAACAAATAAAGATAAGTATTCAATTATCATTTCATTATATTGTTTTTTTATGCATTTGTTCATATTCAGTTGATGTATTATGCATGATAGGATGTTTGCATTAATGAAAATATATGACTAATATGCATGTGATGGGTAAGTATCTCATGGTGCTATACAACTTTCCATTGCTACTTATCTAGAATGAAACCTCTTTGCTGACTCTATTGGATTAGTGCACAATCTCAATGTTGTCCTGGTAGAGATGGAAGGCATCTAGAAAAGTTTTTATGAGATATGGATGAATGTTGTATTGGCTAAAGTAGTTGTATAATCATATATTTATGCATAAGAATTTTCCAGTATGAATATTCCTTATGAAATGTTTCTAACCATACAAATGCATTTGACTTGTAGGAAAGACCACATACATAATCGCATACAAGAAAAGAAGGATGGGACTTGTTCTGAAGTACAAGTGACGACAGTTCAAGATGAAGAATAATATGAAGAATATAGCAACATCATTGATACAGGACCTTCCAACTATAAAGAAGTTCAAGAATAATGATGTCTAGGATGCAATATCGATATGTGAAGGGAATTTCGTAGTTCCATAATGCATCATGGGATATAATTCAATATTTGTAGCATGAAACTTCTCACGAAAAGAAGGCATAGACTATGAAGAGACACTTGCGGCCATTGCATGAGAAGACACATGATAGGCAGAATCATGTGTGCAAATTAAAGAAGGCCTTGTACGTGCTCAGAAGACACCCATGGGATAAAACAGACATGAGGAGCTTGATGAAGATCTAAACCTTTGATACAAGGTTGATAGAGGATGACAAGCTCACATATGGGTGCGAGATGAACCTTTGCTACAAGGTTGATAGAGGATGACAAGCTCACATATGGGTGCAAGATGAACCTTTGAAAAAGGTCCAAGATAGAGGATCTTGGTATCCAATGATCCTAGATGGATACATAGAATATTAGTAGCATAGGAAGCTACTTGTCAATCCGGTACAGAATGTTTCAGTGCATAGAGTACGAAAGACAGAGGAAGTATGATGCTTTAGAGGGAGTGACTGTAGAAGATCTCGAGGTTTGACATGGTATGACAGGATGGATAGATTATTGGTGACTCTAGGCTTTACTGAGAGTAAAGTGGATTCCAACCTTTTCTTTAAGGTTGAAGGTGAAAGACCAGTGATGCTCCTGTTATGTGTCGATGCACTAGGCATGGAGGTGTGGACAAGTGAAGTATGCAGTAGAGATCCTGAAGAGGTTCAGGATGATGGACTGCATGACCACACCTATGGCATCAAACCTGAAGCTATTGAGTGTTGCTTCATCAAAGTCGGTTGATGCCATGATGTATTGTCAAATGATTTGTTCCTTGATGTACTTGACGGATACGAGACCAGATACTTGCTTTGTTGTGAACACATTGAGACATGTTCACTTGATGGCTGCAAGTATGATATGAATCGGAAGATTAACTTGGAAGGTTATATGGATTCATATTGGGTAGTGCCATTGATAGGAAGAACACTTTGGGGTGCTTCTTCAGTGTGAGATCATGTGTGATCTCTTGGTTGGCAGGATGGAGTCCTGCATGGTGCTGAGTACAGCCAAGGAAAAATATGATGCCACTTGCTCTTCAGGAGGTAGTATGTTTCTTTTGAAAGCTACTATTTGATTTGATTGATCTGACTTGCACTTTTGGTATGATGCAAAGAGGAGCGGTGAAGCTCCAGTTTGTGATACAGATCGAGATCTCTCAAAAGAGGGAGTTCTAGCATAGCTGGGAGACAGGTTGTCTGAGAATAAATCCCGGTGAAGCTCGTAGGTTGATCAGATGTAAATGGTCATGTAGGTTGTCCTCGGATGTAATTGGTCTTGGCAAATCTCATGGGTTATCCTTGGACGTAATCATCCCTGATGTGATTCTATGCTAGAAATGGCTAGAGTGAAGTTTGCGTACTTCAGGGAGAAGCTTGGTGTTCTCCAGATCAAGGTTCCTCCAAAGAGGAAGTGATGTGTCCATGCTATGCCATTATGACATGGTGAGAGGATTGGTTCCTTCCATGATCAGATGTAAGTGCTGTGCCATTCTGACATGGTGATAGGATTGGTTCCTTCCATGGTCAGATGTAAGAGCTGTGACATGGTGAGAGGATTGGTTCCTTCCATTGTCAGGTATATGTGGATGCCACATCTAGCATGAAGAAGGGCTGGCTCTGTGAATACACATCTAGTATGAAAAAGGACTAGCTCTATGTAGATGGCACATCCAGCATGAAAAAGGGATGGCTCTGTGGAGGCTCATTTAGTATGAAAAAGGACTAGCTCTATGTAGATGGCACATCCAGCATGAAAAAGGGATGGCTCTGTGGAGGCTCATTTAGTATGAAAAAGGACTAGCTATGAGTAGTTACCACATCTGGTATGAAAAAGGACCATCTCTATGATGCCCTACCTAGTATGAAAAAGGACTAGCTCTGGGAAGGCTCATCTAGTATGAAAAAGGACTAGCTCTGAGTAGCTGCCACATCTGTTATGAAAAAGGACCAGCTCTGTGATGCCTCACCTGGTATGAAAAAGGACTAGCTCTGTGATTCCCTACCTAGTATGAAAAAGGACTAACTCTGAGTAGCTGCCACATCTGGTATGAAAAAGGACCAGCTCTGTGATGCCTCATCTGGTATGAAAAAGGACCAGCTCTATGATTGTTAACACCCAAAAATGGTTAACTACCTCATCTACCCCATTTCATGGCTCATTCGTCCATTTACCTACCATATTTCCCTGAAAATCCCACTAAAAAGCCTCCAAAAGGCCTAAAATGCCTCCAAAAGGCCTAAAGTGCCTCCAAAAGGCCAAAAAACCCCTTTTTCCTCCAAAAATAACCAAAATTCCTCTAAAAATAGCAAAAATCCCCAAAAGGGAAGAAAAGGATTAAAAATAATGAGGAAAAAGGAGGAAAACCCTAAAACAGCAAAAACCCTAAACAAGCTGCCCTAAACCACATGGTTTCCAAAAACCATGGGCTAGCATTCCACCACTAAAAACTATAAATAAGTGGTGGAGACCCCTCATTTCACATCCACAGTCATAGCATCCTTACTCTGCCAAAACATCTCGTGAAACCCTAGCTCACCATCAAGCTATTTTCACCATTGAGAACCCTTTTGGCCTATTTTCCACCATCGGAGAAGGAGAAGGAGCAGCTTGGAGCTCGAAGCCACCGACATTGGACCAGCGCAACGGACTCCACCAACCTCCTCATCAGAGGTAATCTTAATCAAAACACCATTATACATTTCTCTGTTGTTATTATTTCGTGTTATTTACTTTCACTGCTTTAGCTTAGTTTTTATTTCAGTCTATTTTTATTTACTTCATTGAACTGCTACTAAGGATTTCAGATTCCTTAGTAGGTGCTCACCAGCACAAGCTAGGGTGAAAAACCTAGCTACAGTTTTGGCGACTCCGCTGTTTCTTTTTACTGTTATTTTTTCCGTACTGTACTTTTGGCTGTCGTTTTCGGCCGCCGGAAACCGTGTTTTTTCTTTCCGCAACCGCGACCTGATCGCACATTTCAGGCCCTAATCCGCAACCAGTTCGGCGCTGTCAGCCTTGTTTACTACGCCCCGATCGCACATTTCAGGCCCCAATCCGCGACCAGGTCGCCGCTGTCATCCTTGTTTACTGCGCTCCGACCGCGCATTTCAAGCCCTAACCCGCAACCAGTTCGCCGCTGTCAACCTCTTTTCCTGTCCCCCGACCGCATTTTTTCCGCCCACAGTCGCGATCCGACCGCACCTGTTCATTACACAGGTGCGCTCCGACCGCCGCTGTCAGCCCGAAACCCGCGACCTAGACCGCGCCTGTTACCTTTAAACCCGCGATCTGCGCGCGACTGTTGCCTTCCAACCCGCGGTCCACGAACAGTTTTTGCTCTTGTTTCTGCGCCGAAACCCAGCTACTTTGCCTCCCTTTTTCCTGCACTTGCACAGCCACCTGTCCCACTTGCATCCGTACAGCCATTTATGTCCTTTATTTCCAGCATTGGTTAGAAAATTTTTAGCATTTTTTATTTCAAAAAAAAAAAAAAAAAAAGGGTTTGCAAAGTTTTCAAAGTTTTTCAAAGTTTTTCCAAAGTTTTCTCATACATTGCTATTGTTATTTTAGATTCATAACCTCACATGCACACACTCTATCCCCTAATTCAAAGAGAGACTTAAAATCTATCTAACTCAACAAACACTATAACCTCGTTTGAGGAACCCAAAAGAATCTTGTAGTTAGGTAGGATCGGGGGGATAGGCTTCAAATAACACCCCTCGGTTATTTACACGTGAGACATAGTTGTTGTCCTTTAGGGAACCAAAATCCCCTAGTATTTTTTGACACGGTCACCACCAGGTTGTCAGAGGGCCTCTCCCTTAGGAGGGTTGAAGTTGTGAGATTGGTTCCGGAAGTCTGAGTGGAATACCGAAATCCATTCAGTAACCGAAGGGCTACCTCTCATAGTTCTCGGAATATCTCTGTATAGGGAATATTGCGGTTAAAGGACCAAGCGGAAGATTCACCTTTCTGGACGTGTCATGAACGGGGTAGCTTAGTTTCCATCCTTCTAGGTTTGTGTACCCGGTGTCCCTCCCGGTAGGGGGATACTTTAGCCATTTGACTTTCCTACTTATATTGTCTGACTTGGATTTCATCACCTTGTAGAGGATATACTTAGTTAAGTCATAATACCATTAGCTAGGTGTTTGCATGCTCCTTTACCTCCCTTTGGTCTAGTGAGTCCACCGATTTTTATTTTTTTTAGGAAACCGACTGCTTCTTGGTATTCTGACCACTTTGTTGACACTCCACCTATTGTAGCACGCAGTTACAGTAGGTGTTTTGAGTTGTTTTTTGGCCTGAGTGCCTTGCTTTTTGAACTCTCCTTTTGCACACACGGTTGCATTGGGATTTTTGAGTTGTTTTTTCGACACCACTACCCACATATTTGAAAACCACTTGTCACCATTGACTCTCCGAGACGTTCTCTTCGCCTCAGAGGCGAGCCCCCACAGCACGGTTCACTTGACACCACAGATCATCACCGTAGACCTCGAGCCTTGTCACTCGACTCCACTTGTCAGCGGCACAGAGCTCCGTCACCAGATTTCGAGAACACTCTTTACATCGCCCCCACTAGCCCCATGGCTGGCGTGAATCCCAACCCCTCCCTCATAGGGACCACTGGTGGTACATCCGCCACTATACCAGTTACTACATCGATCATGGGTACGCCCTCCACAGGAGGCCCGTCCACCGTTCCCCTCACCGTACCTATTCCTATGGCAGGAATACCCATACCTACTCCATTAGTAACCCCTGCTACTGTAGTTCCCCCACTTGGAGGTAACATCCCTCACATCATCCCTCCACCTGGGGGCATGGGCCCCAACGTAGTCCAACCCACTACCGTATTACACCCTCCATCCAGTTTACCATATATGGCTAGCCTCAACCTACCTGACCTAGCCAGGCTCACCAATGACCCCATCCGGCACAACCCTGTGTGGCCCCACATGCCTACCAAACTCCCCTCGGACATCCCTAAGTTTGAGGGTAAAGCCGGTGAAGACCCCGAGAACCATATCATGTCATTCCATCTATGGTGTTCCTCCAATTCTATAGTAGATGACTCCATTCACCTCCATTTATTACAGCGCACTTTCACTGGCTCAGCTGCCAAATGGTATATCGAGCAGCCCCACGGCACCCACACCACCTTTACGTCCCTGGCCTCGACCTTCCTCCAGTTCTTCCAGTTGCCTGTTCGCTATGACGCAGGCATCGAGATCCTTCTCTCATGTAGATAGAACACGGATACCCATATCACCGACCACATCCATGAATGGCGGCGACGCCGTAGCCTCTGCAAAATCAAACTAGATGACCGGATCTTCCTAGATTGGTTCCTTAAGTCCCTCCTTCTGCTCATTGCTAACGATGTGGCAGTCGAACGACCCCAGTCGGAGGAAGAGGCTATCCTTAAAGCCCAGCAGTTTGATCTTATTTATGCCCAGTCAGGTTATCTTTACACCATCATACCAGACGCCCCTCGAGGCGATTCCCCACATCACGATGCGCCGGGGGCATCCCATGCTGCCGATGGCATCATTGGCCGTCTCTCTTCGCAGCTTCAGCCCTTTTCCATAACCCATCCTACTCCTGGACCTGAAGTTTCGCGGGCCACCTCACAGTCAGGAGCAACCACCTCGTATGCTCACATGCCCCCCCAACTCCATACCCATGGACCCTCCTGTCCACCTCAGTGCTTCGGCAATATGCCTTCCACTTACTCCTCCCCCGTCGCACCTCAGCCATACTACCACCAGCAGGCTGCACCAGCTCTTGCGCCGCCGCAACCCCAACCCCATTACTATCCGCCACAGCCAGCCCCTGCGGCAAACCCCCAACCCGCTCCACAGCAATATCAACAACCCCCTCAAGTAGCCGCGCTAGTGCAGCCTCCACCCCCATATTATCCACCGCAGCCTGCTCCCGCACCTGTGCAAAATCAGAACCCACCTACTACCCAAGGGCAGGTTTACGCCCAAGAAAACCCTCCGCAGAACCAGAATAACCAGCGTAACCAGGGCCAACAAAACCGCGGCAGGGGCCGAAATCGTGGGAACAACCAGCAACCCGAGCAAGCTGGCCAACAACCGAATCCCCCTGCTAATACTAACGCAGCCCCCACCAACCAAAACCCCGATCGCCTGCCCAAGCAGGCTAAAAATCCCAACCTGCGAACCAACTTCCCTTGTTTTGTTTGCGGGGTCTATGGACATTACACACATTTTTGTCCACATATGGAGCGCGTTCAACAACTGTTGGCTGCTGATAAGCTACACCAAGGACAGGCGGCTCCTCAAGCACCGACCAATCCCCCACAACCTCAGCAGCCACCTTTGGTCCTCCAAAACCCCTTACCCAACCAAGGCTTAGTGAACACTAAACCCGTGGCTCCCCCACAAGCCACTGCGCCTATCCAGCAAATCAGTTACGCCGCTCCTGATCAGCCCCCGTCTGACTCAGGCACCCACCATCTGTTGATGATGTCCTCCGATGAGGTCAACCTCCAGACCCGACGGAACCAATATGGCTCCACTCTAGAAGCACCACCCGCCAATAACCCCACCAATGCTCATCCCACCGATCAGTCGTTACGTATACCTCCACCTCCACTAGATGGAGTTCCCAAATCACCCCGTTTCCCACTTCGCCGGATCA
>LPNX010176014.1:0-41170 GCA_001517045.1 Pseudotsuga menziesii | reverse complement strand
TTTCTCTCTGCAAAGCCCTAGCCCTAATTTAGCTATATTTTAGGGCATTTTTGCATGGCGAGTTTGCATGCACAGTTATTTTGCAAATTTGTATGAGATTGAGTGCGCGAGTCAGCACTATCATAGAACATTAGAGAATATCAGTATTTGGGATATTACAATCATCCAAGGGTAAGAGATTATATAACCATAGAATGAGAGACCACAACCTATCACTTCGAATTGACAACCATCGCATAGAAGAATAATGAGACTTACTTTATTAACCCAAAACCATTATCATTTGAAGATTCCATCCATAAGTGAGTCATGAGCAATAAAAGACCACAAGAGACGCGCTTTGATTAAGCATCCATGAGAAATCAAAAGATATTCAAGTAAGGGTCTGGGGGATTTATTCCACAATCCAACCATGGAAATAGATGAGGAAGGGCTACTCTTTATATAGAGTGTAACTCAACTTCCTTTACAATAAAATAATAATTTCCTTTTCTAGATCCACTATTTGTTGAACTAATTGTTTTAGAAATAGCAAACTAATGGTTATATCCACTTTGTATTTTTTTCTCCAAGGGAAAAATCCAATAATAGTTCTCATCTAACCAACTCTTTGAGAAGAGTTCAACAATAATAAACAAATGGATTTGGTTAGATCCACTTGCTACAAGTGACTAACTCTATGAGAAAGTTTCAACAATGATAAACCACGTAATTAGTTACCAACCACCTCCAAAATGGCTCAAGGAAAGAGGGTGTACCCCTCCTTTTGACCATCCGTTCTTCACCATGATCATTTATTAATGATGCTCTGTCGAAACCATCAAATACTGAAGCATCTAAGGTGGGGCACTCCTTCAATCGATTGGTTAAAGAAAAATGATGAGTGCTTCAAGGTGGCAGTTTTGAAATTGGAAACTTTCTCAATATTTATCGGATTTTCTATTATAACCACTTTTCAGAAATCCCACAACCGCTCTGCTTTCAATATCGTTGAGCTAGCAATATTTTGGGTGCTTTGTCAAAAGATAACTGCTCCCAACGTTAGGATACACCTCCAAAAGTGTAATAACTTCCCATGTGTCAAGTGCCTTCAAATCCCCTGGGGCGTTCCATCTAGGAACCCCTTAACCTTAATAATCATCAATTTACTTGCACAAGAGACTATTGTGCCTAGCATCCCCCTCTTTAGTGATTTTTAAATTAATTTTAAGTGCAAACATTAGGTACTTCGGTTAATTAGTATGATTAGTTCTATTTCTTTGTTGACTTTAATTAATCACACTAAAACCTTAGAAACCCAAGGTTAAACACTTTAATTCATCCATCACAAAGTCCAATTATTGACACTTCAAAACTTTTAGGGAGACCCTAAGTTGATGGGCTTCCATTCCATAAAATATTTGATTGTTAATCAATTGCATTATTACCTTTGTCAAGTATCCTTTAACCATCATCATATTATGAGCATTGTTTTACTTGTTAGGCACATAATACTTTACCAATAATTACCATGAAGACATGAGAACACATCACACTATACATCCTAGCCAATCACCATGGCCAGCACTCAACCATGAAGAAGCATATTCTCTTAGTTAAGAACACAAGTGTACCTCCTGCCCATCCAAATGTCTAGCCATGAAGAACTGCAGGTTCAATCCTTGTGAACAATTTCGCAAGTGATGTGTTGAAAATCAAATCTGTGATCCTCATACAGTATGAGGGGTAATAAGACCCATAGGAAGTCTAAAAACCCTAATCTATGGAAAACGGATGAGATCTTCCACTAGTTTCATGGACATTTATTCTTTGCCATGGGAGGCCAAAGGACCTGGTTTGATTGATTTGTGAGCCTAGGGAGTAGTGTCGACAATTCAATAGACTGGTAGGGCAATGAATGGTCAAGCTCCTTGGCGAACTCTTGTTCAACATTGCATTCAAAATGATACTCATATAGGGGTTATTAAAGGTCCATGGAATCTGTGATATAGATTTATTTGGTGTTGCTTAAAATCTTTTGATCAACCGTCCTTCAAATGATTTGGCAGGCTTGGTCTTTAGTGTCCAGTCACTTACATTGGGACTTTGAAAGCCCTAGAAATGAGTGGGATATAGCGATGATATCTATTTAGAGTGTAGACCTTCCCATTGGACACGGACCTATTTGGTTTAATGCCTCTATTTTTGGGGCAGGAAGCTAACTATGAAAATATATTGTACATGAGGGAATTTGTGCGACAAGGGAGTGTATTAATTCATCTCAATGGCTACAGCCTGCTAACAAACGCGTCTTTTCAAAACTTTGCAAGATCAGGAGTCTAGCTGGTTCTAGATGATTTACACTCAAGGATCAATTTTTGATGTTTGCCAGTGGTCTTATGGGAAGCCCTTTATAGCTTACAAAAATAACGAACTCTTTTCTAAGCTCTGTAACAGGACCCATTGATTGTGGCGAGTACTCAACTTGTCAACTTTACTTACCAACATGGCAAGCCGAGTTGATGTTTTGGTTGAATTCCATATAATTTTGGACAAACTTGGTTGGATTGTTTTGTAGCTGTAATGGCTGGTTCGGGTGCAAACTGGTCCAAAACTGGTTCGGAGGGCTTGATGTCTTCTTGAAGATTAAGGTTACACGAACCGTGGGCACGATTGGAATCGGCTAAAGAATCCAATACGGGTGCGGCACTCATCCCAAAATTAGGAATCGGGGATCCGGAACCCTAACCCTAATTAACCTTAATTATCCTATGTAAACAACTTTATTATAGTCAAAACGAGGTGGAAGAATCCGATGAAGAATCCGAGAATCCGATTTGGGTGCGGTTAGGCCTAGGGCCGAATCTGGTAACTATGAGATTTAGGGTTAATTCCTTTCAAATGGTGAACTTATGTGCTATTTGTTACATGTATGCTTGCATCATGGTATGGACTGTAGGAAACTGTTTAAGTTAATGGTATGGATCTGCCAAATTGGTCAATTGCAACATGTAAGCGTGTGGCATGCTTGTCTCGGAGAGATATATTTGGAACATCTGCTTCTCTGCCTCTCGTTTTACTAGTTGAATACAACTTAGAATACTCATTGGAAACTAAGCAAGCAAATTCGAGGCTGTGAACTTGGAAAGTCCTATATTTAACTTGTGTAAACTGCTTCAGAATACCTACAAGATTTAACTGCCATGTGGTATTGTTTTATTGTTTGTGCTGTTGAGATATACTCTTTACTGGCCTTTTCGTGTATATATGTAAGATATTTCCTTAGGACAGTACAGCTTTTATTAGTTTACATATATTCCATTATATACTTATGACAACTAGCCCATCTGTTGATACCCTTCAAGATATGGAATTTTCTTTCCACTATCATAATCTTAAGCATCCTATATCTTTTGCTTAATTTTCCAAATATACAGGTATGAAGAGTTCTGTTTTTGGAGCTAGACATTATGCAGGATATGTTCTGTCGGCATTAGCAGGAAGCTTTGTTACTCTAGAGTCTAAACTGTTAATCTCTGTCGATCATGGAACATAATATGTTCTCATGATTAAGCATTATTTTCCATGGATTTTGAGCTAGCTTTGTTCAATCATAAATTTATTATGCCTACATATTCATATTGTCTAGAAGTTTCATCAAGATTTTACTTGGATAATTTGCAATTGGAACTATGATACTGAGAGTATTCTGACTCTGCATGCTGATATATTAACTTTAATATTGACTTTCTTTCTGGACTTTATGCAGCACCCCAAATATATCTGCTATGCACCAGGACACCTCATCTGACCTTAAATTAGTTGAAATTACTTTGAAGAATGTATTTGGGGTAAGTTGAGTCTGATCAACAGAAAGTAGATGTAGGAATGCATTTTTCATTCCTGGATTCTGAAAATTGGTATCACTTTTGAGCAGGATAATCTTGATCTGTTTTTTGAGATGCTTAGTTTCACTATTATTTACAATATATGTTCTTCAGATATCACACATCAATGTAGGAATGCATTTTTCATCCCTAGATTTAAAATTGGTATTACTTTTGAATAGGATAATCTTGATCTGAATTTTGAGGTGCTTCGATTTGCTTTTATTTATCATATATTTTTTTCAGATATCACACGTTCCTTTGAGGACACGGAAACTTGTAGTTGAACTATGCGACATTGTAGCAGTACGTGCTGCTCGTTTAGCAGGAGCTGGAATTGTGGGCATATTAAAGAAACTAGGGAGAGATGTCATTGGAGACTCAGGTAAAATGAGGACTGTTGTGGCAATTGATGGAGGTCTGTATGAGCACTATCCACTTTTCAGACATAATATGCAAAGTACTGTTAAAGAATTGCTTGGAAGTGAGGTTTCAGAAACTGTGATTTTAGAACTTTCAAATGATGGTTCAGGTATTGGGGCTACTCTTCTTGCTGCATCTAACTCAAGGTATTCAAAGAGCTCTTGATGCAGATACTACAGACATTTCTGTAGTCAAAGTACACTATCATAACTGTTTGCTACTGTAGCCACATAAGTCGAATAAATTGACTTGTGATACAGAGCAACTAATTGTTGAGCTGTCTATGTAACATCTGGCACCCAAGCAAAACGTTTTTTTCTTGATGGAGGCTTAGTGTAGAAGTATATTCAAGAGTTTCCAACTCATGGTTTTTCATCGGTAATAATTTCAGGGATGAAAAAGGACTCTGTAATTGCCCAATTTAATCTAGACTTTGGGCGATACAGATTGTCCAATAAATGCAAAGTGGCTAAGTTTTATGTGGATACAATTTTAATTTCATGGTTGGAGTAGTGACATTTTACAGTTGCTGTGCTCGAGTCATTGGTACTATTTATGTAGGTATTTTCTTGGCAACAGGATGTTAGACACCAGAATTTTGTTCATGACATTCAAATGCTGTGTTTCTACTAGTCACAGTGATGCAGCATAGGGCTTGAGTTCTCAAGGATTCAAATTTTGTAAAGAAGGTGGTTTTTGAATTATCGTCTTGGTACAATTATTTATTGAATTTTGCATTTTTGTTTCTTATTGTGTCATTACTCGTGGTAGACTTCCTGGGATTCATCTTTTTATTTGAAGCAATCTTATCTGTTATTATTTTACTACAATTCATGGTTGTGTTTCTGCTTGCTTTTCCTTGCTACCAGTTCAAACTATGGTCCCTTGATTTTAATAAACTATCCCAGTAATATTGATTATTAATTTATTGCACAATTATAAATTTATATATTTATTGTAAAGGGGATTTCAAGCTTGTTCTGTATTGGACAGTATGCTTGAGGCAATTATTAGCCATGCCAAAGTATCATTATATTGTTAATGAGTTTAATTTCCTTTCTAAATATTCGTTGTAGGGAAGTTTTACAGTGTCAGAAGACGAGGCATAGTAATTTACTGTGAAACTGCCAAATTGGTACTTTTCTGCTACATGTGTTCTACGGGTCAGGTGAGTAGTTTCTAGGTATTATAGAAGCTTGTTAAAATAACGTTATTCCTTGACAAATAATAACAGTAACAGATCTGCATGTGTCATACCAAACCACTATTGGACAGAGATCTGATTGCAATTTTTTGCAGAAAAAAATAATGGGTTTGATTTACTTCTAGTGAAACGATATCAACCTAAAATTGGATAGACATTAATAATGTTTCGATGAAATTGGTTATAGGAAGATCATTTTCTTGAAGGCTTTTAATTACATGGATTTTCATTCCATTATCCTTCTTGTGGATATGTGCATGGGGGCGATAGCTATTTTTAACAAGATATTTGTGTCGAAAACAAAAAGTCATATTTACAGAGTCTTGTATTTAATTGGGTTATTGATTAATAGTTTAAAATATTTGTTTTTCTGGTTGTAAATGCTTCATGTATGGTGGGTATGTTTCCTATCAAAATAAATCTATCCTTGTCTCATGAAAGAACAATCCATAGTACTGCAACAATAAATAGGAACCATTAGTCACCATCCAATACACAACACAACTTGGTTGCAATGCTATAACTTTTACTACTGCTGCAATTACAACAGTTGTACAATATTGATACAATTACTTGACTCTCACAAAGTATTACATAAGCCCTTCCACTAATTTATACATTATGATACATAAAATCTACAAAGGTACAATCAAAATGATCAACCTTTTGACTGTTTAGCTTTCGGTCCCATTGACTTCCACTGTATGTTTCGCTTCTATGTGGGATTCCTGCACGCTGTTTGCAGTGACATGATTTGCGTTATATCCCAAAACTCTGTAGCCACAACTTGCTAACAGCCAAGGTCTGCACCCAGACAACACATGCAAAAATCTCAGGGTCTAACCCTCTGTCTACCACTGCTCCTGGCCCCTCTTGCACAGCACATGGACCTTTGCATTTCTGCACTGTCGAACTTCCACACTCAGCCACACTCAACAATACAACCCTGTCACCATGTTGCAACAGTTCCTTTATTGCCTACAATGTATCCTTGTAGTACTTGCTGAATGAAGCTTCTCTGCAACTAATGTGTGAATTCACATATGACAAAATTACCTGAAACCTAACCTTGTGACAGTTCTGTTTGTGTATCCGTGTGCAAAATCATATGGCCTTGTACTAGTTGGTGGGTTGTGAATGAAACCAACCTCATGTAAAAGATCCTCAACATCAGTAAATAATTCAGAAGATTTAAGATTCCAATAAAAATTTCAGATTGAACAGGGTTGTTGCCAAAGTTCTGAATTTCTTACACTAAATATGATTTTTCCTACATGAAAGCAGTTGCCGTCCAAATCAAACTTGGCATCAACCTTGAGAACCTCCAATTTCTTGTCTAATAACATGATTTTTTTTTCAACTTCACAAACTGTCCTGCTATTTCTAAATGAATTAAAGTAAGCATGACACTCCAGATTCTAGTCCACATGTCTTTGACATCCAGCACTAGTGTGGACTTGTATCTTTTTAAGATTTCCTTGTTCCCTGCAAGCTTCTAACTAGCAGTTAGGACAGACTGTAATTACCTTCTGCCTACCATCAAATAATGAGTTCCTCTATTCTTGTGGGGACCACACTGTGTCTACAACTTTGACCATATTTTTGCTCCTTTCATGGCTTGTAGGAAGAGTCGAAAGATAACTGCCATGGAAGTTTTCATAACAACTGTAGCTTTTCTTACCTCTGTGGTGTAGTCCATGCATGACACTGCCTCCTTGGACATATCGTGCTAATCAATATTTGAATACCAACATTGTAATTTGCATATTTTTCCAGCTCTGCATTGTAAGTTCGCAACTTTAAGAAATTATCCTTGAACAATGACCAGCCGTTTCAACTAAATTCATTTCATTTGTTGGAATGCTAGGGAATTGAAACACTATAGTGGAAAAAACTTTAGAGATTCACTCCTATTGAGCATTTGGAGAAATGATTTTTAACTTATTGAGAGTTAATGTTGCAGGAGAATCAGTCCATTTCCCTTTCAAGGCCAAAAGTTGGGTAATTTTCTCTATATTTTTCTGCTTTCTTCCAAAGCTACCTAACTTGGGCAAAATTGTTATTGAAGACAATATAGTGCTTTGGACTAGATTCATGACTTGACCAACATTTTGTTTAGATGGCACTATAGGTTCATGTTATATATCCATTGTGCTGTGGTTTTGGTGGTTGGAATATGGTGCTATTACGAAAATAGTGTAAATAGTGTGGGTGTAAACCTTGCTGGGTGTAGGGCCGGTATGTGTGTGAGGGAAGGTGTCTGACCACCTGGAGTCAATTTCCATTTGCTATCAAAGGGACTTAATACATGTCCATACACCAAATTAGTTTAAGTGGACCTTAACTAGGACATTTTATCCTTCATCTTTTAGTTACGACACTTTGGACTTAATACATGTCCATACACCAAATTAGTTTAAGTGGACCTTAACTAGGACATTTTATCCTTCATCTTTTAGTTACAACACTTCGAGGGATAGAAAGGGCTTGAGAGGTATTTACAAGGCTAGTACAGACACAAGGAATCCATATACAAGTATTTACAATATATGTTATTGAAGAGAAATACATATCCACTATACTAAGATCCATGAAAGGAGTGCTTGACTTAGACAATGAGGCATGATATTTGACTCATTGGAACTTTTCCATCAACTTGCGTCGAAATAGGCATTTGATTAAACAATGACCATTGAAATCCACTCATAGAAATTGAATTAGTAGAAATAACTTTTAAAATTCCAACTAAACAAATGATCAAGAAGCAAAGGTGTAGGCACTTATGTTATTGGTACAAATAAAGGAACTATAGATGCAAGCGGTGGAGAATAACATGTATGCTTGCTTGGAGCACCTCCATTTGATTTGTTCTGCTTTTTATTATTCTCTATGTTGTTTCCTATCTTCTTTTAAAAATCTTTCTTACTATTCCTCTGTCCTATTATTTTATCCATCTAGATCAATGGAACTTCTGCTTTTCTTGGTTTGGAATTATGGTCTTTCTAAGAAAGCAAGGCTTAAGTAAGTTTCCTTTTCAAACATGGTATTGGCCCGATCTAAATGCCGATCATCAATCCCACCCTAATCCAATTAGTTAGCAAGAGTCTATGACCAAGGGTTAACTTTGATTTAATTCTCTATCAACACATGGGTCCAAATTTGTTATAACATTGTCTAGTTCCTTTGGGGCTTCTTGTAATTTTCCAGGTCCTAGGTGACTACTATCCTATGTTTCTCTTTAATTAAACAAATCAAATTTGAATTTATTTAACCACAAAAATAAATATTTATGAACATTCAACAATCACACATTAGCTGAAAGTAAATAGTGGAAGCATAAACACTATACACAAGAATTGTGTCCTTCAATTAACTTTTATTACTTAAAAAAATAAAAAAATGACATTTCAACTCAAGGTTTATAGCATACTGGAAAGAAATAATACACTTACACAAAAACCTGATGAACTTCCATAGATTGAACGTCAATCGATCATTTTCTTGCTATATGCGTTTTCTCATCCTTCGCTTCACTTGTGTGTGTTCTTCACACAACTTCCTTGGTGTGTTCTACACTCAACTTCTCCTCCCATCTTGTCCTATTTATGCTTTGAGAGAGATAATTAATCTTCTCAATTGTAGAAACCAACTTACTTGATTCTAACAACCAACTCCTTGATTCCAACATCCAAATTTAACTAATCTCTCTAATTCTAGCAAATATCTTATCTCAACATGGTAAGATTATATCAAATTCAACTCACTAATATTCTAGAATCTCTAGAATATTTCATTTATATTTCTAAGACTAAAAGATCAAAGGAATTTAGACTTTCACTTTTACTTATGAAGTGAAATTACATAATAGCATTATTTCCCACTTTTACCGAATGGTAACTAAGAAGTTGTCTCGAACTTCTTCTTGCATGTTCACACCTAACCTGTGCAAGAAGCTCCTGCTCGACCTACATCTTTCAACACCCTGTAAGTGAGGATGAAATTTTGCACCAATCCATGTCTGTGTATGAATGCTTCAAACTTCCTTTTTTCTAAGGGCTTTGTCAGAATATCAACCCCTTGTTGATTTGTGGGTATATACTAAAGATTTACTTCTCCTATTTTAACCTTGCCTTGTATGAAGTGGTATCTAATCTCTATTTGCTTGGATCGATCATGAAATACTGGATTCTCATAGAGTTTGATACAATTATGATTGTCACAGTATATTACCATGGGATCCAATTGCTTATCAAGCAATCCTACAAGTAATTTACAAAGCTAGATGGCCTCACAACTCATTGTACTAGATGCCATATACTCTTCCTCTGTTGAGCTAAGTGCCATGGAAGTCCGCTGCATGATGAACTAGGATATTATAGTTGATCCCAAACTAAAGCAACACCCTGGGGTGCTTTTCTCGTCTATTGAATTGCCTTCCCAATCTGAGTCTGTATACCCTTTCAATTTCATTTTACCATCTCCACAACATATCATACCATAATCCGTTGTGCCCCTCAAATGATTGAGCACATGTTTTGTTGCTAGCCAATGCTCATGTCTTGAATCCACCATGAATTGACTGAAGGTGTTCACTGCAAAACATATGGTTTGGTGTTGACCAAATACATCAAGGAACCTATTAGTTGCCTGTATAATGTGGGATCCACGAACTATGAATATGAAGTAGTCACTTTCTTTAGATTGATGATAATGGGTATGGCCATAGGTTTGCAATCCTCCATCTTGGATCCCTTTAGGATCTCAATGGAATACTTACCCTGCCTAAAGAATATCTCCCTTGGTTTCTACCAAACCTCCAAACCCAAAAAGTAATGCATCATGTTGATGTCCTTCATCTCAAACTCAACTGTTATACCTGCTTTTCACCCTATAATGAGCTACTCTGAACCTGCAAGAAACATATCATCTACATACAATCCCAAATTAAGCATATCAAACTCAACAAATGTGAAATATAAGTTGGGGTTTGCTTCACTTTTGGTGAAGCCCATACTTTGCAAGTATCCATCGATCATGGAATACCATGCTCTTGGTTCATGCTTGAGTCCATACAAGGATTTCTTAAGCCTACAAACACGAGACTCCTTTCCATTTACGTGAAAGCCTTTAGGTTGCTCTATGCACACTTCTTCCTCAATGATCCCATTAAGGAAAGCACTCTTCACATCCATCTGGTATATCTTTCATCCCATAATTGAAACCGAAGACCTAATTGCTTTATAATGGAAGTGTACTTGGCGACTGGAGGAAATGTTTCCTCATAATCCACTCCCTCTTTCTGGGAGAACCCTTTCGCCACAAATGTCATTTTGTACTAATTTATGTTTCCATTTACTACATGCTTGATCTTATAGATTCATGGTGGAGGTGTACTCCACCATGGCATCTCACCATACACAATGGTGTGTTACCTCTTGAGAGCTAGAAGAATATGAATCTATGATGCTACTAATCAATGCCATGTAGTTAGGAAACTTCTTTGGAGGTATTCTCTGCTAATGTGATCCTTGGAGCCTCAACGTACTCATGATCATCCTTTAATGTCTGTGTACCATTGAGGTCTCCTGACATAACTAATGGCTCCTCCTATAGATCTAAAGGTTGTTGCCTCGAACTAGAAGTCAACGGTGATTCTAGGGCAACCTTCATAGCTTCCTGCTCCTCATCATCTATCACAAGAACTGGCTTATGAGACTTCTTGGATGCAAAGACTTCCTCAAACTTTACATCCATGCTTACAATTGTATTTCTCTCCCCTTGAATATAGATCTTGTATGCCTTTGAAGTCTCATTGTAGCCAACAAACAAACCCTTCATGCTGGAGGGTTCCAACTTGGTCCTCTTCTCCATTGATATATGCTTGTAAACCAGACAACCAATGATACATCAATGACTTACCTTTGGCTTCACACTAGTGAATGCCTCCTTTGGTGTCTTGTCCCCCAAAACCCTTTAAGGACACTTGTTCTAAATGTAGACTAATGTTTTGCATGATCTAGACCATAGAAACATCAACAAATCTTGGTCATTTATTAGTCCCTATGATGGATTGGTTCTTTTGCTTTGTAACTACGTTTTGATGAGAGTTGTATGGAACAATGAACTCCCTCTTGATTCCTACATCCTTGCAGAAATCATTGAAATCATTGGATGTATACTCATCCCCATTGTCTAATCTCAAAACCTTGATCTTCTTTTCTATTTGGTTCTCCACAAGAGCCTTGAACTCTTGAAACTTGTTGAATACTTCGTCCATGGTGTTCATGAAGTAGATCCATATTTTGCAAGAGAAGTCATCAATGAAGAAAGCATAGTGCATCCTTCTTGTGATTGATGCTACTGATATCAATGCACATACATTTGAATGCATTAGATCTACCATCACTCCTTGGGAAAGCAGCCTTGGCATGCTTTCCAAGCACTCACCCCCTGAATACACCCTGTTTCTCAATGCCGAATTCTGGAAGACCTATGACGATCTCTCTTATAATAGGAAGTGATCGGTGATGTAGGTGCCCCATCATCTTGTGCTATAACTCACACAAATTATATGTGCTATGCACCAGGGTTCGAGCAAATTCACCCCTTAACCTGAACATTTCCTTCTCAATCCCAATGTAATACCTTGGGTGTTAGGCCCCAGACACATGTTATTATTTGTGTTTATCATTGGGAACTAGGTGCCAAGACTATGGACTTTGAACATTATTATTGTTGTTGTTGTTGTTTAATTAAATAACTAACTCAACATGGACAACTAATGAGCATGAGGGGTCATGGATTCAACATGTGAGCGGGTCGGGGACCAGGAGCTGCTCTCCCTAACATTACTTGTTAGACCCTTTTTTTGGTTATTTTGGGTTATGGAGATACTGTTACACCCTCTTGGATGTTTGGTGGGACCCTTTTAACTGGTGCTCCTTTCTTCGCTTTGGTTTGGTGTCATTTGTAACTCCTCATGTGTTGGTGCTCCCTCATTGGCTATTTTTAGCTTGCACTCTTTGGAAAATGTAACTCCCATCATTTGTTTCACCTTTTTCTATTATGGGAAGGGAATATCTAATTGTAACCTCTCTCCCATGAATTGAGTACCTTCCCTAGTAAACTTGAGTTACCTCTCTTAGAATTGGAGTTACTCCCTTGGGAATTCGAATGCTTATTTGTGTATTGGAATGAGTTTTCTCTTTCTCTTCTAGGCTCTCTCAAAGCTCTCCAGTGTAGTGGAATTTTCTCTTCTATGGGAAATACATGCCATCGAGTAGGATATGCATTGTATTGTTGAATATTGAAGGCCTTGTAATGAGGTTTGAAGTCCCTGTAATGGGGTTTGAATATTGACTATGTAGAACACAACATGAGTCCTTATCCCATTGCTTGTCCCTATCTGAATCTAACAAGTGAAGCCCGATGGTGGATGGTGATGTCCTGAGGGACTTGTGTAGTGAAGGGAATCCCATTGCCCTAGGTAGTGTAGATGGAAGGGAAAGTTTAGATGGAGAAATGTGTAGTTGTGGTTCTGATAGTGTGAAAGGGCACAACCATATGATATGGTTCACCTATTTTTGATCATTTATGGGTTGTGATACATGTTCCATTGCGTCCGTATCCAGAGCACGTTTCCAATAAGGAAGACTTTTTTGTTTCAATGAAAATGGTTTTCGTATGACTAAGACACAATCATTTGGTGTGGTAGGGTTTCTCATAGTGTAGAGAAGGGTGCAACCAAATCTTCTGGTTCAGAAGTTTCTGAACATTTCCAGGTTGTGAGACTCGTTCCATTGCATCCGGAGTGATGTTTCCAGGAATGAATACTTTTTGTTTTGTTGAAAAAGGTTTATGTATGACTGATTTTTAATACTGTTAATATGGTTGAATGTGGCATCCTGTAGATATGTTTATTTACATTGTTTATGGTAGCTTGCAGATTTTATTTTATTAAAGGTTATATGGATGAGATAGATATGATATTCAATGTTTGATTACATATTAATAACTTGCTCATATCTGTTTACATTTACCTTGCATTACACGTGCATATGAAAAATGATTTGCATCACAAGTTTGCATTGTCTTTTAAATGGTTGATTGTTTTATTTAATTGTCTTGTTGTCATGCTAGCTTGGCCTTAGATAACCTTATTCCACTATGCATTACCTTGATTCAGCGTTCCCTTGGGTTTCCAAGTGTCCTTGGCCTTGGTTTTGGGGTTGGGGACATCACACCCAATCACCGGATATGATCTTGGGCTAGACTCCTTAGGCCTATTTAGGACTTGCCGGTTCTTGAACTCTATTGCATATCTCTTATCTTCCATGACTGAAACTGAACGCATATTTTTTTTAGACTTGGAACAAATAACACATCATCATAGTCTAACGAGTTACCTGACTGGAGTTGGAAAGGAATGGTACCAACTCTTGTTGTTGGCTACTTGGCATCATCACCAAGCTCAACCTAAAATTCTAGGATGTGCTTTGCTATACTAGAAAATAGTTCATGACCTGATGTTATATGCTTCAATGCTCCATTGTCCACATACCAAATGTTCTTCAGAATTGTGCTGGAAGAGAGGCAATATACCACCGAGAAATCCTTCTCAAAACTTGAGGCAAACTCATTCATCTGAGTTTCAACTGAGGGTGCTACTTGGTGATGTTGCTTCTTACCCTTCTTCTTTGGACACTATGATGCATAATGGGCGTTCTTATGACATAGGAAGCAATTTATTTTACCCAAGTCTTTCCCTAATCGTGAGGTTGGCGGCCCACCCTTTATCTTACCCTTGTTGGGTCCTTTACCTCCACCCTTTTTCGTTTAACCAATTAGGGCATGATCATTGTCACCTCCTTATCTGCTATCCTCTAAATCCATTCAAGTTTCCTCTTGGATATAGTCATCCCATAGTCTTTCCCATAAGGAAAGGTTTTCTTGAGCACAAACAACTTGGACAAATGTTTCCTACTGAGGTGGAAACCCATTCAGTGCCTTGTTTAATAGCTCCTTCTCTTGAACCTTCTCCCCAACTTCAACAAGGTGGTCACGAATATGTGTGGTCTTCATTAGGTAACTCGTAATAATGTCTGATTGAGTCATCTAAATAGTTTTGAGCTTCTTGTGCAATATCATCTTGTTAATGTTCTCGCTCAGATAAAGGCTAACCAGGGTATCCAACATGTCCTTCACTATCTTCTCAGATATGCGAGGAACCAGATGATCCTTTATAACATCCATGATCACCCACTAGTTGGCTCTCACTTGTTTTTTCTCGCGAGCTTCCAAAAGCTACAGATCTATTGGCAAGGCCACTACATGCTTGATGATATCCCAAAGGTCATTCTCTTCTAAAAGAATAATTACCATTACTTTCCATGATAGGAAATTCGAGGCACTGTCCAATTTGTCCTTGAACCTAAAGCTAGTTGATTCCATCTTTGATTTAATGCACAAACTCCTAGATCTAAAAATTAGTCCTTAAAAAAATAACGAAACCCTTTAATTGTTGGTCCTTTTCGATAATTGATTTATTACTACAGATTCTTGAGAATCTCAATTAGAGAACCTAGTTCTGATACCATGTAAATTTTTAGGCCCTAGGTAATTGTTGTCCTATGTTTTTGTTTAATTAAATAAATCAAATCTATACTTATTTAACCATAAAAATAATTATTTATGAACATGCAACAATCACACATATAGTTGAAGCATAAACACAATACACAAGAATTTTGTCCTTCAAATCAACTTTTATTCCTGCAAAAAATTACAAGGACATATCAACTTGAGGTTTACATCATTTTGGAAAGAAACAATACACCTTCACAGAAATATGAGGAACTAGTGTACCCTGTACAACACTGTACGTTAATATCCTAGCAGTCTTCCACCTTGTTGGTCGATCTTTTCCCGCTATCTACAATGTCTCCTCCTTCGATTCACTTATGTGTGTTTCTCACACAACTTCCTTGGTGGTTCTATACTCAAATTCTTCTCCCATCTTTTTCTATTTATGCTTTCAAACTAATCTTCTCAAATCTAGCAACCAACTTTATTGATTCTAACAATTGACTCTTTGATGCTAGCAACCAATCTCAACTAATCTCCTTAATTCTAGAAACCACCTTATCTCAACAATGATGTGTACAAATAAGATGATATCAAATCCAACTCACTAATATTCTATAATTTCTACAATATTTCATTTAGATTCCTAAGACAAATAGATCCAAGCAATTTAGACTTTCACATTTATTTATTAAATAAAATTACAAGACGACATTATTTCCCACTTTTACTAAGTGGTCACTAAGAAGTCATTTCAAACTTTTTCTTGTACATTCACACCTAACCTATGCAAGAAGCTCCTGCTTGAGCTACATTTTTCAACAATTCCCTGAGAGACAAAACAAGTTCATTTTCCTTCTTATGATGTGTTTATGTTTGGGCCACAATTTTTGGTCCATATCCTAGTCATTCATCCTTGAAGGAAAATTAAACAAATAATAAGCCACTAATATAATGATCCTTTAAATATATTTGGTTTTTTAGGATATTGAGGGCGCGACAAAAATCATTTGATTTCCTTACGCATTTCCCTCAATAATAGTCCTACCTAATTATGCTTGTGATCTTCATCGAAATTTTGAATTATTGGCGACAATTTGTACTGCCACTTATATCCTTTCACTGAGCTTCTTCTGTTAACAAATATAATGGCGCAACATATTTGCCTCTCACCATTTCAAAGGGTCGATAATTATTTTCTCTGTCTTTCATATTTATATATTCACTGACATTTTTTCCATCATCGTTTGTTCTTGGTGTTAATTGATTTACACAATTTATCAAGATCCACATCCTTTCCTTCCATATGGAGCATAAATAGGTGTTCAAATAATTTTGTGGAAAAAATAACATCACCACTTATCAATTCTTGAGAACATTGATATATATGGATCATGTGTCTCATGAGGGTTTTTTCATAAATTTATAATTTGGCATTTATAAGCTTGAACTGAGCAAACATCCTAAAATGGATTATAATCACTAGTAATCACCAAAACCTTAATTTTGCTCCAACATAGAAGGAACAAGGAGTCACTACAACATTTGGGGTCCAAAAACAATGTTCATTACGATGTTATTTTTGTTAGAAACCCTTTGTGTAGTTTTTGGCCATGGAATTGGTTGTAACTAAAAAACATCACTAACATGACTTTATTGATGCTTCTAAACATTATATAATTGTGACGAGCTCAGAAACATGACTTTATGCCTGGATTTTTAACTAGGGGATGTGAATTTGAATGATTTCATAAGTGAATGTTGTTTGATTGATATTAGCGGCATGGTTTAATCTATGTTAAAACATCAATGTAGCAAGATATAAACATCATTTCGATTGCCTAAACGTCATTTTAAAATATCAATAAATACTTCTAAACCATACTTTGCAATTTTACATGCCCATACTCAATACAATTAGATTACAAAAATATACTCTACGACTAGGCTCCCCACTAGTGTTTATAAAACTAGAAGCATACCCCATGCCATTCCCTTTAAGTAATTATTATATTACATAAAGACTTGTTCATGATTGGAAATTCTTAAAAGTGATTCCTATTGGAAACAATACAAATTATATCAATAACCATGCGTCCCCACTTCAAAATCAATCACCCATCACTAACATCTAGCCAATGATGGTATTTATGTTGAGCACACACTTATATTGAGGAGTGGGGGGGGGTAGGGTGAATTAGTATAAGACAATTTTTTTACTTTTCAAACATTTATCAACCATAAGAAAAAAAATCACATATGAGATCTATTAACTGTAGAACATTGATTACAATATTTATGTGGAAACCTTTTTTGGAGAAGACCACAAACTTTCTCTTTATAATTATTTGTAGGCACCAACTTACTGGATACACCAATCCCCACTGGTACAAACCCTGTTAAGCACCAAACTACTCTTACATATCTTCATAGACACCAATGCCCACTAATACAAACCTTGGTAGCACCGACGTACTCTTACAGATCTTCGTAGACACCAATCCTCAAAGGTACAAACCTTGGTAGGCACTAACCTACTCTTACGGATCTTCGTAGACACCAATCCCACATATAAGCACCAACTTAGCAAGAGACAGGTCGGTCTCTTTGTTTGAGTGGCACCAACCTTCATGTTATAATTTCTTCTTTAGTACATCTAATTTCTTCAAAAGTTGATAATATTCACATTACCTTCACTGAGTTTGTTTGCTACTTCTATGTTCATCAAGCCTAACCAAAATTTGAATTTCCAAATGGTAACTTTCCCAAAGATTGTTGTTTTTGGCCTCTTCCCAAGAACGAACTTGTACAAGATGCCACGTTTTCAATTTTGCAAATCTAATTCTATTTTTTTTACGTGAGATACTTTACTATGTTTCCTTAGATCCTTGAAAATTTCATAGTCTGAAAAGTCTTAGAAAATAAGTTATAGAGAAGATGCCAAGCTGACATGTTTGGAACTGATTTCAGGACCATTTAAAACCCTAAATTCCACAAGGTATATCTCGGCAAGTATAGCCAACGAAAGTCTGAAATTCTTACCTAAAGTACTTCTATATGTATCCTCATATCCTTGAAAATTTCAAAGCCTGAAAAGTCCCAAAAAAGAAGTTATGGTGCAAATGTCAAACTAGACTGTTTGAAACTAATTTTAGGAGTATTCATAAACCCTAACTTCCACAGGGCATATCTAAGAAATTATAGCAAAACAATGTATGAAATTTTGACCACATGTAAACATATATCCCGCTTCTATATACTAAAAATTTCACAACCTGAAACGTTCCATAAAGTAATTTATAGCAAAAAACCCAAATTGACCTATTTGAAACTAATTTCAAAAGCATTCAGAAACCCTAACTTCCAAATGGCATATCTCAAAAAGTATAGCAAACCGATGTCTAAAATTTTGGACACATGTACTCAGAGATATCTCTACCATCTCCTCAAAATTTCATGGTTTGAAACTTCCTAGAAAATAAGTTATATAAAAAATACCAAGATTACCTAAAATTGATTTCACAACTCCCCCCTTTTGAAATGATATTCAATCTTTTCCCATCCACTTCTTCAAATTCTACTACATTTTTCACGCAAGCACTTTTTGTCAATACTTTATCATAACCCTTCATGAAGGAACATGTTCATTCAAAAAGACACAGAAAGTATTAATTAAATAATTAATTTCTCTTTTTTTTCTTTCACTTTTCTAAATACCATTGGCAAACACCATGGTCTTCCAAACTTATGAGTTTGATACCACCATTTCACATTTTACTTTTTTACGTGCACCCCATTTGTTTTAAATATACTTGTAAACACACACACACACACATAGAGAGAGAGAGGGAGAGAGAGAGCTACACCCTTGCTTGAAAATGATTTAGCATGACATTAATAACAACATGTTCAATGCATTACCTTAATATTAAATCAATGACAACATTAATTCATTAACATAAATGACTATGATTCCAACACTTTTTTGGATTAAATTAAGGTATCAATGACTCAATCATTTTTTTGTAAGCTAGTACTCACGAAGGTTCGAACCGGTGACCTTAACCAAGGAGTTCCTTAATAATAAACCCATTCATCATCTATTCTACACCTTGTGGGCGACTCTAAATCAAATTATCCATACTTTAAAATGATATTTTCTCATTGACTTAACATATATTGAATTGTAGAAATGTGAAACATGCTCTTTGTGTTGACAAGATTAGCTAAAGGAGTAGGCATGTTGGTATTATAGCTCTATGGGATTATAATGGTTAGGAGTTAAGGGAAATTATGGATTAATGGGTTTATAGGGGTTAGGGTTTAACTGGGGGTATAATAGTTAGGTGTTAGCACTGGTTTGGAACATGTGGGTTTCCGGGGTTTGGGTTAAAGTCAATTAGGGATTAGTGGGTTATAAGAGTTAAGGTTCAATAATTGATGAGGTTATAGTAGATATTGATTACAATTGATTAGGGGTATGTGGGTTTACAGGTTTATGGGGTTCAAATTAATTAGATTTTGGTGGGGATAGAATAGTTAGCAGTTAATAGGGCTATAGTGGTTAGGGGATATTTTTAAGGGGTTTGCTGTTTTAGGGTTAAGGTCAATAAGTTGTAACAAGGTTATATGGATTAGGATTAAGAGGGACAGGTATGTTAGAAGATTTCAAGGGTTATATGATTTAAGGACTATGGGCGATATGCAATAGGGGGTAGTGCTGCAATGGTTAGGGATGAATGGATTAGGAGTTAGGGTTGGGTTAGTGGGGTTATAAGCATAAAGGTTAAGGACACTTATGATTTTATGGGGTTAGGAGTTAAGGCCAGTTATAAGCTAGTGGGGTCATAACGGTTTTGGGTGAATTTCGGTTTTCCTGCAATGGGGTTCCGAGGGTTATGGGGTTATCCACTAGCAGTTAGGGGAGTAACGAGGAAGGTTGATATGCATTAGGGATGAGTAGTGGAGTGAATTAGTGGATTATGATTTACATGTTAGTGTGGTTATAATTGTTAGTGGTTAAGGTTGGATAGGGGTCTTAGGGTCCATAATTATTAGGGGTTAAGTTTGGTTCCGAGGTCTATGGGCCAGTGATAATGGTTAGGGATTAAGGTCAACTAAGGGTAAGTGGGGTTATAGGGGTTCCCAAAGGAAATATTTCACATATCTTCCCAAAGCAGTGCTCATCTTGAATTAAAATTGATAAGATTGATTCTTTATCTGTGCATTGATTGTTGCAAAAACAAATTGGAACATTTAAAAACCCAAAACATTATCCTTTAAGTACTTTGTCTTCACCAACATGTTTGTGTTATTTCCAACAATAACCTTTGCATCCAATATGATTTATATTCTTTGGTCGTTGCCATACATTAGCGGCAATGTCGCAATGGAGTTGCTTGTCCATATTTACTCAAGTCAGACTCTTGAGCCCATACGGAAATATGTGGCAAAATTTATGCCATAATTCGTATTATGTTATTAAATCTAGGTATAAAACTAAAATGCATTAAAATAAAAAAATAAAAAAATCATATAACATACATATGTTATATGTTATAACATATAACAAAACAAAAATAACCTTAGGACCCTGCAATTCTCAAGCCAACTTGTGACATAGAGATATACCTTGTGAAAAAGACTAAAGGAGGGAGAATATAGGGATAGTCACGAGCCCATCTCCCTATGAGGAGGAGCCCATTCATGATAGAGGAGATGAAGCTTGAGCTATTTTTGTTTAAAAACGATATAGGAGGAGGCATAAGAGAGGATTTGGAGCCTACTATGATAGAGGAGAGCCATTAAGTTTTTCCACTTGTGAAGAAATGGCACCTAAAAGTGTAAGTAAAGCTCCAATTGAACGTGAAATAACGATTTGTTGGTAAAATATGTCAATGGGTTTATTTCATGCCACAATACCCAAAATTTTAAATATTTATTTCATTTTGGGTGGTGGGGTCAACATTGATCTCTTTATGGTTGAAATTTGTCAAGTGTGCTTGTTTATAGAATCAAATAGGTCTCTCATGCTTATATAGACATTTTGGGTGTTTATCTTTCTTTTTTGTCACACATGCACATATTAACGCCCCCAACATTTCATGTATTACTAATTATATTGATTGTAATAACCATTCTTTGCATTTTTTTGCAAAGATTGAAGGCTTGGAATATTTGATAAATATTATAAATGATTTTAAATATGAATTCTATATAAAGAGAACATAAGATAGTTTACCGGGGAAACATAATATTGTTATCACTCATGAAATAATTTTAGTTATAGAGGAGATTTGAGATAATCATGCAACTCATATTCTTGTTCAAGGTCATGTAACTCATATTTTTATTCTACTAGAATCTAAATCTTTTTAGTAGTTCAACTCAAAACACTTTGGATCAAAATTTTGTATATTAATTCAACTTAGCACACTTTTTGAAGTTTGAATATCTTCATAGATTGGATTGAATCTATTTGAAGTTCTCAACAACCATTGAAATGAACAAAGTTCATTTACTAAGAAAATTTCCAACATAAGAATCTAAACAAGTCAAAATTCTTAAAGGACAAATAATATATAAATAACTGAATAATATAGATTGAAGTTTATGAATTGTTAGGATATAAGGCCGATTTTAATGAACCAATAGTTGATCTCAACTAATTTTTGCATTCCGAAGACAACGGCAAGGTTTGAATTTTAAAAAACTGAACAAAAATGAAGGAAACCTACAAAACAAGGGTTAGGGTTTGAGGAAACAAATCAAATTTGCATAAAAATGCCTAGATCTAAAGAGAAGCCTTGATGGCTACTAGTTTTGACAACAAAATAAGGAGAGCCTTAACAAAAGTTGAAGAAAATGTTGTTGTAAAAAAGTTATTTGAGCAGGTAGGGTCTAGCAACCTGCTCTAACGTCATTTTAGAATACAAGAATACGAGAATACGTGAATAACATATAAAAATACATAACATGAAAAGAATAGCTAACCTAGCCTCCTATCCATACAACACCAAACAATAAAATAACAAGAATAAGGTGAAAAGATAACACTAAACATACATGGTAAAAGCCCAATTGGGGTGCATCCATGGGAAAGTTGTCTTCTTATTATTCATCAATAATCTCCAATCTTACAATAGATAGCTCCCACACATCACACTCCATATTCACAACAAAACACAAAGTGTGTCTACAAGATGATCAATAGATGTCTGGTTATTGTCCAATTCACCTACCTTTGAATATTCCTCACAATGGATCTTAATGTATGGTTCATTCCATTAGTTATTAGCCGAGAGGAAGTGATTTGTTAGCTAGATGAGTTGTTTTTACATACTCACTAACGAGGCCTCTTTATTTTGAAGGGATGTGACTAAGTCCTTGGTGGTTGCATTCTCCTAATCATGTTGGGAAATAATGCATTTGAGTTATGATTGAAATGTGGAGTACTGATCATCCAGGTTGTCAAATTGCTCATCAAACTACATGGTGGTCAAGTGGGTCACCATGTTGTCCATGAGTGCTCCAAAAATATTATCGGGGATTGAAACCATTATGATCAATGTCTCACAAGGAGGTTAATGAGGTAGGGCGTCCACATTGGTGTTTAAGCCCATAGGAAAAAATATTATTAGAGAGTGGTACCACTGCAATCAACACGAAACGCAAATTATTTTGATACATGTTTCATGTAAGGGATAGTTGGGATACACACACACACACACACACACACACACACACACATGTTGGTGGGAGTGTTACTCCGTGTGAAATATTACTTCACTAATAGAATTACTAAATTCCTTTTGGATGCAGAGATGTAAGAATTTCACTGGTTGGTCATAGGGTATAGTATTTCCAGGGTCTTGAGGACAATGATAGGTTCTATGGCTCTCTAATACATTTGCAAGGTCCAATGGTAGTACATGACCCAATCTCTCAGGGCACTTACTAAGGAGGCTCAACCATGCCCTTATTTGTACTACCAAACTGCCCAAGTACAAGAGAGTAATATTCTTGAGTGTTGTGTTTCAGGCCACTATAGTAGAAAGATAGTCAATTAGATTATCTAAAGTTGGTATCAGGTTTTCTAGAGGACTTTTGATATACCTGAGGGTACATGGAAGTGAAATTATGTAGATAGGTGATGTATTATGTGATACTACTTGAAGACTTGGTATCGACAAAGGTTACAAGGATATCCAAACAGATGAAACATCTTGTATTTCCTGCATGTAGTATTCATTTTTAGTTTAACTCACCTAATGTTAGATCTCTGTGTTATTTAAAGACATTAGAACATGCCTTTATTCTTTAAAAAATCTAAAATTTCGGTGCATGCTTGCCCCAAGAAGGTGCTTTGATACCACTTGTAATGTAATCAACCCCAAAATTACAGAGGAAAATAGCATAATGCAGTAGAATGTCAGAGTTGAACATAACACACAATAGGGAAACAAATAGAACTTGAGAAAGAACCCTTGAATTAGTGATCTTCAAAAGAGAGAGCAATGTTCTCTTGCCTCTTTGAGGGACAAACTCCTGTGAGCAAAGCTCGAAATACAATAATAATTATTGATCACATTATACAACCTTATACTCTATATATAATGCATTAATAGAAGAAACTATAACTACCTATGGTCCCACTATTAAAGAGGGAAGAATACACTGGGCCTTAATTAATAAAGAGACCCTTTTGCATTGAATACCTATCTAAAAGGACATAGGATTGTACACCAATAAAATACTCCTCAATATTCTCAAGGTTGAGGGGTTAGGGTAGGACCCTAACATATGATCTCTATGGGGGTCTTGCACCCTAATTGCACAGCTAAAGTTAGGAAACACCCCAAACAAGTGCCTTGAAGGTCAAATTGAACTAAAATAATGACCAAGGGGTAGAGTCCAGATAAGAGAAGGCATCAAAGGGTCCTATCAAAATGACATATATCCCTAAGAGGTTACACCTCTAGGAGAAGGTACATGGGAACTCAAGGAAGGTGGTCCATCACAGGAAAATAATGTCTACAGAGATATCATATCATCATTGGGTTGGTCATGTATGACTACAACATAAGAGTGTATCGCACAACATACCTTTAGGTGGGTAGGAATATATAAGTACTCAAGTATGAATCTCATACTTTATGATCCCTAAAATTTTTGTGCACTAACTCTTATTGTTGGATGCCAAGATATTCTTACATAACTATCAAAATTTCCTCAATCACACTCTACTATGAGATAATGGGGGTGTCTTCCCATCATAACAAAAGTGACATTGATACGAGGTAAGGAATAAAGAACAAAAATAGATGAGAAAAAAATAAAAAACACAAATTTGGAATGGGAACCTTCAAGCCAAAGGTAAATGATGCTTAGAAAGGAGTGGTAGATAGATGTGTTGTTTGGTTGAAAATACAGTTTTATGGAGACTCCAATTTGGGTAGACCCTTGGGATCACCACTATCATCCGATAAATTCATATTAGATTATGTTTGATTTTGATTAAATATATGTTTTATGTCATACTAATAAAAGGAAACATGACAAGTCACAGAGCTTCCTACATGATAATTTTTTGGTTTGAATCCTTCTAGCCTACGAGAGTTCCTATAATAGGAACATGAAGCAATTATGAAGAAAGGGAACAAAACCTCTATTAATAAGAAAATAAGATACAATAAATATTTCATTATGAGGGAATGCTTTAAACCACAAACAAGGTAAAGAGAAAGTAGTCAAAGTGACTCCATCATGATCACTAGAGAAGATTCATCTTAAACCTATTGCAACTAAGACAATCGAGAGAAAATCAAATAGCCTTCTCTTCGAGATACCAACTTGTGTATAAGATAGAGTTACATAATCACCAAGGTATTGAACCATGTTTATTAAAACAATCAAATAAGTATTGCTATGTGATGAAAGCAATTCAAAGCTAAGCATTTTGTAACTGAACACTACAACAATCAAGAAAGTAGACAAACATCCATTTTAATTCAATCTCTAACTACCAAGCCATAATGAAGGAAAAATGCACGTATGGTTTATCACAATCTCTAGCCTCAACACCATGATGATGTAATTACTAACAACGTACTTCAAGGAGAAATACTTGACCATAAGAAGCAAATACCATTGAAACTTGAAGGTAGACATTTGCAATATGTGGAAATCCTGTAAAGGAGCCCTTAAAAGAAGACTCAACCCAAATAAACCCTCACACAATGGATGATAGGTTAGGTTATATATATGACATCAACGTGATTAAATAGACATAACTTCTCCGTAGTTGCTTTTATTCAATGATATATATAACACACAATGAATGATAGGTTATATATGTAACTTCAACCTAATTAGATAGAAGTAACTTCACCATAGTTGCTTGCATTCAATGATAGAACATACTAGAGGAATAGATCCATAAATGAACTATTATAATGACATACCCTGGATAAGGCGACACATCACCTATAATAACATAATAGTACAAGTATGTTGTCCTTAAGAATCATTTAGGAGTGAAAAATTATATTTTTTTAAGTCTAAAGTTAGGGTTCATTCCAAATTATAGAGTTCATCTCCACACCACATATAACTACTTTATATGTCACATGAAAATGATAGGGAGGACAAACTTCACGGGGCAACATGATCCTATGGGGCCAAATTAAAAATTATGGTTAATGTCAATAAGAGGGTCAAAGTTTATTGGAGATCATGAAAGAAGATACAAAGTATTAGGGGAAGTGGGTCAACAAGTATTAAGTTGTAGATACAAAAAGGACAACATGGGATATTAAAGTGTTCACAACGAATACAAAATGTGCAACAAGGAAAAGGAGGATGAAAATCTTGTCAAAATTAGGTGAATACCTTCAAAATGAGGTGAAATGCCTCCAAAATGAGGTGAAATGCCTCCAAAATGCTTTGTAATATGTATAACAACTTACTAGGTTGACATATGTATGTATGAGATCCTTAAACTGAATTGCTATACATGATAATGTTCATTTTTTTTGTTATAATAAAAAGGACAACACCATAACATTTTAAGGAAATAACAAAAGTGAAATAGGAGCTATCATGAAAGACAATTAATGGAAATAGCTGTGTGAAAAAAAACTCACAACCAATCCATTAAGTGAAAGAATAATAACCAAACATATTATAATGCAAAGTATAAGAGTGGCCATAAGTTATAGGAAATGCTTTGAGGATCAATATGAAATATTTTTTGTAAACACAAACTCCTCTCTATTTAGACTTTAGAAACTTAGAAAACTTTTTTATAATTTTTTACAATATTCTCTCTTAATTGATAGTCTTTAAACCTCCCAAAAACTTATATACCAAATTGCAAAATTAACTTATTCAAATATCTATGATTAATCATAGATATAATATTTCATTTATACAAATAATATAATATATATACTATTTCATTTACACAATGATACATTGAATTACTTGAGAAGGAATAATGATTAGCATATAACAACTTTTAGAGCTAGAAAAATAGAACCATAGTTAGCCACCTTGAACATAAACAAAACAAAACAAAGAATATAACACCATGAAACATAAACAAAACAAAGATTATAACACTATGTAAGGAAACACGAAATACTTATCATAATTAAAAACTACGGTGCGTGGCAAATCGATGCCCAAGGAAGCATTCACTAAAGCTATGATCTAACCATGTGGACAAAATAGGGTTCAAAGTTAATAGTAAACTCCCACATATCCCATTTGCATCATAGACACTTTTCCCACATGATATAATAATAGTGAAATATGTATACAAAGCTTTTTTATTTTTATTTCAGAGCAAGTAGTAGGCATGAGACTACATCAAAATACACTTTTACAAGGCTTTCTAGAATGTGCATTGAGCGCTAAAACAAGACTGCTCAAAATGAGCACAAAAAACAGAAAGAGGCAAAAAAGGTAAGCCATCAGAAACGAGCTAAACCGCCTTCCCTTTGCACATGACAGATGAGGCCCCGCACACAAAATGAAGTGGTAACAAGTTGCCGACCTAAAGAGACACAAATGATCCAGGAATGGACTCCACAACAAATGGAGCCATGCATCGTAGCCTGTGTTGGGGCCACTCCGACACTGCCCCCACCGTCGCTTCGTTTGAGGTGCAAGGCGCTGCGACCCCCTCATAGAGTTCAACGTAGTTCGCGCTATAGAGCCAAACACACCATGCCTCCTCCGCAAAGGAGCTACACCACTGGACACCCGAAACCATAACAACTGGAGCCATGTACTGTAGCCCGTACTGGGGCCACACCACGTCTATTCCCACCGTCGCTTCATTCTAGTTGCAAAAACTGTTGCCCCCCATAATGTATGCTGCAGTCTCTGCTGTAGAGCCAACCACATCATGCCACCTTCGCAAAGGAGCCACATCATTGAACACCCAAACCCATTGCCTCATCACAAAATATTCTAAAGGAACCTCCTCCCATCCACTGTAGTCGTTGCGGTCACTGCTGTAGAACCCACAACGGGTCGCCGCGCAAGGCTTCGTCCCCATTTCATAGAAAACCCACACGTTTAACTCCTAATCGCTTATTATCAGTGACCGCTCAAAGGAGGAGGGGATGACGGCTAGAGAAAAAATCCTAGCTGCCTGCTTGTGAGTTTGAATCCAACTCTCAAAACCTAAAACATAGCCCCAAGATTGCTATACTAAGAAAAACATGTCTCTATCCCATTGGGAATTTTTGGAAATATGCTATATCTCTCCCTGTGGAACACAATTTATTATTACATTAAATCTCCTCATACTCTCATAGAATCTTTTTGAAGAGAACAACATTAATAGATATGGAATGTTCTTGGAATCCTTCTTCATTTTTTCACTCTCATAGAATCTTTTTTAAGAGAAGAACATTAATAGATATGGAATGTTCTTGGAATCCTTTTTCATTTTTTCGTAAGACTTCTGAGATTTGTTAATGGATATGGAGTCTTCTTACATTGATTTCATGAACGTTTCAGACCAAAGAAATATTTTCAGTCATCAAGTTCTTTTCCTGTGCTGCCCATTATTTTAAGGAGATGCGTTTATATAGATTTTATAAAATTAAAAATAGCCTCCCTGCTCCATCGAGTGTGGTATTACATTAGGAGGCTCTCTTGTGCTAAGCAGGCAATATTTTCAAAGTAGAATGAAATGGCGGATCATTCTGGATCCATGCTCTCCAAGATCTATGGTGTAAAGAATATGCTCGATCAGGTAGTTCATTATTAGTATGATTTTTTATTTTGTTTCCGTGTTTTTCTGTAACTCACTGGAATGCTTAAGTTATTGTTAAGAGTGTTTTGATTTCATCTTTTGGTTTAACATTATCTTGGCGGGCCTCTACTGTGCTCGATATTTCTTCTGTAAAATATGTATTTCTTTTTTCTTTCTGAAATGTAAATGGAGGTCTTCATTAGAACTCAGTGGACGATAAAACACTTACGGTATAATTGGTACGTTCCAAATTACTCAATTCAACAGGCAATCAATTATGTCTTATGCGCTTTGCTATCCATGGTGTCAATTAATTATGTTTTATGCGCTTTGCAAGCCATGGTGTTCTAGGTTTCAGAGAGCAGTTGCAAACACTCCTTAAATGCCATTTTATTCTTTTTTTGGGTACATAAAACAACAGATTTATATTAACATCCAAGAAAGAAAATGTACAATAATAGAGGTTTGACATCTTGCAGGGATCCCACACGAAAAGAAGTTCCCGACCTTGAATAATATCCATCGACAAAGCCGAAGCCGAGCCCAAATACAGGCTAAAACCCATCCTTGAGGTTTAGAAAAAATTGCCAGGACGGTAACCATCAACAAGAGGAGGTTTCCAAAAAGCTTAAGGTTAGCACTTCCATCGAGAGTATATATATATATATAAGCTCAAGCCATTTCCGAAAATAGGTACGCCAAATTGCCAAAAAGAGAACAAGTCTTGGTACCAATAGACATAGAAGCATGGAACAATGCCGTTTTGTTCTGGCGGGTTGTGGCATTCCATCGTCCAGGCGAGAGGCATGCTGAGCACCACGTACCTCCAAAAGCAACAGTGCGAGCAGCGAAAGGGCATAATCCAGTTGACGAGCCAGGTGCTGAATACTAAGAATAGTAGCATAGGGAAGAGTTTTAACCTCATCCATCTCTTGAGCCAAGGTGTCCTGACGTTGCATAGGAAAGTAGAGGATATTACCATGAGATGATGGCTGTTCACCGCGGAAGCACGGCCCAATGTTCGAAAACCAGCAGCCAAAGGAGCCCGGACTTTCTTGAGAAACATATCCGCAACTTGAAGGGCAGACACGATAGCGTTAGCATTGAAACGGACAGTATCCAGAACAGAGCAGTGAGCCCTTCGCTGAGATAATTTTGGCTGCAGAAGCTGTGACTGCTGGAAAAGTGATTGCAAAGGAGACACAGGTAAGGGATTCATCGGCGGGAGGTATCGTATGAAAGGGACGGTGACGCGGGTAACTAGGCAGAAATATATCATCTAGAAAAGACGAAGAGTCATTCTCTAGAGATGGAGACAAAGAATGAGGAGGTATTTGAGACATATTTTCCCGCCCTGTCTTCGAGCTCAGATACCCCCACCATTCATCGGAAGCAGCCACATTAAACAAGAAATTTGTTTTGTCAACTAGAAACAGGAAATGAAGAAGCCGTTGTGAAAGACAAAATATCCCAGAAGGAGCCTAGTAACCCCTCTAGATATACAACCTGAAGAACAGAGCAGCCATGCCTGCTAGAGCTCTGTATATCACAGAACTGACGGAAATGGTGCGTCCCTCTAAACACAAAGATGGAGCCACAAGCACTACAATGTAAGAAGTATTTTTCCAAAAAAATAAAAGACGGAGCCACAGAAGTATTTGTCTTGGCCTTTTCTATGGCCGACACCTCATCTTCAGGATCCTGAATTTATTGCATGCAGGTTATTGTAGTGTTTTAGCACGAAGCAATGATTAGCACTGAGGTTGCACCCTTTTCTGTGGCTCCATCTTTTATTTTTTTGATTACATTGTAGTGCTTGTGGCTTGGCGAAAAATACTCTATGCATTAAATGCGAAGTGCGTTGGATCTTATTTTGCATGGATCTTACTTTGGAAAAGATCCGACTGCCGACTGTGTGACCCCTTAGCATTTAATGCTCCATAGCATGTAGAATATTTGTAGCTCAAAACAAGCAAAATGATAAGCCCAACATTCCTTCCTGAACACCTATCATTATTAATGAGATGTTCAGATACAGAGGACGCCTCGTTACTTGGCGTGACTAGATATTTGTCATATTTGAGATTAGTGCAACTTTGCTTAGGGATTGATGTTTGGCAACCAAATATAACTATTTATTTCACATTCAAAAGATAGCATCGAAGTTGCTGAAAAAGTTAGGCATGATAAGATAAAGATAATTAAGCGTATTTTACATTCAAAAGATAGCATTGCAGTTGTTGAAAAAGTTAAGGATGACAAGATAAGATAATTAAGCAGATAGGTGTTTAGATATCATAAAAGAATTGAAAATTTGGACTTGTTTGAGCATATCATCAAGATCTACGAGGCTAAGCCTGGATGCATTCTATGGTCGTCATATGTGACTTAGCCTGCGTGAACAATTAACAGTTTAATGAGCATCTGTCACTCGTTTAATGAATCGTGATTAAATAATAAAGGGAATCCACTTCATGCTAGGGGCTCTAATACTACGTGGCTGGCTTGTTGCTATAGTAAATCTAAACCCGTGACAGATTTGGTAACTGTTTTAACTGGTGGCTGTCATCTAATGCGTGGCAGCATCAATAGCCGTTTTGCATTCAGTGTTAAATCGAACTCAGAGCAGATTGCAGGTAGCCGTGTTCTTGCAAATGACTGATTGATCAGTGCAAAGGCATTAATCGAACTCAGTTGGTGTGGAGCACAGCCCAGGTAGCTGTATTCTTTGAAATGACTGATTGATCAGTGCGAAGGCATTATAGCAAATTCTGCGTTTGTTTTCTTTGTCTATCCGACCTGACGTTTGTTAAGCTGTGTTAAGCTGAGTAGATCATCGATCACTGAAATTTTTAAAGTTTATATATATGTGTGGACTAGTTTTCAACGCAGGCATGTTTTGGGTAGCAAGAATGGTATTTTTTCCCCCTGTGGGAAAGACAGAGAGGAGCCAAACAAATCCGCGGACTCGGAATATTGGAAAGCCATGGCAACAGAAGCATTTGCGTGGTAGTCAAACGCACCTCAAACAGTAGAAGTAAACCCTATTTAACTAAATAGGCTGCCTGTGCCTATCGGCATGGCTACTTTACTTGTGGCTGTGTTAGTTTGATTAATCTCCAACAAATTTGTGTCAATGGGACTGTGCAGTACCATGAGAATAATAAAAAGTAGGAGCATAAAAGTAACTCCTACAAAACGATAAATAGCAAAACTCAAATCAAACCCTACTTCTATAAATGGAGAGCCCATCTCGGAGAAGAATATATACAAGGAGAGATATGAAGAGAGCTGATCCAAGGAAGGAGAGTGGATCCAAGAACTGCGACAATAAAATGGTGATGGTGAAACTGTCATGGGCCACTGGAAGCATTGGGAGTATCTCTCTTACCATCCAAGGCTGACTGAAGGAAGCTCAAAAGAGTACTCTGTCTGGAGGAAGAGCTAGAAAAAAAAACTGCAATGAGTAGTGCACCGCTGCCTGGAGGAGGGTACTTGATGCTGAAACCTGGAAAGAAGTCATCTGTCTGTCGCGATGGGGCCAAGACGGTCCCCGTCATTGGTGTTGGGTGGAGGTAGAGGTGGACTGTCGTGTCCTAAGTTATCAAGGTATGTGCCACCACACAAGACATCGATGGAGGTTGACTTAAGACTTTCAAAAGATAGCAAATCAGAAGCTGTTAATGAAACATTGTATCTTCAACTTGTAGGGAGTTTGTTTTATCTGATTAGAACTAGACTAGACATAGATTTTATAGTTGGTTTGTTGTCAAGATTCTTGACTTGTCCTATGATGGTACATTGGAATGCAGCAAAGACAGTGTTGAGGTAAATTGAAAGAACCTTGTATTGCCGCCTAATTCACACCTCGGGTCACGTGGCAGAAATCTTCAAGCCATTGGGTGCGACCTTGGGGGCAAGCAAGAGTCAAGTGCTGTCACTTGATATTGACTCCTTCATCTAGGCTCTCTCCTAGCGAAGCCAATGGGGGTGGTCCCTAGTAAAATAAACTATGGTGTTTAATCTATGAAATAAAACAATTAGTTTAGGAGATGAGATGAAATAAAATATCACAACTAAGATGAACTGCAAATGATATAAATAACTAGCACATCAAATAACATTCCACACAACACATAAATTAACTTAAGCATAAAAATAAATAAGATTGCCAAAATAGACCAGTATTAATGGAGTGCTTGTGTAAGGGTTGCTAGTGAAGTCTCGTGAAGTATTGCAGTTGTCTCAGTTGGTCAATTTTAAGATTATTAAGTGAGTAATTAAGGGCGTGGGTTAATTGTGGGTTTGTCCCAACAAGTCAAGTCCCTTCGAACTGAGTGCTAAAGCGGTAATACCAAGTGTCCAACGGGGTGAGGATGAACCTGCTTGGAGTAGCCCCCTGACTCTGTAGTAGTTACCCTTTGCAGCCTCCCGTGTTCTCGAGAAAATCACTTGTGTGGATTTTCCTATTAAATCTAGTAACTCGTATCCCTTTCTGATACAACCAACTGATCAAACAAGCTGCAGCGGTGTAGAGCATATGGGGCCTTGAAGTCTTTGGATATTTTAAGTTTTTTAAAGCTAAGTGTGAGTTTTTTAAATCTCGATGTTGATACTCTCGTTACCGAGAACACAGCCGGATTAATTAATTTTACTTTAGGAACTTAAAATAAACTGGAAAAATAAAGAAAAACTAAAAAATATAAAAAAATGAAACGGTGCGAATCCCCCTTGGGGGGATGGGGTGTGGGCACTTGGCTGCACACTTGCTTCTCTTTTTACAATGACTAGAAGAAAGAAGGACTTGTGTTCCTTTGTAGAATAGGAATGACAAGTATTTACAATTAAGAGCCTTTGAGAAATGGCCAATGAAAGAAGTATGAGAAGAGGGGCTTCCGGTTTGACTTGGATCTTCAAAATTTCGCCATAGTGCCTCTTTATCAGACCAATCTCTACTGCAAAACAACGAATAAATTTTTATTAAATATGATAGAAAATTAGATTGAAACATAAAAAATTGATAAAAAATTTCAAGTACTTTTAAGATAGCAAATTTTAGGAATTAAACTAGTACTTGCTTGTAATCAAATCTTGTAAAATATAACTTTAATAATCAGATCTGAAACTTAAAACTTGCATATGTAAATCAGAAAGCTAAGATATTCCAATTCTTTAGTGAGATTTAAATATGGAAAATAAAGAACTTAGTAACCAAACGACTTGAAGTTTTGTGACGGAAGGGTATCACCAAGCTTGAAAGATAGAGAAAGAAAGGCAAGAAAGAATCTACGAAGTGTTGCCGGTGGGATGAAATCCTCTTCTTTGATAAGTTACTTGGAGTGAAGGTAGAGCTCACACACTCATCCAAAAGTCTAGCTTGAGCAACCTGTAAAATGAATCTACAAAACCTTGCAAATGGGGATTAAATGCTGGTGTTTATCCAATAATGAATGCTCAATAAAAATATGAAATCAAACTAGAATCATAAACTCATAAAAATTCTGCAATAATAAGTAATCACATGAGTATTACATCCTATCTTATCAGAAAAACAATTATATTCAAAACCAACAAATCTTGAACACATACAGGCTTAAGAAAATCCACAGGTTACCTCAATATTACCAATGAAAACACATCCAAACACCATAGAGCACACTTGCTTTAGCCTCCAAAGCCTTTTATTAACTCAACAATCGAAATTACATATCACAAGAGCAGAGGTTCAATGCCCAAATCATTCGTCAAGAATGAAGAGAGGTTTCCTGCTTAAATAGAAATCTGGCAAAGAGAGGGGAATGCATCTCCTCAAGGATGTGCTAGCTCCAAGTGAGTTGGTTGTGGGTTGGAGAAAGGTTGGAATGAGTTGGATAAAGGCAAAAGGAGAAGCAACTTCCAAAACTTTGATATCCACATCACCAAAAATCATCCACATCACCCAAACTTCCATCTCTCTTGGGATGTGCTCCCCCACTTGGAGAGGAAAGTTCCAAACGCAAAAAAATCTCTGAATTGGCAACATCTGACTTGTCCCTCTTGCTCGACTACTTGCCAAAATGATTTTCCAAGTCACCCAACTCTTTTTTGGCAATTATCTTATTTTTTTAATTGCCGAATTTTTTAATATTTCATTTTTTCTTGGGTTTTTCGAGTAATTATTAATTTTGGGGTTAAATAATTTCTCAAAAACTTTGGAAAGTGGGTCTAGGGGTTAAGTGGGTGCTCTGAGTTAGAAAACGAGCACCCCCATGGAAAAAACAACTTCCTAGCCACACTTTTATGACTTTTTAAATTTTTACAATTAACTTATTAAAAATAAGCCTGTAAAAACGGAAAAAATATTTTTTTCCGGAAATTAAAAAAAACCTATGGAGGACTTGGGACATGTTCATAATGACTCAAAATAATGATTAGCATGCTAATATACATTGACACATAGGTTTTAATAACCTCCTAAGGCTTAATTAATAAGGCGATTATTCCAACTTTGGAGGTTTGGGTGAAAAAACTCGAAAATTATTTATTGCTTATAAACAATAAATAATTAACAAGGAAAAACACTCTAGAATAATGCATTAATAAATAAGTCCTAAGAAGCCAAACCTTTTACATGAAGTCATCATGATAACTCATTTTATTACAATTCCCCATGGGGTATGAACATGTTAAAAAATTAAAAAAAAATTGTCCTAGGAAGGCCTGCAAGGACTTCTGAACTTGAAAATTGAACAAGTGATTGTTCATCTTTAGCGGCTCGGTTAAAAGTCCAATTGAGTGCAACTCAGGTGGTAATACCTTGCATTTGGAATTGCATTAAAAAAGAATGAAAATTTCAGGTTGAGCAGATTTTTAGATGCAGACATGGTAAGAGAAGTTGATGGAAAGAAATTGATAATAGGATATGCATTCAATCTTGGTAATGGTATAATTCCTTGGGTTAGCAAGAAGCAAAATTTTGTTTTACTCTCATTAATAGAAGTATAATATAAAGCAACAGTCGGAGCAACTTGTAAAGCAATTTGGTTACGCAGGATGTGTGATTGGAAGCTACAACAGATGCAACCAACAATTTATAGTGTGGCAATCAAAGTGCAACAAAAATAACAAGGAGTTCAATTTTCCTTTCATAAATAAAACACAGAGAAGTTCACCATCCTTGCATCAGGGAACAAGTCCAGAGAAAGGAGATGGAATTGATTTTCTACAGGTCACAACTGGATTGATATTGTCATGCAGGCACTAGACAATTTTTTTTTGGAGAAGTTTAGAGATATACTGGGAGTCACCTAAATGAAATAAACAATAAGGGGTGTGCTAGACATTGTAATGTTTATTTTATAAAAGTCTTAGGTTTTGGGGGCCATAGGTATGAGGTTATAAAATTATGTTTCTTTTTTCCTAGATTTTTTTTTATATTCGATTTTTCATATTTTTTTTATTTTTATATTTGATATTTCAAAGGTAAAATTAGAATATACATCGTACTGCCTTTCCAGGCTCAAAAAAATAACAGTTTAGTAAAGTGTCCTTTAGACTGACTCTTAATCTGTGCTACGACTTTTCTTTCTTTCTTTCAGGCATTCAAGGCTCTTGTTGATAGCTGCAATAAAATTAAGTTATAAGATCATTGAATGAAGTTATATTTAAGGCCTAATAAAATGTAATGTTGAGACAATTACTTAATGACATGTTAGGACAAGCCATTGAGGTGTAATAAAGTGCGTTGTTACATACACAAATAATGGAACATCTCTCAACTTGTTAATGGATATATACACCACATGTGCATGACGTTCAAGTATGATCCAAATGAATATAGTATATCATTGATTCTTCTGCTATATTTTGTCCACATGTATGTTCGTTATTTTTAACATCATCCTTGCATGACCTACTTGAGTAGGTTGTGTTGGAGTTAGGGGTGGGGCTCTTGTTCAAATTTCAATTGACAATGCTTCTAACTATATAAAGAATCTTGTTCTAAGTGCAGCTATCAATGCTTCTATTTATGTCGTTGTTGTTGGTAGTTATTTGTAATATCCCAAATACTGATATTCTCTGATGTTCTATGATAGTGCTGACTCACACACTCAATCTCATACAAATTTGCAAAATAACTGTGCATGCAAACTTGCCATGCAAAAATGCCCTAAAATATAGCTAAATTAGGGTTAGGGTTTTGCAGAGAGAAATTAACACTTACCACTAATATTGTGGCTGATAATGACTCCAGAGATAGTTGCATGCATAAGGATCCGGATGGGTGGTCTAATAATGCTCTTTTCCTCTCGTGTCACCGCCCCACAGCACCGTAAAAACCCTCCAGACTGAAGGTGACGTTTTTGTAAGAGGAGAGGTTCGTTTGGGCTGAAACTTTCTGAGCTTGTCCGTCTGCTGATGCTGGAGAGAATGCCTGATGCATGCGGAGGTTCTGCTGAGATCTGAAGGCCCAACAGCTGATTAGGGCTTTCTGGCTGAAAACCCCCTCTTACGGCTGCACACGTGTCCCTGCAACGATCTATACCATGTACTAGATAACTGATGAATGAATGAAGAACAAGTGGTGAACCTGTATAGCTTACTCGGAATAAGACTAGGACAGATGTTTCACTGCCGAAATCCTGTTAGCTGAAGACTCCGTCTCCAACCCCAACTGCTGTGCTGCACGCTGTGCTGCTATCCAAGAGCTCCCAAAATAATAATAAGCATAAGTGAGTCTCCTCTTGCTTTACCCTCTATTTATAAAGTTCAACTGCGCAAAACCTAATCTTTGACCTAATTAGGTCACTTTATCTTCTAATTTGCCGTTGACTTGCATGCATGTCACTTTATCTTCTAATTTTCGTTGACTTGCATGCATGCGGAGGGAGACTTAAATAGTGCATGCATCATTAAAATAATGCTGGGATGGCATGCATGTCATTTTTAGGGTTCGCATGCATCTCACTTTTAGGGTTTGCATGCATGTCACTTTTGGGAACATTACAGTCCTCCCTTGCCAAAGATTGCTTGTCCTCAAGCAATGCCAACGCAAATCCACAATCAATCAACTGAACCAACTGAATCCGGGGATGATCCCAGGGTCCCAAATTATCCTAGGAGATCTGCAGCACCCTCTACTCAAAACACTGCACTGTATGGTACAATCACCAGAGACCTCCTGAAAGCACCCTCTAGCAATCACTAAACGGCTAGTCACTGTAATCCCAAGGTCCCAAATCAATCTGAGAATTGCAGAGGTCAAAATGCATTCGCCGCTACCCTGCGTAGTATCGACACAAGGAGCATCATGTAGACTCCCAAGTAACGCCATTAGTAAACACTGTATCCATCCCTCATAAGGTCTTCCACCTGGATCCCAATGCAAACTTGTGCATATTTCTTCCCAAATATCTGAAGGCTCTTGTGGAATTATACTCTTGGCTAGGAATGTCTTCCCAAGAATTGCCCACTCAATAGGACACCAACTCTTAATCTCTCTCATTCCATCAGAATTATTGACAGTATTGTCATTATCTTCAAGATTGACTAGAAGTAAGACTTCCTCTTTAGTCATGGACCTGTGAACTTGTTGCTTATCAACAACTCTTGCTGCAAGACCCTCCTTTGCTACCTGCCGCTTATAGATTTTTTCCTCCATTGTTCCATGTGCAACCAAGCGATAGGCATAAACATGCTTTGTCTGTCCAAATCTCCATACACGGAAAAGAGCCTGAAGATCATGTGTTGGATTCCAAGAACCATCCACAATTATCACACGATTGGCTGCCGGAAGATTTATACCCAATGATCCAGCTCTAGTTGATATTAAAACACACTGGACCTTTTTGTTTGAAGGATTATTAAATTTCTCTACTAGTTTTTGACTTTGAGCTCCACTTGTGTGTTCATCAAGCCTGTACCATTCTTTTCCCTGCCTCCAGTATTCGTCTTTCTTTCCATGCCGCAGTAATTCTGTCAAGACTCAAGAATGACTCAATGAGATCTAATGTACTCAAGCTCTGGCTGAAAACCAGTGCCTTATCACCTCGCTCAGAGCTCATGGCGAGGATATCTAGCAACAAGACCATCTTACAACTATAATCAGTTTTTTCATAAGCTTTATCTGGAATAATGTCCTCCCACCACTTATCAGCTTGTGGGGGCACCTCTTCCAAAACATCATTGTCTTTGTTTTTGCTTGTCCCGTCCACTTTTCCTTTCAACTTATCTCCATTCAAGAAGTCTTGATCTGTATCATCATCGCTGAAGCTACTGTCCAAAACGAAATTCTCAATTATGTCATCACCTTGTTGAGAGTCTCTGTCTTCTTTGGCTATTTGCAGTAACCCTGGATGATTCCATATCTTGGCTAAGGAATGGTATGCATTGAAGAAGCATTTTCTATGTGCCCTTTTTACAAATGCATTCTTGTCATTCTTCATAAACCCATGAACTTCTAAGAATCTGATGTATAACTGCCGCTGTAATGGAGAAAGTTTTACAGATATCACATATACACGTTTTGGAGGAAGCTCATCCTTCATCACATTCATGCCCATACGTTGTACAAAACCTTTCAACTGTTCATATAAGACATGTGATCTCTGATTCATTATTTTCACTTCATCTACGGTTGAATTAGCATGCTGCCCATTTTCTATAGGATTTTGGAACCGGTTTCTGTACTCTAGTTGTTTTCCCAGAAATCCTTCTCTTACAAAGTCCACCATACAATAGTATTCCATCAAATTATTTTGTAAAGGAGAACCGGTCAATGCAATTCTGCGTTGGGTTTTCACTTGTTTTAATGCCTGAGTTATATCAGCCTTTGTGTTTTTAATCATGTGTGCCTCATCACAAATGAGTAAATCAGGACCACTCTGCAAAGCCTTACAAATATCATCTGTAACAGACTTTTCTTTCACATATTTTCCTAAAGATAAGTTTCGAAATGCTGCATAGCCTATCAGTAGAACTCCACCTTTTTTCTTCCATTTTGTTAATAACTTTGCTCTCTTGGTGTTCTCCCTAGAAACATCCTCAAGCATGAAAACTGGTAATGGGTCCAAATCGAAAGGTCGCCACTTGGCAAATTCTTGTCTCCAGTTATGTAGAACATTCACTGGTGTCACAATAAGGGCAGTCTTCAAACCTAGATCCACGGACTGCATAATAGTGTATAGAAAAGTTATAACCTGCAATGTCTTTCCAAGTCCCATACTATGGGCCAATATGCAACCAAGACCCTTGTCTCCAGACTTGATCTTGTTTACTGATTGGATATAATTCTCCCACATGAACCGTATGCCAGCAATTTGGTGAGGTTTCAAGATACATGAGATAGATGGAAACATTCTGACTTCTGCCTCATTTTGTTCTCTGGCAGCATTAACAATAAAGCCTTCAGCAGCATTACCCAGTAATTCATTTTCCTTGACGCATTCACATTGCTTGATCAGAAAATTATATCTCACTGTCCTGGGATCTCCTTGTTGCTGAAGATCAGATTTAGGGCATGAATCCATGGCCATTGGGTCTTCCGTTGAGCATGAGTCAGGAATTTCAATTAACGCTTCTAAAGTTCCAGAAGAGCTACTATCACCACTTTCCAAAATTCTCTGCTTTTTCATGAAATCCTCAAATAATTTGCCATCCCCTTTCCTTGAGCCAATGACAGTTTTCTCTCCATTAGAATTACCATTTGTGTTAGGACTTAAGACCGCACCATTTATTTCAGCCAAATTATGGAGAATGTGAAGATTTAGCAGAGGATCAAGTCGGAAGTTTTCCAAATTTTCTTCAGATAGTGTCGAAGCTTCAGTGTATAATGACACTGCACANGATCAAGTCGGAAGTTTTCCAAATTTTCTTCAGATAGTGTCGAAGCTTCAGTGTATAATGACACTGCACGTGGGAGATCCTTTTCTATTATGGCCAAAGCAGTCAATCCATTCAATGCAACAACACATTTTCTGAGAGCTTCTTCCCCTTCAGTCTTAGCCTTTCCAATCAGAACCTGCAAAATCTCTTCCATAGTCATAGGAGTTTGCTGTAAAGATCGCAACCCAGAGCTTCCCACTTGAGGGTGGCAGCAAGCTTGACGGAGCTTTAACAGTGATGTCAATAACTTTGCAGCTTCTCCATGAGAAAGGCGTGAATCATAGGAAACTTCATAACCTATAAGATGCGACTTTTTATTGCATTGGTTTGCCTTCTTGCAAATATCATCTTTGCATTTTGCAATAAATTCTCGAGCATTAACTGCACAACTCTCATGTTGTCGTCTGTAAAACTGGGCTTCAATTGGAGAAAACGTTAACAATGATAGACGCTCTTCTTCAGGAGGTAGATTTAATTCATCTGACACCTGTAATTTAGTTGAGCGCCACATGAGATGCCGGAAAAGATCATGAGTGAAATGTATGGCTCCTATATTGCCTCTCTTACTTGGTATTGACTCAATGGCATTGAGTGCACTTGAATGAAGATCACTACTCAATGCTTCTAAATCTGTCTCTTCAATGTCTTGTTGCCTGAGAAGGCCATCATTTACAGGAAGAGAATCAGGCGAAGCACCAATTTCTGCTGTCTGGTTGTGATTTTTATTTGTATCAATTTCAATTTCGCTCAGCACAGACTATTTTGAATCCTGTGTACTAGTAAAATTTCTTCTTTTATGTGGTTCCTTTGATTTAAGCTGCTCAACAGAAAATTGAGAGACCTTCTGAAAAACAACAATAAAAAAGGCCCCCGTATCTTGATCATGGGGAAAGATCCTCACACATCGCTCTAAAGGAAGACTGGACACTTCTGCCCCTGCTTCAACGCCCTCATCCTCTGCAT
>LPNX010176006.1:26469-36700 GCA_001517045.1 Pseudotsuga menziesii | reverse complement strand
AATAAAAATTGCAAATGAACCTTTATTCGTTGGTAGAAAAGGTTATTGTTTGGTTACCAATAGCATATTGATATCTGATTGAAAGATGAATTCTGTAGATACATATTACTGTCAAATTTGTGTAGCTTTTAATCACTTTCAGGAGTTGTTTTACTCACTGCATGAAGATTCAATTAGAGTCTATATCATAGAGAATAATCATGATTTTTGTGTAGATGACTTGTTTCCATGGGGTGAAAGAGTGCTGATGTTTTCAAACATGGGTAGGAAGTCACATAATAGTATTTGATGTTTAACAATGGCAAACTTTTGTTTGGTCCCAAGGTTAGTCTTGTGGTGGTAAAAGAGTGGTTTTAGGTGAGAAGGACAGGGAGCAAAGTTGTTTTTAGACCCTAAAATGTTTGTTGCTTTTAACTGTTATTATCTTTCAAAGAAGTTGTTTGGCTCATCTTGAGTTGGGTTGAGGTAGATTGTGGTTCCAGTATTTCATGGAAAATGCTTCCTGTATGTCATGAGTATCGGTTTTTTGGCTTGAGTGATATGCTGGTGCATTACAATCAGGTCTAAGAAAATTTGATAGGCTTTCATCAATCTGAAGATGAAATGTTATACATCTCAATATTGTAGGGATTTTCTGTCATTCTTCTACTTAATAGTATGAGTCAAACTTTGTGGTGTTCACTGGTTTTAGTGGCTCATATATTGCTTCACTTTATCTCACTGTTAATAGTATGAGTCAAACTTTGTGGTGTTCACTGGTTTTAGTGGCTCACATCTTGCTTCCAATTTAGCAAATTTACAAAAGCAATAGAACTACATACACTCTAATAGAGATAACAATTAACAAAGTTTGGAAAGGGCCAGTGAGCAGGTGCAAGGTACTAAAAGGCAGAATCTACATGTGAAAAGTTGGTTACAACAAGCAGCTTTCAATTTGCAATTCCGCTTGTAATGCTCACATCCAAATATTTTCTGATCTGAATCTTGATATGATAGGCAGCGCCCAGGTATGTCTTCACCATTCCCGAACTGACTTGCTCTTGACTTGCTCTTCACTTTTCTATAATCAATTCAATCACTTTGCCTGTGGAATGCTTCTTCTATCATGTTGTGCACAATTGCCAATAAAAAAACACAGGACATTACAATAAAATTATTGGGCTTAGGACTATGTTGAGGTAGTAACTAGTTACTCTAAAGGGTCATGGGGTTGAGTGAATGCTCATTTGGTCTTATGGGACCTCCCAACATTCTTATGTGCACCACTGACAACCAAACCCTTTGTCATGCCCATGTCACACCTATAGGCTATATTTGCATGCTTAAACTCCTCTTTGAATTGTCTCAAGCAAGTATTGAGACACAGTCAATAAATTATTTCTTATATGCATAATATGCTAAGATGCCAGGAGAGAGACCATTTTTTATACCCCTAAACCCTCTGCCCCACCTTTTCTTATTTCATTACCATTTCCCATTTCTCCTTCCTGGTAACATACCTCACATATAATAATCATAGCTTTGTGGTCCTCTATAAAGTTCTTACTTCACAGGCTACAATTTCAAAAACATGTTCTTCTGATCGGAGTCTCCTCTGATGTATATAAATTTGGATTTTTGGCATTTGATGCTGACTTAAGAAATATGAATTGCTTTGGCCAATAAAATGACTAAGTAGTTCTAAAATAGACTTAATATTTTGTACAGCAGATAATTCCTTGACAATGTTTACAGCAGATATTAATGTGGAGTCAAGTTGATCAATGAATGTAAACTTTATCAAAAACTATTGCTCCTCCTGTCAGAGAAAATTATAAAGAAGAATGCAATAAATGCATTTCATACTGAGAATGCCAATAAAAGTCTACTAAGAATCTGCAATAAACGCATATCACGCTGCTCATGGTAAAGAAGAGTGCAATAAATGCATATCAGAATGGGAATGCCAATACCCTGCTCATGGTTTACAAAATTATCTTCCATGAAGTTCTCTAACTGTTTAAGTTCAGTCCAGGCCATTCAAAGAGGACATTCTCAGATTCTGTGTTGATATATTCACATGGTTGATGATGGTGGTGCTAGCTCCTCTTTTACTTCTAGTGCAAAGTAGCCTGTGTCTTCTTCTGTCTTGGCCCAGTCCTCTAGTAAACTTGGTTGCCAAACTTTGGAGCTGTGCAAAACTATGGGCTTGATAATGCTATCCAAGAGCTTCATCTTGGATGGGATGTCTTGAAAGAGGTGCTGAAAAAAATATATGAAAAACATGGGAGGATAAAATAATGTTTCCTTTTGTATTTCAAAAATTGTGTTCAATTTTCAAAGACTTCTTTGGTGAGCATCGATCTAAGTAAATTTTCCAATTAAGCAACAGTACCAACTGCTCCGTATGCTTATCTCACACAACTTTAAAACTTTTCTGTATAACTGGAACTGGATCCTGCTAATTCAGAAGCTAAAAGTAAAATTGATGCTTAGGGCTGACTACGAGGCATTTACTAGTACTTTCAGTGAAACAGTTGGGTTAATGTTTTATCTTCGTGGAGTCAGTGCAATATACTTTTTATTCAGTAGACTATAAATCAAAATTGCAAATGAACCTTTATTCGTTGGTAGAAAAGGTTATTGTTTGGTTACCAATAGCATATTGATATCTGATTGAAAGATGAATTCTGTAGATAAATATTACTGTCAAATTTGGGTAGCTTTTAATCACTTTCAGGAGTTGTTTTACTCACCGCATGAAGATTCAATTAGAGTCTATATCATAGAGAATAATCATGATTTTTGTGTAGATGACTTGTTTCCATGGGGTGAAAGAGTGCTGATGTTTTCAAACATGGGTAGGAAGTCACATAATAGTATTTGATGTTTAACAATGGCAAACTTTTGTTTGGTCCCAAGGTTAGTCTTGTGGTGGTGAAAGAGTGGTTTTAGGTGAGAAGGACAGGGAGCAAAGTTGTTTTTAGACCCTAAAATGTTTGTTGCTTTTAACTGTTATTATCTTTCAAAGAAGTTGTTTGGCTCATCTTGAGTTGGGTTGAGGTAGATTGTGGTTCCAGTATTTCATGGAAAATGCTTCCTGTATGTCATGGCTATCGGTTTTTTGGCTTGAGTGATATGCCGGTGCATTACAATCAAGTCTGAGAAAATTTGATAGGATTTCATCAATCTGAAGATGAAATGTTATACATCTCAATATTGTAGGGATTTTCTGTCATTCTTCTACTTAATAGTATGAGTCAAACTTTGTGGTGTTCACTGGTTTTAGTGGCTCATATCTTGCTTCACTTTATCTCACTGTTAATAGTATGAGTCAAACTTTGTGGTGTTCACTGGTTTTAGTGGCTCACATCTTGCTTCCAATTTAGTAAATTTACAAAAGCAATAGAACTACATACACTCTAATAGAGATAACAATTAACAAAGTTTGGAAAGGGCCAGTGAGCAGGTGCAAGGTACTAAAAGGCAAAATCTACATGTGAAAAGTTGGTTACAACAAGCAGCTTTCAATTTGCAGTTCCGCTTGTAATGCTCACATCCAAATATTTTCTGATCTGAATCTCGATATGACAGGCAGCACCCGGGTATGTCTTCACCATTCCCGGACTGACTTGCTCTTCACTTTCTCTTCACTTTTCTATAATCAATTCAATCACTTTGCCTGTGGAATGCTTCTTCTATCATGTTGTGCACAATTGCCAATAAAAAAACACAAGACATTACAATAAAATTATTGGGCTTAGGACTATGTTGAGGTAGTAACTAGTTACTCTAAAGGGTCATGGGGTTGAGTGAATGCTCATTTGGTCTTATGGGACCTCCCAACATTCTTATGTGCATCACTGACAACCAAACTCTTTGTCATGCCCATGTCACACCTATAGGCTATACTTGCATGCTTAAACTCCTCGTTGAATTGTCTCAAGAAAGTATTGAGACACAGTCAATAAATTATTTCTTATATGCATAATATGCTAAGATGCCAAGAGAGAGACCATTTTTATACCCCTAAACCCTCTGCCCCGCCTTTTCTTATTTCATTACCATTTCCCATTTCTCCTTCCTGGTAACATACCTCACATATAATAATCATAGCTTTGTGGTCCTCTATAAAGTTCTTACTTCACAGGCTACAATTTCAAAAACATGTTCTTCTGATCGGAGTCTCCTCTGATGTATATAAATTTGGATTTTTGGCATTTGATGCTGACTTGAGAAATATGAATTGCTTTGGCCAATAAAATGACTAAGTAGTTCTAAAATAGACTTAATATTTTGTACATTGCTCTGTTATGGATGAGATTAGTGGTTGAGGAAAATGATATGAAATTTGTTCTTTATTAAGATTGTTTGACTTAATTTTATTGTACAACATGGAAAAGGGATATTGTCTACTGAAAGCATTTTCTCTAGCGAGCATAGTGTTACATAATATATATACGAGGACAAAATCATTGCTACCTCTTAAAGACAGTAACAACTTGCATAATGGGTATATCTAACACGTTACTCACCAGTCTGACCAAGTATATGTTTGCTTGTCTGTAATATGGACAACAATATTATATTCCCAACACGTTACTTATTAGTCTGACCAAGTGTATTCTTGCTTGCCCGTCATATGGACAACAAGATTATATTCCCAACAAGACAAATGTCCTATTTCTTATCAAATCTTTCACAGTGGAGTGCTTGCAATGATGGTGACTCAAGTTCAAAATTTAGTGAGCTAGAGTTGTTCTCTTTACTGGTACATCTACTAATAAAGTTTGTCCTTGTGTAAATTTGTAGTCTCGTACCTTCGACTAGAAGGTTGATTCTTGTATTTCTCTTTTTTTCTAATATTTTACAAGAATAGAATCACGTCTCTTCATTTTTGTTGTTTTATGTTATCATAAAATTAAGGAGAAGATCAATATTGTTATTGGCATTTCATATTTTGTAAACTAGTTCATTTGTTTTTATCTTTTAAGAAAATAGTTGACACACATAAATCTGTGATTAAGGACCATTCCCTCCGATAATCCTTCCAACAGTTGGAGCGAATTATCAACTCTACAATGCTCTTTTAGGCTAATCTGGCATTTGTATTTAAAAAAAAAAAAACACTTATAGCCGTTGGTTAAGCGACGGCCTGTAGGTGATTTAAAAAAAAAAAAATACAATACCATTGGTTAAGCGACGCCTGTATTTCATACTCCGTCGGTTAAGCGACACCTGTATTTCATACTCCGTCGGTTAAGCGACACCTATAGGTGTAAATATTTTTTTAAAAATTTCGTAACCGATGCTTACATTTTCATACTCCGTCGGTTAAGCCACGCCTGTAGGTGTAGAACCGACGGCCATGTTGTAGAAGCGACGGCCTGTAAGTGTTGGATAACCGACGATTTACATTTAACCGACGGTAAAATGAACAGTCGCGTAACCGACGAATTGGAAAGATGTCGGATAACCGACGAAAATCCACCGACGCTTAAAAAAAATCATAGTGTCGTACATGCGACAGGGAAGTGTCGAAAATCCGACAATACGGCTGTTGAATTTTTGGTCGAAATGTAGTAGTGAATCGATTCGTTGGAGACCTCTATGGGAAGACTCAGAGCACGTTTGGACAATCAGGACAAGCTCCTACAAGCAACAACCAAATTAGGAGAGCAAACGTGGGACCTTCTCAACGAAGATTTAAGGAAGCTTTGAGCAGATCATGAGGCCTCAACAGAGAATTTAGAAGACTTCAAAGAAGAGACTCGCACCAGCTTCAAAGACGCTACAAATATCTAAAGAGAATTTGGAAAATGCATCAGTGCACTGGAAACTGCTGTCTCCAAATTGATGGCCAAAATTGGCAAATGAAAAGCACAATGATGGGTGTCTGTAGTCCCTTATTTCATGCTGCTTCCTTCTCTTCATCTCTGCCATAGTTTCTTTGCTGCCTTAATTTTTCTGTAATCAAGCCGTTTGGAGCTTTGGATACCTAGATCCTTTTTGATTTAGCTCAGCTATGAAGCATTGTAACTATGTTAAAGCCCGCGGCAGTTGTTTTACTGAAATCAATCTAATCCACCCCTATGTTTTAGTAAAAAAAAAACAATGTGGCTGTGTTAGATGGAAAACTACCTTATGAAAGCTAACATACATTAGCTTTACTGACCCTGCAATGTTTTAAGAACAAAAACTAACTCTAGCTAGATTTCCATCATTGTGCATTGTGATTGATGACAATGTGGTTGTGCTAGATGAAAAACTACATTATAAAATCTAACACACATTAGATTTCACTCATCGTGCAATGATTTAAGGACGAAAGCTAACTCCAGCTTGATTTCCATCACGGTGCAATGTGATCAATGACGATGTGTTGTGTTAAATGGAAAATTACGTTATGAAAGCTAACACACATTATCTTTCACTCATTGTGCCATGTTGTTAGAAGGAAAGCTAACTCCAGCTAGATTTGCATCATGGTGTAATGTATTTGATGACATTGTGGCTGTGTTAGATAGAAAACTACCTTACAAAAGCTAACACACATTAGTTATTACTCACCATGCAACATTTTAAGAACGAAAGCTAACTCTAGCTAGATTTCCAAAATGGTGCATTTTGATTAATGACAGTGTGGTTGTGTTATATAGAAAACTACATTATGAAAGTTAACACACATTAGATTTCACTCGCCGTGTAGAGATTTAATGTTGAAAGCTAACTCCAGCTAGATTTCCATCATGGTGCAATGTCACAATGTGGTTATGTTAGATGAAAAACTACCTTATGAAAGCTAATACACATTAGCTTTCACTTATCGTGCCATGTTGTTAAAATAAAGCTAACTCCAACTAGATTTTCATCATGGTGTAATGAGGTAACACACATAAGTTTTCATTTATAGTGCCATGTTGTTAGAAGGAAATCTAACTCCAACTAGATTTGCATCATGCTGTAATGTATTTGATGACAATGTGGTTGTGTTACATGAAAAACTACATTATGAAGGCTAATAGACATTAGCTTTACTCACCGTGCAATGTTTTAAGAACGAAAGCTAACTCCAGCTAGATTTCCATCATGGTGCATTGTGATTGATAATAATGTGGTTATGCTAGATGAAAAAATACACTATGAAAGCTTACATACATTAGATTTCACTCACCGTGCAACGATTTAAGGATGAAAGCTAACTCCAGCTAGATTTCTAACACGATGCAATGTGATTGATGACAATGTGGTTGTGTTACATGAAAAACTACCTTATGATAGCTAACACACATTAGTTTTCACTCATTGTGCCCTGTTGTTAAAATGAAAGCTAACTCCAACTAGATTTCTATCATGGTGTAATGAGGTAACACACATAAGTTTTCCTTTACAGTGCCATGTTGTTAGAAGGAAAACTAACTCTAGCTAGATTTCCATTATGGTGTACTGTATTTGATGACAATGTAGTTGTGTTAGATGGAAACTACCTTATAAAAGCTAACAGACATTAGGTTTACTCAGCGTGCAATGTTTGAAGAACGAAAGCTAACTCCAGCTAGATTTCCATCATGGTGCATTGTGATTGATGACAATGTGGTTGCGCTAGATGAAAAACTACACTATGAAAGCTTACACATTAGATTTCCCTCACCATGCAACTATTTAATGATGAAATCTAACTCCAGTTAGATTTCCATCACAGTGCAATGTGATCAATGACGATGTGTTATGTTAGATGGAAAACTACCTTATGAAAGCTAACACACATTATCTTTCACTCACCATGCCATGTTAGATGGAAAGCTAACTCCAGCTAGATTTGCATCATGGTGTAATGTATTTGATGACAATGTGGTTGTGTTAGATAGAAAACTACTTTACAAAAGCTAACACACATTAGCTATTACTCACCGTGCAACGTTTTAAGAACGAAAACCAACTCTAGCTAGATTTCCAAAATGGTGCATTTTGATTGATGACAATGTGGTTGTGCTAAATAAAAAAATACATTATGAAATGTAGCATATATTAGATTTCACTCATTGTGCAACGATTTAAGGTTGAAAGATAACTCAGGCAATATTTCCATCACGGTGTAATGAGACAATGTGGCAGTGTTAGATTAAAAACTACCTTATGGAAGCTAACAAACATTAGCCTTTACTTACTGTGCAATGTTTTAAGAACGAAAGCTAACTCCTGCTAGATTTTTATCATGGTGCATTGTGATTTATGACAATGTGACTTTGTTAGATAGAAAACTACACTATGAAAGCTTACATTGTGATTGATGACAACCTGGTTGTGTTAGATGGAAACTTCATTATGAAAGCTAACACATTAGATTTCAATCATCGTACAATGATTTAAGGACTAAAGCTAACTTCAACTAGATTTTCGTCATGGTGTTATGCATTTGATGACAATGTGACTCTTTTAGATAGAAAACTACCTTATGAATTCTAACACACATTAACTTTCACTCACCGTGCAATGTTTTAAAAACAAAAGCTAACACTAACTAGATTTCCATCTTGGTGCAATGAGCTAAAGCACATTAGGCTTTCATTCACCGTACAATGCTTTAAGAATGAAAGCTAACACATTGTTAAAAAGAAAGCTAATTATAGCTAGATTTTCATCATCATGTTATGTATTTGATGACAATGTGATTGTTTTAGATAGAAAACTACATTTCGAAAACTAACACACATTAACTTTCACTCAACCGTACAATGTTTTAAGAACAAAAGCTAACTACAGCTGGCTTTCCATCAGGGTGCAATGAACTAACACGCATTTGCTTTCACTCATAATTCCATGTTGTTAGAAGGAAAGCTAACTCCAGCTAGATTTCCATCATGGTGTAATGTATTTGAGGACAATATGATCGTGTTAGATGGAAAACTAATTTATAACAGCTAACACACATTATATTTTACTCATTGTGCAATGTCTTAAGAAAAAAAACTAACTCCAACTAGATTTCCATCATGGTGAATTGTGATTGATAACAATGTGGTTGTGCTAAATGGAAAACTACATTATGAAAGCTAACACACATTACATTTCACTCACCGTGCAATGAGTTAAGGACGAAAGCTAATTCCAACTAGATATCCATTGTGGTACAATGTGATTGATGACAATGTGGTTGTGGTAAATGAAAAACTACCTTATGAAAGCTAACACACATTAGTTTTCTCTCATCATGACATGTTGTTAAAATAAAAAGATAACTCCAGCTATATTTTCATCATGGTGTGATATATTTGATGACAATGTGGTTGTTTTAGATAGAAAGCTAACTTATGAAAACTAACACACATCAGCTTTCACTCATCGTGCAATGTTTTAAGAACGAAATCCAACTCCAGCTACATTTCCATCATGGTGCAATGTGATTGATGACAATGTGGTTGTCTTAGATTTAAAACTGCATTATGAAAAACTAACACACATTACCTTTTATTCACGGTGCAATGTTTTAAGAATGAAATTTAACTATAGCTAGATTTTCATCATGGTGCTATGTAATTGATGACAATATGGTTTTGTCAGATGAAAAACTAATTGATGACAATGTGGTTGTGTCAGATGAAAAATTACCTTATGAAAAATAACACACTTTAGCTTTCACTAACCGTGCAATGTTTTAAGAACGAAAACTAACTTCAGCTAGATTTCCATCGTAGTACAATGTGATTGATGACAATGTAGTTGTGTTAGATGGAAAACTTCCTTATGAAAACAATCGCATGTTAGGTTTCACTTACCATGCCATGTTGTTAGAAGGAAGCTAACTCCATTATATTTTCATTATGGTGCAATGTATTTAATAACAATGTGGTTGTGTTAGATAGAAAACTACCATATTAAAACTAACACAAATTAACTTTTAGTCACCATGCAATGTTTTATGAATGAAAGCTAACTACAGCTAGATTTTCATCATGGTGTAATGTGATTGATGACAATGTGATTTTGTTAAATGAAAAACTAATTATAAAAAATGACACAGCTAGATTTCCATCATGGTGTAATGTGATTGATGACAATGTGATTTTGTTAGATGAAAAACTATATTATGAAAACTAACACAGCTATATTTCCATCATGGTGTAATGTGATTGATGACAATGTGATTTTGTTAGATGAAAAACTACATTATTAAAACTAATACACATTAACTTTCATTCAATGTGCAACATTTTAAGAATGAAAGCTAACTCTAGCTATATTTCCAGCACAT
>LPNX010176006.1:1440-24348 GCA_001517045.1 Pseudotsuga menziesii | reverse complement strand
GTTATGAGGTATAAAGAATCCATCAGAGACATTGAGTGGTCAGAACCAGTGGAGTTGTGGAATATAGATGATGAAGGCCAACCTATATTTCCCACAGGGAAGGCATCTTTCTTACGTCCCAAAGACAATGATGCATATTTAAAATAACTAAAGGAAGGAATAACATCATACATAAAAATGTGGAAAGAGACTATTGGCAATGAGAATTCACCAATTGTTACAGAGGAATGGAATGAAAAACTAGATTATTGGAAAAGAGTTCTTGATGCATTAGATGGAATCTACAATGACCATACACCCTTGGATGAAAGTGATTCTTCTTCTGATGATTTTTGGCCAAAGACGAGGCAAAATGTTAACGTTGATGGTAATGCACTCCATGCAATATCAAGTATTATGGATGGGGATTTTGATAATGTAACAGATGAACCGGTATATGTTGGACCCAAGTGCAACAAGCCAAAGCCAACATTTGATCCTAGAATTGATGTTGAGAAAGGAAAGATGTTGCTTGTTAGATCAGGAAATGAGGATGAAGGAGAGATGATTTGGACTTCCTCTCTGAATAAAACATCATTTTTCTTTATCACAGAGGATTAGAAATGTGTAATCCAGGTGTTAACACAGTCCCTCTCCCCTCATGTTGTAAAGGGTGCTAGCTCAATGGAAGAGCACCTGCATTCTAAGCAGGACGATGGTGGTTCGATTCCTCCGTGCCCTAACATAAATTAAGACATGATTTAAATCTTATTGATAATATAAATATTGTAAGATATATATATTTTCAATAAAAATATGCTCTTTTCAATTAAACATATTGTTCAAATACTTCATAAATAAATAATGTACACTTGCAATAATTAGTTAAGTTGGTTTTCCCCCTTTCCTCTTGTATATTAAAAAAATCAAACTCTACTGCACTAATGCTATTCTAGTTCATAATTAATTTTGATTGTTAAAATAAATAATATTAATAAATAAGGGAGGCTTTACTAACATCAATATCATTAAATAAATTTATAGGTAAGAAATTTCTCACGTTAATCTATAATTCATAAAGTAAACATTCATCAACTTAGTTTTTAATACACTACCACTACCACTACCAACAACAATAATAAATTATGTTTCTATTTGAATTCATAATTTATTTTAATCATTACAAGGTTAAAAATTAGACTTTAAAGTCATAAAATATTTTCCTGTATTGATTATAAGTGGTGCGAACTTCCAAAAATAAAACAACATACTCAAGAAAGACACAAATAATTACTACGACAATATTTCTAATTGTTGTAGTAACAAATACATTGTTGGTATTATGTCATAAAATAATTTAATCAACTTAACATTAAATACAAACTATAAATAATATTACTAGACATTATGTAAGGATTCAAAGTCTATGACTTTCCTCATCTTGAAAGAACTCAATCTAGCGGAAGTTCTAAGTTCTAGATCCACTAAATAATTACAAATTTAATGAAATATGTGTTTCCATAAGTATTCTATTAGAAGAGAACATATTGACACAACCGCTCAGACAGATTTTTGGGCCTTTATTGGTCGATTGCCACATCATGACATGAAGCTAGTTGATGCAGTAAAGGGACTAGTGCAAAGTTTTTGGCATGATCACAAAAGGCCTTCTTCAAACCAGAAGGATGTACTAAAACTGAGAAGGGGTTCAAAGGATCGTGAACCACATATTTAGCATCTTCTTGATATAACACAAACAGAACTATACGAGAAATTTATGAATGAACATAGACAATTGAATTTGGGGCAAAGATATTTTGAGAAATGTAAGCCCTGGTATGTTATAATAAATACTCTTCGTAACACTTGTTGTTGTAGATACCATGTAGAATATGAATATTACTATGAAACATTTGTGTACATTCGTCATGTGTTGCATACTAACCATGTGCAGTATTTCTCCTTGACAATACCACCAACTTCATCAAGAGAATTCATTCATAGTATCATGTGCAATAGGCTTGAGGGTAGAACATACTATGCAAAATCTTGTTTTGATGGAACTTGATCCAACTATGTTGGAGTGGCATTATCGAGCCAATGTATGCACGAGAGTGGAGACAATGAATTTGGGAATATGGTTACAGACATGAAAAGTTACAAATATATCAGCTATGAAATAGTCCCAGGGAAAGAAAGCAAAAAAATACAATTGGTGACATCTTAGGTACATGCATCTATCTATCAATTTATGTTTGAACAGTTACATTTCATTCCTTACTTACAAAAAAATCTGATATTGAGATCATTTTGTGTCAACGGGTACAAGTTAGTGACTTCATCAAGGAATTTATTGAAAAGACACATCAATATGTTCAGCATGTTCACTTGGCACGATGGTAGGATGAGAAGTTTCGAATATGCAGATATACATTTCCCCGTGGTACTATATGTTCAGTATGTTGATTTTGCCGAGAACTACACTTTGCAACCTCAAAATGAGATCCAAAGTCAGTATTATCACTCTGAGCAGGTTTCCTTTATGGTGCATATCACATATAGGCATGGTCCAAATAGCAGTGAAGAGAAAAGAAAAATTCTAAAGGAATATCACTTCTACATAAGTGATGATAGGTGCCATGAATTCCACTATGTACTTGATTTCTTCATCATGTTCTATGATCATTTGAAGGGCAAGAACATACAGATGGATTGACACTGGATTTGGTCTGATGTATGTGCTGGTCAGTTCAAAAATGCATGCATATTTCAATGGTTGTGTTCATTGCATAAAAACTACAAAGTTCCACATACGTGGAACTATTTTGAGACTAGGCATGGTAAAGGAGAGCATGATGGAGCCGTAGCATGTGTCAAAATAGCCCTATGAAGAGAGGAATTGAAATTATATACAGTATCTACTATTCAAAATGCTCAATCTATAGTCAGGTGGTGCACGTCGGTAATGGGAGAGGAATCAACTATGCGAGTAGAATCCACAAGAAAGAGACATGTGGAGAGATTTATTTTGGAGGTGGTAGACATAGATCGTTCACATGCATGGGAATGCAAGACTGTTGCTAGGACTCATGGATTTCATTCGGTTTGAAGCTCTGATAACCCAGTATTTGAAATTTGGACCAGAAAACTCGCTTTTTTTGCCCACCTTGTTGTGATGGTGACTAGGATGGGTGTGAATCATTGGATTGGGTTGATGGATGGGATCACATATCACTTCCACTTGATCAAAATGCAATTTTTGAGTTAACTCCCTTGGAAGAAGACCAATCATCTATTTCTATAGATTTTGATCATGTCTCAGACTTTGTACAACCTGGTATGATGCATTTCCTTAACATTTTTTTGTTTATTTACGTAGTCTTGAAACTCACATTAATGGCCTTGTATCGCACGAAAAATATTTGATCATATACCTACAATCATATTATGCATGATACATATACGCAGTGGTTGCCTCAAAATATAGTGAATGGGGTGGTGATTACTAGTTGGCAGGTTGTATAGAGGGAAAGCAAACCTTCATTATGTCCATGACTAATGATGAAAACAACCACTTCCCAATCGGTTCTATGGTTGTTAAAGGTGAATACCTTACACATGAAAACAGTGCAAGAAAGAAGGGTGGATATGTTTACAGGGATTACAAACCAGGTGCAAGTGTGTATCACTTTACCAACTTAATCATTGGTACAAACCTCCAGGTACGAACAATGCCTAGCTGAAATTCATTAAAGGTACGCTACTTCTTATCGGATACAGAGCACAAGAGACTAATGGAGACCATCATTATAAGAGATGATCCGGAGGGCTTGTTTGTATGATAATAGGTGGGATCTAGCATGATGAGGTATGTATGACATATTGACATATTGACATGACATGAATTAAAGTATGGGAGACATGATGAGGCATGTATGAGGTGGTTGTATGCATTGATTTTATTAGATAAATATGTCAGTTTTGTGTGCTTGATATGTGAAATTTTCCATAATGTTGTTTATAAATATGGCAAAATTTCTCTTGTATGTCAAGTTAATGAACATGCCAAATTTTACATATGATCAATAAACCCTATATATCAATCACATGAACATTTCAAGATCTCATTCACATGATATACATAACATTAGAATACATACATGTACCTTTTTAAGTCATACCTTTCAAAGTTCTCTGTAGGCTCTCTTACAGGACTAAAACCATAATTTTTCAAGTAGGTAATATTGTCAATGTTTTCAGCCGATATATAAAACTAGGTTGATTGAAACAAGATGTCATAACGATAACTTTCTGTTTTAAGGCTTGTATAATTTCCTTCTTGACAACTCACCTCTTATACCATGTTAATTTTTTTATTATAACCATTAGTTCAATGCATAAAGGTAGCCATAAAACATTTACATAAAGAATTTAACATGTAGGATCCAGTATCTAGAGGTGACCTACAACTCACCATAGATCGATGAACCATTGATTTCATTGGATTACGACGTGGGCTTTTAGCTAGGGGGGGGCCTCTCCCGCTTGTCCATTTCCCAGTGACCACCATATACGGTGGTTTCTGAAACTAGGGTTTCGCTCAGTAGGGGACAATGCATTTCACGCCATCGAGGGCCAAACTTGGAAAGCCACGGGCGGTGGGGATAAGGTTGGCATTTCCATATTTCCCATGCCCAAACACTCTAGCAGGAGTTAACGAAATTCAAAATTGCAGCTCTGTGACGTGTTTTGCGCACCGAGCACAAGTCCACCAAGTGTCCCTGAATGGTATCTAGAGGTGACCTGCAACTCACCATAGATCGATGCTTGGGCCTCAGATTGACAAACCATTGACTCCGTTGGATTCGTGACATGGGATTTTAGTTGGGGGGGGGGCTCTCCCGCGTGTCCCTTTCCTGGTGACCATCGTATATGGTGTTTTATGAAACTAGGGTTTTTCTCATTATGGGACAATGCATTTCACGCCAATGAGGGCTAAACTTGGAAATCCAAGGACGGTGGGGATGCGGTTGGTATTTCCATATTTCCCATGCCCAAACACACTAGCAAGAGTTGACAGAATTCAAAATTGCGGCTCCATGACGTGTTTTGCGCACTGGGCACAAGTCCACCAAGTGCCCTTGAATGGTATTTGGAGGTGACCTGAAGCTTGCCATAGACCAATTCTCAGGCCTCTGATCGATGAACCGTCTATTCTGTTGGATTCGTGACGTGGGATTTTATCTAGGGTGGGGCTGAGCCTTCCTATCCATTGCTTGGTGAACTCCGTATATGGTGGTTTCTGAAACTAGGGTTTCACTCAGTAGGGGGAAATGCATTTCATTCCAACAAGGGCCATACTTTGAAAGCCACGGATGGTGGGGATGCGGTTGGCATTTCCATATTTCCCATGCACAAACATGCCAGCAGGAGTTGATGGAATTCAAAATTGCAGCTCTGTGATGTGTTTTCCACACCAGGAACAAGTCCACCAAGTGTCCCTGAATAGTATATGGAGGTGACCTACAACTCACCATAGATCGATGCTTGGGACTCTGACCGATGAACCGTTGATTCCGTTGGATTCATGACATGGGATTTTAGCTAGTGGGGGCCCTCTCCCGCCTATCCATTTCCTGATGACCTTAGTATACAATGGTTTCTGAAACTACAGTTTCGCTCAGTAGGGGACAATGTATTTCACGCCAACGAGGGCCAAAATTGGAAAGCTACGGATAGTGGGGATGCATTTGGCGTTTCCATATTTCCCATGCCCAAACACGCTAGTAGGAGTTGACAGAATTCAAAATTGTGGCTCCGTGACTTGTTTTGCGCACCAGGCACAAGTCCACTAAGTTTCCATGAACGGTATCTGGAGGTGACCTGCAACTTGCCATGGGTCGATGCTCGGGAATCCGATCGATGAACCATAAATTTTGTTGGATTCGTGACATGGTATTTTAGCTAGGTGGGGCCCAAGCCCGCATGTCCATTTCCCGATGACCTCCATATACGGTGGTTTATGAAACTAGGGTTTCGCTCAGTAGGGGACAATGCATTTCATGCCAACGAGGGCCAAAATTGGAAATCCATGGACAGTGGGGATGCAGTTGGCATTGCCATATTTCCCATTCCCAAACACGTTAGTAGGAGTTGACGAAATTCAAAATTGTGGCTCCGTGATGTTTTTTGCACATTGGGCACAAGTCCACCAAGTGTCCTTGAACGGTATCTGGAGGTGACTTGAAACTCACCATAGATAGATGCTCGGGCCTCCAATCAATGAAATATCAATTCTGTTGGATTTGTGACACGGGATTTTAGTTAGGAGGGGGCCTCTCTCACCTGTCCATTTCTTGATGACCTTCGTATAAGGTGGTTTCTGAAACTAGGGTTTCTCTCAGTAGGGGATATTGCATTTCACGCCAATGAGGGCCAAACTTGGACAATGCATTTCACGCCAACGAGGGCCAAACTTGGAAAACCGTATCCCTAACTAGGGTTTACTATTTAACATGCATGGCCCATAACCATAACCCTACCAGGGCAACCCAATCCTAACCCTAATCTTATCTTACTGTCACAACTCAGTTCATAATCAATCCAATGTCCAACTCAACTTTTTCAAATCCGGTGGACTTATGCTTCAAATCATGTTGATTCACGAAGTTGGTTCTCGGTCTTTGGATTCGATTGTAGTTCCTTTAATGCTGAGTGATTAGTCATTGGGTGCATTAGGTTTGTTGAATAGTGTTGTTGGTCATTGATGAATGTGAAGCATGTATTGCACTTAGTTTTATTAAATTACACTTAAGCATTGAATTAACTTGTAATTTAATCATCCAAACTCACAATTTTTAATTAGATATATCCAATTGGTGTGCATGTAGTGATTTCATTGAAACCTTGAAATACATTGTATTGCACTTAGATTTATTAAATTACACAAGCAAGAACTTTGACTTTACTTGTAATGATCATCCAAAATCGTAATTTATAATTAGATATCCAATTAGTGTGCATGTAGTGAGATCATTGAAACCTTTAAATATAATAGTTTGTTCTTTTGACATAGTGAATTAATAAGTAATAGATAATCCACACAAATCAATACAATAGATTGACACAAGAACATGTGGAAACCAAAGAACAAATTCAAATTGAAATGTATCATTCATTTATAACTGAAATGTCAATGTACATGTCTCCAAAAGTACATATATATCCAAAAGTAACCAGAAGTACATGTCTCCAAAACTATCCAAGCCACATGTACATGTATCCAAAAACTATCCAAGCCACGTGTACATGTACGTGAAATGTCAATGTACATGTCTCCAAAAGTACATGTGTCCAAAACTATCCAAGCCACATGTACATGTATCGAAATGTACATATCCCATAAGACACATCAAAACTCAAGCTTCCTCTTGTTCGTTCCCGACGTTGATCCTCTAGGCACAAGTCTAGGACCAGTGTGCGTCTCTGGATCCTGCAAATTAAATATCAATTGTTAAATTCAACTAAATATGTACTAATACATTAGCTCAATAAAATACCATATCTAAATTAACTCAACAATTATCAACATGTTCATGGACATTGCATGAAACAATTGGTCATTAATTGACATCTCACCTTAGTGAGAGACTGTGACAAAGGGTATTGTGTTCCTTGTGTAGCTGATGGAGTTGTTGGTTGTACATCAAGGATGGTCGCATCCATGGTCGAACCAGAGGGGGAAGTAACTACTGCTGGTGGTGGTGGATACAATCACCAAATGTTGAAATAGCTAGACATGTGCATGAATAAACAATAGACAACAATAACATACTATGTCTAGATCATGTTCAAATAGTTGTACCTCTATGTGGCTTGTTGTTATTGCATATGCCACATTGACTACTGCATCAATAACTCCTAGTGTTGGTGGATACAATCACCAAATGTTGAAATAGTTATACAAGCATGAATAAACATACGCAAACAATAATAAACTATGTAACGATCATGTTGAAATAGTTGTACCTCTATGTGACTTGTTTCCATTGTAGATGCAGCACTGACTGTTGCATCAACCATCCTTGTGAGGTTTTCAATAGTAAAATTCGGCTCCTAATGCGGTAAACATGCAAATCAAACATTAACAAAACATTTTATGCATTGGATTTCAAGTTAACCAAGAAATATCATCGAAGGATATACATTACCATGGTATCAACAGCTCCATGTTCGTGGAAAATTGGACTCTTGCTAGGAGTATGCCGCCTCATATACACATGACCCTTGTTCATGTATGGCCTATGAGGAGATACAACTCTAGGAAATGGTCTAGGTGTTTTGGTTGGTGCCTATATTCAACAAGTGTTCATGTAGTTAGACATGCATGATTCAACGAACATACATGTATTTAAAAAAATGACATTTTTAATTGTTTACCTGGAGCCCAGATGTTTCCTCAGTCGATACGACCATGGATTCTACCTCCATCACTGCTTTCCCCCGTGAAGGATCTGGCATATGAAATTTTAATAATTGTAAATATTAGACCGTATATAGTATTAGTGAACTAACATGTACAGTATGTGGAAATTAACAAATTAACAAGTATTAAAAAACTGAAAATTTTAAAATGTTTACCTCAGTGTGAGAAAGGGAAATGGGTGCTATATGAATCTCTCCACTGACAAAGGGATCAGTGGATGGAATGTCATGCCCAGATGTTTCCTCGGTCGATACGACCATGGATTCTACCTCCATGACCGCTTTACCCTGTGAAGGATCTGGCATCTGCAAGTTTAATAATTGTAAATATTAGACCGTAGATAGCATTAGTGAATTAACTAACATGTACAGTATGTGGATATTAACAAATTAACAAGTATTTAAAAACTGAAATTTTAAAATGTTTACCTCAGTGTGAGATACGACAATGGGTGCTATATGAATATATCCACCAACCAAGGGATTAATGGATGGAATTTCATGCCCCTCTATAGAGTGTGGAACATGAAACTCTGGGGCATCACTTTCGACATAAAACATCAACTGCAAGTTCATAAAATTAATATATTAGCTCAGACTATACATATGTGTACAAAGAGGAAAATAAATGAAGAATTTATTACTATTAACCATCTGAGGAAAGACCATAGTAGGGACGACCACACGATGTGCACTCGTGAGGCTCAAAATAGGCAGGGGATGTGCCGATGGTGATGCACTAGTAGATGGTCCTGCACTAGAGGGGGGTACTGCACTAGTGGGTGGTACTGCACTAGAAGATGGTCCTGCACCATGACGACCTGGTGGATGTACCACACCAGGGACTTATGTCCCTTCCTCACCCATATGCTGAACCGTAGTGCTATGACGAACAACTTCCCGTGCCAAACTCAAATATGCATCACATGTCTGTGGAATAACATGATGTATAGGTGGGACATCTGGCCCAGGAAACTGCCTACGAGATGCAGGGATAGGGAAATCAAGGTCTTGAAGCCTATCATTGGGTTGGTTTTGTGGCATCCCCCTATTGATCCCCTAAAACTGAAATATATCAAAATAGTCTACGTGTTTACCCAGCACAAACTCTGCATACATATTTCGAAGGAAATACAGGGGGGTTTCCCTATTGTTATGTGGCGGCATATCAAAAACCATGTACCATCTGTCCATCCAGTTATCAACAAATGGCTAAAATGTGCACCACTCAATAAAGATATGAGGCCTATTTGCATTTGGGATTTCCCCCATGTGAGGGTCCCTAAACAATGAAAATATATGCTCTTTGGTTATTTTCAACTTTTTGATTGCATTGTAGTCAATCCCATCAGCGTACTCTTGTCTTTTTCTTTCTCTATATGATGTAATATCATATAGTATGTTTCTTGACAATGAAATAGTCTCAACAATTGCATCCAAAGTGGATGAAAGTGAACGGTGAATCCTGTCACCACCACTAAAATTCGTGCTAAGTCCTCTCAAGTGGGCAAGCTCAATCAGTATTTCAGCATTTGTGTCCATAGCCACAACTGCAATAAAAACATCAATAAGAAAATCATTAGAAACATATACATGGTATATGATGACGTCTCTTCAAAATTGAAAATGTAAATTAAATCAAACTCAAGTAAGCAATTTAATGGCATTCACTTACATACATTTAAAACTTAAAATTAAATATTTAACAATTAAATAGTAAGTTTCGTCCAACATCTTTCTAGAAGTTAAGGAACTTCTTAACCCTCATTGGTGACTTTTCCATGCACACTTGGGTTTAAACTTCTTTTAATTTAGGAGTGCTATTTTGACATGTTTTGGCCTTTACGTCCCTTGGATATGTAAAAGAAAGGGGAAAGGGATTATTAGGACATGTGAGGCAAGAAAAGGGGTGATACAGGGTTGCCACCATATCCTCTAAATATAATTGACTCAATCATGGTTGGGAACACTCTCATGATGCACTCTAGGTAGTTCATGGGTGTTCACCATTTCCATTGTTGTATAAACATGGAAACCAACCAAAAGTGACATGGAAAAATGGATAATTTGTGGACTGGAATACAATTGGTTGTAGATGAGCTTAGAGACTTGACATGTAGAAATATATTACCCATTTTTTTTGTTATTTTTGAAAATGGTTGATAAACCTAGTGATGCAGGGGCATATACTAGTTGAGTAAAGTCATTTATGTATTTTCTAGGTCAAGGGAACTTCAGGAGACCTAGGGTCTCACATGTTTCTAATTTTCTTTATTATGTTTATAGGATAAAAGAATCATACTTCAAGTTCTATTTAGTTTAGGTGATGACCTTTAATTAATTAGATTTTTAGTGTCTCAATAGAGCTAGGGTCAGAACTGCATGATGATTATGAACTCTTTGACGGTGCGATGAATACCGAGGTTGTATGGGGGTGTGAGGATGTGTTGACTTATAATTCGATATCACGCTGAGAAGGTTCATATATTTCAACTTTTTTTATCATTACGATAAGGCCAAGGGCACGAAGGGTAAGTCATATGCGCAGAGCAAGAACAAAGTGCCGAGGAAGGTATAATTAAAACACAAATGAGGTGGGTGCTATAAACAAGAAGTGCAAATATTTTAGTCGAAAAATGGTGGTGGTTGCTAAAACTGGAGGAAGGAATAAAACTAGTCATAGTTACTAGTTTTAATTCTATGTTTATATATATATATGGTTGATTTTATATAAATACATTGTTTAATGTTTCAAAGGGCAGGCCCGAGAGCCACTTTGTTAATGTGTTTTGGCATTTAGTTAAGGGTGCTTAAATAAGAGGCAATGTATAACTACATACACTTGTGATGAAAGTTTGATTATGTTCATGGACAAATGATTGTGATGAAATTTTGAGAAACCAATTTACTAATTTTTATGCATGTTTTCTATTCATGCTTGTGCACATGCATTTCATCTTGTTATGGATATTTCTGAGGAAACTTATTCAAAGGAAACTTATTCAATTAGTATCATGGGGAAATGTCCTTTGAGGGTTGGAAATTTGGGTTTCATGTGGATGGATACATTGTATAAAGCCTGAGGAGTTCTATATTTTTCAATTTTTTGTTGCATTAGGAATTTTTGAGTTCCTGAAAATGAATTCATTGTAATTATTCACTCATCTTGGTTGAGGGAGATGTGGATTTAATTAGTGACTTGGCTATTTCCAATTTGATAAATAATACAAAATTTGGTTATTTTACACTATTAAAAAATAGTATTCTAGGTTTAGAATTGACAAAAAAGAATGTTATGGGTGATTGAATTACCTGATTAGATGATAATTCACCAGTGGATTTTCCTCCCCTCCAACTAAATTGCCTCCTCCAACAATCCACCGCACCCAATTCGTTCTAATTTGCTCCTGATTTTCGTGTTCCTAGTGGTAGAATGCGTTGCAGGTTTCGGGACTGTGTATATAAATTTATTTTAGCTTTACAAATCACGTACGCGTTTTATAACTACATATCGCGTACGCGTTTTGTAGTTATATAACGCGTACATGATATGTTTGCCTATCCTACATGTCCCATGACATTTTAGGCTCGTGTTGAACCATAGCAAGTGTTATGTAGCAGAAACACATTGTATTTTTATGTAACGTGATCATGTTTTTGAAAACTAGGATTGCATCTAAAAGGTCCCTCATCTTCTTGCAGCCACCCTGAATCCAAGCAAAATTTTAGGGTAAATATTTGAATGTCGTTGCATAGGGTTTATCACCCAAAACCCTTCATCAAACAAGCATCCACCACGTGGATCCCACTAGCCTTGAAATTATTTTTCAAATGGATATAGTTTAACCCGCTTGCCATCCCTGCGAATTGTGAAAAAATTATTACAAATGTTAAAAATTGACAAGCTATTATAGGCATCGTGATGCTCTAACTAGGTTATGGTCATCAATTTATGCATTGATTCTATGCCTAGGTTACTTTCATTGTAATTAGAGTTAGTTTCTAGTTCCCAATTTAATAATATGAATTTCTATGCTTAGGTAAGATCTAAGTTTAACATGGATAAAGTTCATAGTTAGAAAACTTGGAAATGTTTTTAGGCTCCTAGTACTACAACAATTAAAACATGTTCTGGGTAACTTTTAAACCATCAACCATATAATTGATTGGAACAAATAATCACTCTACCAAATCCAGCTACTACTTAGGAAGAATAGTTCTTGCTATAGGCCTGGGAACTCTTACCATTTCGATAATCTAGACAATCAATGGAGTCACCTTGGTAGATGAATTTTGAGTCTAAGGAGTAGAGTTTAAGGATCTTTCCTAAATTACTCATTTAAGTGTTCCAAACCTTTAAAATTCTTACATCATAAACATGGAAGTAAGTTTTTACCTGTGAATCCTGTACAAGCATCGGATCTACATTAGCTTTGAAAAAGCTAAGTATGCCTCAAGCTAACCTCAAGCCCCTTCAATGAGAAATAAAACAACCATAAGAACCATACTCATTCTTACAAACAAACCAATGATCTGAATTCAATAGTTTGAAACTCATTAACTTTTGATAAACTTTTATTCAAACTGAAAATCGATATAGATTGAATACGGATAATGACATGTGACTTACAATTTAGTAAGTAAAATTTTGTAGCCTTTTTGTTACAGTTAACCAAAGAGAATTAAATCCTAAGTTTTCTCTTCATTACCTGTCTTGTAATCTACTTGTTAATTAAACTAAAGTTAGTTATTAAACTAGCATTTTGGCTATGACATAACATTAAATGCCACATAGAAAAAATTTAATTTTTTGTGAATTTTTGGAGATGTCACATAAGAGCAATTGTGAAGTAGGATTATGCATTATATTATCAAGAAAAATGTACACTGAACAAGAAAAAATTGAGACAAATATGATAAGAATTGATCAGTTAATTACAACATTAATCTTCATTCATTAATCAATAATACAATGATTATACAATAAATAGAATTTGAATGCCCTGGATAGGATTCGAATCTACCATCTCAAGCTGATTGAATATCTAACTAAAGTTGATTGAATAGCTAACTCAATCCATCTAAATCATTGCTAGAGGCTCACTAGTCTAACTCCACATGTCTAAATCAGTCCACGATCAGTTAACTAATGAGGTAGGTGGGAAAAGACACCACTCTCCCTTCATGCATGCATAATTGGCGCTAGGCTAACTGAAAGTGATCTAACTAATTATAACAAGAGGTTGACTCAGCATAAATTCTTACCTACCACAACCAACTAATGGAGATTGCTGGTGGAATTCAGAGTGGGATCCTATAATGTAGGGATTGGCATTGGTGGAACCAATGGAACCAGTGGTACGAGTGGCACCAAAACTCACCCAAACGACTCCTAAGTTATGCAAGATGATCAAATAGACTATATATTGAAAAGGGATGATTATTTAATCCTAACACACCTTTGCTGAAATATGTTGTGGTTTGATGCAGGTACTAAATCCCGAGTGAAAGGAGTCGAGAGGGGGGAAACCACTCTAGCTCTGTGCAAGATAAGTTTTATGTGTTGTTTGGAAACCCCTGGGGTTTAAGCTCTATTTTACACAGTGCTTTACAACCTCTTTGCTTCACATTTATTTTAAGCACAGTATGGTTTGTTTTAGTGCATGCATTAGTGTTGTGGGTTCCATCGCAGATGGACTTACCTCCACTTCGCTTACTCCATAGTTGGAAGTTTTTTAGGGTTTAAAAATAATGGTGGAAGCCATCATAGATGTTATTACAGCCACACCCTGTATGTGTACATTGGTTTTGATATTTGTTTAATGTATAAAGAATTGAAATGGCCCTTAGGGTCTTTGCAATTCATTTTATGAGTTACTCTATGGTTATACTTGTATACTCCTATCTTTTGAATAATGGTTGCCATCCTTCGATGGTCTTACAACCATGAATATGTTTTGATAAAATCTGCTTCTTAAAGATATATAGGTTCGGTTACAAAAGAAAGTCGGTAGTAATATTGTTAAACCATATGATGGTTTAGCGTTTCTATGCAGATCCTGTTAGCTAATGTGTAATTGAATTATGCTTGTCTTTTGCGTAAACAATGGTAGCCATTAAAATGGACTTGCGACCATAATCCTTTTACCATGTTATTGTTTAATAAATATGACCCATAGGTTCTTGAAATTAGTTTAATATTGAAACCGTGGTTAAAATATATAATGCATGCACGTATTTGGTTTGGATTTGTTTTAGATCTGCTTACTGAATTTTATTAATACTCAGCTGCCAACATAGATGGGATTAATACCGGTCTTTGGAAAGGGACAATTCGCTTCTGCGATTTGTTTTGCAATTTTAATGTGGATTGCTTTGGATACCTTAAGTCTGGCTATTGATTGTTAGCTTTAGATCCATAAAATATTTAGTCAGATATGTTAGGTATATCAATCTTGTATGTGATTGTTTGTTGATAAATCTACTTTCGCATATTGTATTATATATATATGACTGTATATCCTTGTGATTCTTTAATTAATAGTTAGCTAATTTATAAATCATGAATATGTTGCACATCTATCTTAATAGTTTTATAAATAATTTTAATCTCAGATTATTTAATTAAATTTCCTTGATCTCGAACTGAACATTTTCGATCTAGTATCATGCTTTAATAAATAATTTTAAAGCATAACTGTGTAGCTTAACCTGACGAGGATACATCCCGTGTACAATAAATTCGATTTGTTGTTTAGATTTTGACTGTAAATTGTTTAGTATTCAAACATATTAACTTTAACTACTTTAATCATAATTTAACTAGATCTACGATATAAGAAATAATAGATATAATTCACCGATATATAATCATTTAAGAAAAGAAATCGATTCTACAGTATATACAATCATCTAGAAATCCCTAACTCGGGTATGGATGCCCGATTTAAGAAGCCTTATTAATCAAATCTAATCATTCATAAGTATAAACAAATACATAAACATATTTAGAAATGATACATAAACAAGATCTAAAATCGATACATGTTATATAATTGTTCAATAGGATTTCATAAAACATTTCTATTTAGGAATATCGCTGCAAATCTAGATCTAAAATAAACAACCTATTGAAATTAGAACATAGAGTAAAAACTTGACACCACTGCTCGGAGTAAAAATATGAAATAGAATAGTTGTTTCTCCCAACCAACTCCTAGACAATCCAAGTTACTTGCTCCAGAACCCCCGAGCTTGTCCGCTAAACTACAAGAGAAAAATCCACTTAATGCGCTATCTCTTGCATTATCAGATTCAATCCCCGTCCAATGCTAGCCTCCTGCTTGCTAATGGACATCCGCTAAAGTACAAGAGAAAAATCCACTTAATGCGTTGTCTCTTGCATTATCAGATTCAATCCCTGTCCAATGATAGCCTCCTTCTTGCTAATGGACATATTGTTTTATAGTATTTTTCCTAGGACTTTGTCATTTATGAGCCTCTTGCTCTTTAGCACTCAACTAGGAGTTGTGACCTGATTTTGGGGAAGATGCCTACTACACCTTGAGTTCTCACTCCATGTCTTCAGCCACTTGTATTTTCCTCTTGTGGGTCAGCAAACACTCTTCAACAACTATTCCACTTATGTCCCCTTCAGTATCTTTTATTAATAAAAGAATAATTCATTACATTTGTTTTATTTTTTACTTTTTGTCAAAAATATTTAAAATAATAAATAAAATTTCTCAACAGAAATTAATAATAAATTATAAATTTTAGGTGCATTACAATTAACTAGAATTGTGAAAGTGGAACATTATTAGTATTATTATAGACTTATATTTTTTTTCTTTGTTAAAGAAGGTCGTATGGCAACGGATACCTGGGATGCAGTTGATAAGATGAATGCTATTTAATATATTAAGCCTTACTTGTGGTTGTAGAACTTTTAACCAATTTGCAACAATGAAGTGTTTCCTAGACTTTGAAGTTGTAGACTCAAAATAAAATTCCATATTTAGTGCATAGATCTCTCAACGCTTTCCCTATGTGAATGTTTTCCCTGTGTCTATGACTGCACATTGCATTCGTCGTGAATTAATATATCGAATTGAGAAATTATAGGTATCTTTTATACGCTGAAATAATGACTTGCAATCTAGTCAGAGTTCTAATATTACATATGTTAAAAGTTTGAAATAATGACTTGCAATCTACTCAGATTCTAATATTATGTATGTTAAAAATTTGAAATAATCACTTGCAATCTACTCGAGATTCTAATATTACATATGTTAAAACTTAGATTAAACATATATAATGAAAGACACTTAAGAGTAACATACAAGTATCTTCAAAAAAAAATCAACAGGATTTATGGAGAAAGAAGCATCACATATCTTTAAATCACCATGCTTCCAATCAGGTGTAGATAGTTGCAAAGCATCACTAATTATCCATAATGCCTCAAAAGACAGCTCACTAAAATTAAAATTGTTTTAATTACTGGTAATCATTACTAGTAAGAGAGGTAGTTCCAAATATGGAAAGTTAATCCATAATCACTGTGACATTAGAAATTATTTTAAATTATTTAACATCTTAACGGTAAATAATCAGCTTCACACTAATTATTTTAGGGGTCCATGGTTGGAGGTAGCTCCTAAGTTTAGTCACTCATGGAAGTATGATGCCACGGTTCTATAAATACTCATTTTATCTTTTGAGCCTTTTCCTTTGTTTATCAATAAATTAAATATCATTTTTCGATCAAATACGAAAAAAATCTTGAAGTATATGATGTTTAAGATTGTTGAGCACAATTCAACTATTTCAAGTACTTTCATAAACTAATTTTAAATGTGAGAAGTGGTTTTAAAGAATATGTTTGATCTGATTGTGAGTTAGATATTTTTTTTCATGTTTTTAACTTGTAATGGTTTGTAAATATTTTCTTATTCTTAATCAAGTCAATATCGTTGGCATCTTGGATTAAAATCCTTAATTATTTTAATTTTAGAAAGTAGCATTTCCATAGTTGTGTACTATCCATTAACCGTAACCCCATTGATGGATGGTAATCAATAACCATTATGTTCTGCATCATTTGATGTACCGGCAACTGCGCAAAATTTAATGTACTAGTAGTTGTGCAGCAAGCTGTTGGATCTCAAGTTGCTTGAGATCCAATGGCCTACTACGCAACTTCCAGTGCATTAAATGTTGCGCATCAAGCTGGTTGATTTTCACCTTAATCGATGGGAGGAAGGAAGGTTTGTATCCCTCATCCATTGACTATAACCCCATCGATCGATTGGAGGAATACAGGCGTGTATCCCTCATCCATAGGCCAACATTGATGCCTGGAAATAACATATTATAGTTTGATAGTCTAATTGATGGGCGGTACTTCCCTCTAGTTCTAGAAATTGAATTGTAAATCTCCTCTAATAACATTATAGATTATCACCAGGACTTCCCAACCATGTGTCTTTTCCCAAAAATCCATATGTCATTTTGTATTTTTCCCAAGTGATTCATTGTGGAGGGGCACATCTTTCCCATGCAGGGGAAGATTGCATGCAAGACTTGTTAGTTTTTCAACATTAAGCTAGCATTATTAGGATCTTTAACTAAGAGAATAACAAGTACACACTAGTACAAGTGATCAATTTTGCCACAGCAAAAACGTGGCAATATCCACGGAAAAGCGTGGATATTGCCACGTCTAAGTGTTTTTTTTGCCGTGGTAACTTTTTCGTCGCAATAGAGACGACCCCTAATTTGCGTTGCAATATCCACGCCTTGCCGTTGCTATATCCATGCCTGGCCGTTTCTGTATCCACTCCTAGCCGTCGTTGTATCCATGCCTAGCCGTCGTTGTATCCACGGCAAGCCGTCGCTGTATCCACGGCTGTGAAATTTTTAAAAAAATTGCCGTCGCTGTATCCACGGCTATAACTGTTTAAAAAAAAAAATGCAAATGCCATAAGACCAATTCCATGTGGAAGTAGTTCTGAGGCTTCTCATACACCTGAATCTTATATGATCATTAACCACTGAATAAACCCAGAATATGATATTCATTGCACCGAGAGATAGAAGCGAGGTGCTCAGCAGCTTGGGTGGGTAGGGATCCATCTAATAGCACATTGAATCTAGACAATGCATATGGTACATTTAATCCTCGCTGCATATTACAATGCAAGTGCAAAAGATAGAGTTGGATTTGATTCACCTGCACCAACTCCTATATCAATATGGAGGGGCACCATGCACCATGCACCATGAACAGAGAACCTCCTGCCACATCCCCAACTGCCTCTGCTAGATATCAAATGTCACAACAGAGTGAGAGAATGCCTAGGCAACAAACTAGCCAAGTCACAAGGGAGAGGAGAAAGAGTCACCACAGTTGGACACACAACCCTCCTGCATGGGCATTAAATGACAAGCTTTCAACCCTCCAGTTGGCATGGTTGTCTGTACTTGGAACTCTGACAAAGTTTAGAGGAATTGTGAGCAAAGAAAACACAGGAAACCTGAACAAACTTTTGCTGAGCTCCTCGTTGCATGGTTTCCCATCACATGTTCATCCAGGGATTCATCTACTTTGGCTTCATGGATGGAAAAAATGCTGCTAGGATATACTGCTCAATCAGCTGTAGGTAATTTGCCAACAGGAGTCTCTAATTCAGTAAGAGATTCAGCTATTGCTTGTGGGTCTAGAGAAGGCATTCCTGTCATTTGTCATTTGATGTTCATTTGAGGTTGCTAAAGAGTGGTCAAGGAGCTTCCACCTTATAACACTCCAGTTTTGGGACCACTCCAACTATGAAGGAACTCCCAAAAACACAACAAAAGACCAGAACTTCTGAAAACTCCCATGCATGTGAAAATAATATGGACAATAAAACAAGATTGTAAAGGGTACACTTCAGCACCCAGTCAAACAAGTTGGGCCATCAAAGGGCCCAAAACACCCACACCCTTCTCTTTTAATCAATTTGCATCTGTGCAAACACACCCACTCATGCTATTGTTTTATTCTAAGTTCTGATTATTACTTTTACTGGTCGAAATAAAGACAAGCATTAAAGATGCAAATCATCTGCCAAGCACCAGATTAAAATCTAGAATAAAACAATTATATGAAGAAAAAAAATCAAACAATGGGAGTGTTACTTCAAAAAATGTAATACCATCCAAGGACTCAACAAACCATATCGAGAGTCAGCTCTCCAGCTCAACAAAACTCAACAATAACCTAGCATAAAAAATACATAAAATATTCCTGTCACTGTAATCCTGATAAAATTCTAATGCCCAACATCCTTTGGAATAAACTCCATACTCACACTCCAGACCCTAAATGCTCTATGACTTATATTTCTCTATACTCAACAATGGGAACAATATTCACTAATAGCCATAGTCTTGGAAATCCATCCAGAAATCACAACCTTGGAGAAAACACCATAGTATTTTACATGTTCCCAATAAAACTGTAAAAAGATGAAATATATCTAAGCAACCACAATCTCAACATCTGAGACAAAACAAAACTCATTAAAGGCAAAAAAGTAACCTGGATCAGCTGTTGTGCCGTATGCACTTGAGAGGCAATTCCATGAATCTCAACTGTCATTTCCCCAGGCACTCCTCTAGTTTCTTCAATGGTTATAATTGCTCCACTATTCCTTCGGCAATAACTGATGTTTGCACCATTTGTCCCAATCACAGCATCAGCATATGATAAAGGAATTTGCATCCGCTGAGAAACCTACAAAAGAGAGCTAGAGTTTAAATATTGCATCAAATTGCAAAGTAAATGAGAAATCCCAGTAGCAGCAGCACCAAAACCACAATGCATGAACAAACCTGTGTGATAACAGGTGGTGGTGCTGCATTCGGTACTGAATGACCACCAAGAGGATCTCTGCCATACATGTTTAAACCATGGTGGGAGTGTGTTTCTGGAGGAGGAAGGTCTGATGGCGCATAATAATTATCATGAGGAACAGAGGGTGTGTATTTGGAGTTGTTTCCAAAACCACTACCACTATTAGGCAATGCACTAGTTTGATTATGACTCCATGGCTGGTGGGACAGGTTCTGCTCCATCTGAGACTGATTTGCCTTCGACATCTGGTTAGGAAATTGTCGTTAAAGATAAAGATCAGGATATTCTTAGTGTACTTAAACATTGGAATAATCAGCCAGATTAATTGACATTAAAACTCAAAATCTTCACATATAAGATACACATTAGAACCTTACATTCATTTCGTAAAAAGGAAGAACACTGCGATCAACCAAGAATTTCCTCAGGTGAGAAACAACTAGCTCAAGAGCTTTATGTACATTTGCAGGCTCTCCTTGTATCTCAAGCACTTTGTCATCTACTAAAGCACAATGTGGGATATCCTCTGCACCCATTCCAATTCAAGTATTTGATATCAAATTTGTCTCAAATTAAAATAAAAGAGAGGAAACATTCATATGCAAAATGCATATCAGTTTTTTCTTAACCATTAATTCTTCAAATTCATCTTCTAAGCACTAGCACACTTTCTGAGTTTAGGAAGTAAGCAAAGTGTGAAGAACAAGTTGGGCCAGAAGCAATGCTTCCTACATGATTTATGGAGGCAGTAGGAGATCTATGGAAAAATGTTAAAAAATTGAGGGTTAAATTGCTGAGAGCCAAGCATCATAGAGCAACTATCAGATATTTTATCAAGAAACAAACATTAACAATATATTAAGAATGATACGTATGTACTGGATTTTTCCTAGGCTGTCAAGCAAAGGACGTGCTATATTAGCACACGGAAAAAATTGCTAAGGTTAACCATTCTATGCTTAAAAACGTGTACTTTGTTACTTGCCATTGTAAAAAGTGAGCAAAGAAAACACAGAATTGTTTAGAGGAATTGTGAGCAAAGAAAACACAGGGAACCTGAACAAACTTTTTTTGAGCTCCTCGTTGCATGGTTTCCCATCACATGTTCATCCAGGGATTCATCTACTTTGGCTTCATGGCTGGAAAAAATGCTGCTAGAATATACTGCTTAATCAGCTGTAGGTAATTTGCCAACAGGAGTCTCTAATTCAGTAAGAGATTCAGCTATTGCTTGTGGGTCTAGAGAAGGAATTCCTGTCATTTGATGTTCCTACTGCGAAAGCATACTTCAATTTTGTAGTTCAGTTGGCAAATGCTGAAATCAAGGCAGGCTGGTTGCTGAGTGACAGTACTGGGTTATGCAGGCCGTACAGCCTGTTGAGCACAACAGCAGAATTCTGACTGCTGAAATCGAAGCAGACTAGTTGCTGAGTGAAAGTACTGGTTCATGAAGGCCGTACAGCCTGTTGAGCACGTTTCCCTATGCAGCATTATAACCAGTTTGAAAAGTGATTGTTTGGCTCAGATTTCCTTGAAAATTATGTGTGCTACAGTTGTATTTAATGTTGTAGAATACTGCTGATATAATCTCTGAGAATTAACTGAAGCTCAATAAAGCAATTATTCTCTTGGACTGGTTTTCCCCCAAGGGGTGGGGAGTTTTCCAAGGTCTATATTTGGCCAAAAAGCACTTGGAACTGTGTTCACATCGTAGCTTGAGTTCTGGGAATGATCTATTGGGTGTTGTCTGTCAGTTAAGATCATAGTTGAAAAATTCGGCATCAGCAAAAATTCGGCAAGTGTCCCGAATACAACTTCTCGGCAACATCGGTGAAAAAATCAGCAAACCGCAGCAAAATTTAAAAAATACAAAATATATTCATTTTTTCAGAATTTTAAACTTATAAAGAAACAACAACATCAGAGAAACACATTGGCACATAAATATGGAAAAAGCACTAATATATACAATGTAGTGGATGGTTGTCCCCCCTCTTCTAGGCTCTACCCCTTGCCTCTACCTCAAATCTTGAAGTTGATCCTCCAAGGACATTAGTCAACACACTACAATTTTGATAAAACTTTCTAATCCAAGAGTTAAAACAAGGTAGAAAAAGCTTCCCATGCTTAATAAGTGATTTTACTTGACAGAAGGGTACATTTTTATTAAGGTCGTGATAGAGGAGTTCAATCAACTTCAACAATCAGGCATCAACACCACCACCATCAAGGTACATAGAGAGTTTGATGTGCTTGATTAAATTCAAATCCCTTACCCTCATACATGATAGAATCCAGTGGAAGCGTTGGAATCCTGAAATCCTAAAAACTATTAGGTCTGTTGAATTTTGAATGGGATCTAAAATTCTACTTTTTGCATATGAAGTCCGATGAGGTTGTTACCACTCTCAAACATTATGAAACAATTAATGATAATGTTAAAAATTTAAGTAAAAGGATGGAAAATAAAATACAAGGAGAATGACTATAAGAATTTAACATTTTCATTTACTACTACTGACCTCAATATCTTCTGTACAAAA
>LPNX010176003.1:298523-333544 GCA_001517045.1 Pseudotsuga menziesii | reverse complement strand
AACTTATTTGGTTCCTGAAAATTTCCAATTCATGAGTAATTGTTAATAATTCTTTGATGAGATTGAATCTTAGTTCCTAGATCAATGTGAAGAATTAATAGGCAACGTACCAGTCTCGTGGGTTCAAAGGAATTATCAATAGATGATCTCAGTTCCAAATGGATCCAATTGAGAGGCATTCATCGATATTCAATGCATTCTTTTAGTCAAGATTAAAAATCTGAACGCATACGACATTTTACTTAGGAATCTAATACATAAAGCAGACATAACAAACCAATAGCGATTTATCGGTGAGTTGCTTAGTCGCTAGGTATTCGAGATCAAACGAGAAACCCCAGAGCACCAGTCCCAAGGCGTTCGTCCCCTTCCATCAGTTTGGATTCTCAATAGAAACATTTTTTTCCTCCACTTGCTATGCAGCCGCTTCCTCATGCCATCTCGAGAGGGGACTTACCATCTAGATTGAATTACAGTTTTCTTCCTCCCTCTCAATACCATAAAGTTCAGAAAATGATGCCAATCGAGGGTGCAGAGATTTCTCCCCGAAACCATGTTTCAACAGCCCCTAAATAATTTGGTAAATCCCACTTCCAAAATAATTAGTCTAACATCCTCAGTAACGCCTCCACAATAAGCGACCATAAAGTAGGGTAATTTATGATCAACTTCTATCAGTTTACACAAAGTCTCCCAAATGAGTGACTATGAATTAGGTAACAGATCCTTCGTCATGCCTATTAATCACGGTAATTCAATACTCAAATAATAAGGTATTTTCGTTCTATTATATATGTGATAATATATTTACATGTGAATCTCTTTAGTTTCCCTTATATATATATATATTATTTCTTTTTCTATAAGATGCCTTCATTTATATATAATGTTCCCTCATTATATAACTTTCTCCTTTGCTCCTTATGCCTACCAACATAGGCATCACCCCATCACCATTTAATATGTGTATACACATATAATTAAATTCACAGGTATGTCCAGTATGCTATGAATGTTTATATCTCAGTCCGGGTAGATGGTAGATTGCCATTGTTAAATGAGGTATGTTGGACTTAATCGTATTAGGATTAGATTAACTAATCTAGTGTACCTTAGTTAGGATAATCTGAGTGAGAACTCAAAGATCAGAACCTTATTTTTGGCATTGTCATGCAATATTACGGAGACCATTTGTTTTTCAACCTAATGGTTTTCCAGTTTCCCGCCGTCAATTTGTGTCGATGTTTTATGGCTTAGGAAGTTAATCACCTAACTTTCAAGGTTTGTTCTGGTGGGGCCTTGGCTTTGAGCTCCTCACCAAAATAACCTAGTATAATAATATTCAAAATTACAAATTCTTTAGGGGTATACATGAGGACATTACAATACCATGTATGGACTATGAATTAAATAGAACCTTGTAATGTTTTAAGACCAATGTTTAAGTATTGGGGTGGCGAATATAGCATATGGTTGAGCCATATACGTCGGGGTTTTAAGATTTTCTTGGGGATGGAGAGTAATGTTATTGCGATGATACCAAACTATGGAAAAGTAGGTTTTATCCTTGATAATGGATACCAACTGGTGCCATTAATGCACCTTGGTTTTCATGGAAGCCCAAGCTTAGGGCTTGGCTCACGATGGACTTGTCATTTTGATTGGTTGTTTGGGGTTTGGTCATGGCTCTGCACAGGGGAAAACATGGAGGCGACTACTGGTTTTAATGAAGGTATGCTTCGTTGGTCTTGTGATAGCATTTGATGTTTAGATTTTTGCTTGTAAACGGTCCATACTTCTCATCCTAGTTTTGGTTGGGTGTTTTGAAGGTGCCAAGGGTTGGCGAAGAGAAACGTGGCTCAAGCTCTGTCGTTTAGTTAGAAGGTGGTGCCAAGGTGTAAGGTAAGCTTGTCAAACAAGCCTATGCTTGTTGTCTCTTGGCTTTTTTGCGTTTTGTTTTCTTTTTTTGGTTTGGGGCTTCTCTATGGGGTTTTGATGAGCCTTTGGGCCTATGTAGGAAGACTTGGGTTTTTATATAATTTAAGGCCTTTAAGCCGTGGATCTGAATCGTGGTCCCCTTCAGGATCTATGTATGGATTATTTTATTGAAGTTGTATTTTGGATTCGTGATTTTATGCTTGGGAAGCACCATTGCTTGCAATGGTGCCAAAGCCCATGGCGTGACTATGTAAAACTTGAAATGGCATTACTGTGTTTATGAAATGGAAATGGTTATTACGCTTACTGGGTATGTGTTGATTTATGCCGCACTATTTTTTTGCTCTGTGGGTTAAATATGGCATTTCTCCTTCGTTAATGTACTATGTATAAATGGTTTATTTAGATCTTTACTGTAATATTTGATAGCACTGGGTAAAGGTCATTCCATGTGTGGCATGATCCTTTCCCATAGTTGTTGTGATAGCTCAGGATGGTTTTATTACTGTTAATACTTTGTTGACTAGTATCTTAGGTGAATTGGGATAGAGCCATGGGTACAAACCCACAATGGCTTTCGTTGTTGTAGGGTAAAACATTGACAATGCTCGTTTTTTGTTGATATATATATTGTGTATTTTATTTTTTAAGTCGTGGCTTAAGCGAATGCCGCGCATAGCTTAAATGGGTTCTTTAATTCGTTATATGGGATGACCGTTGAGTTATGTAATTTGGTTACTCTTTATGTATATATGCTATGGTTGTTTTATTAAGGCCCACGACTTGGATTTATAAACCCACATGGGCCAATACCACGACCTTTGTTATACATTACAGAGTTCTTTAATTTATTTTAAATGTTTGCTTGGTTAATTTATATGTGATAGTTTATGAGCGATATTAGATGGAACCTTTAAATGGTTTGTGCATGCGATTATGAATTTGTTTATCTTAGATTGTAGGACTATGGATTTAGTGTAGGAATAGAGATGTGAATCTTGGAACAAAATAATGGTCACGATACTTCTTGTTCATTTATTTATGATGATGTTAGTTTTTAATGGAATGCTTATGCAATTATCTTGTATTAAATATGTATACCTTGGAAGGTCTTTACTGGTGTATTTATCTTGAATTAATTATAGTTTGTATTTAATGGATTAGCTTCATAAGTCTATTCTATAACTCATAATGTATATTTAAAGATAGTATTCTGATTTGTTTATGTTTCATGTCTATATGTGTTTATATATATATATATATACATAGTAGTTTAGTTTGTATATAATACCTTATGTTATCTAGATTGTAATCTTATACTTATAGGTATATATATGAATTACCTATGAACTAGTTTATGTAAATTTAAACATGCCTCTATTGTCAAATGGAATATTTCAGTTGAGTATAGAGGCCAAAGAAGCAGATAAGTAATAAATCTAGATTTAAACCTAGTTTGTACTTATCCCAATTTCATCAATAAAACTAATACAAGAATTAAACTAGGGTGTAGAACCCTTGATGAAAATTGGTAAATAAATTGAACTTGTAGAAATAAACCAATAATTTAACCCTGGATAAACCTGGTATAGGAAATCACATACACCCTACGGTTAATATTTTAAGATGCAACCCTAGTAGTTTTAAACAGAGAAACATATACATTGGGTTAGGAAATGAAAAGTAATCATTTACCTAACATATCTAGAATTTATTCCAGGAAAGTAGAATAGAATGTCTATGGCTTCATACCTATAACTTGAAGCTCTGTTAATGGCTAAACCTACACGCTCTAATAACTAGCATTAACAATTCAAGATAGATCTCACCTCTGTTTTTTATGACCAAATCACTTGGGAACTACCACGTTCCACACAACCATGACCCAGAATCATTCTTGGTTTAAATCCGGATCCCCTTGAGCTGGGCTCCAACATGCAAGTAGCTTAGAGCTCCTAAGGTAGGGTTTCCTATTCGGTATATCAGATCTGGATCGGTTCTCCTTTTTTCTTCCAGGAAATTGTTTTCCAACAATTACTTGAGAGAAAACAGGCAGAAAAATGACTCCTCTAATGATAGATTAGAACCCCAATCCTTTCCTTGGCTTGAGTCTTTACAGACATACATTTTGATCAAGGGGACAGTTAAATCAAGAACTCCTTGATTTCTTGATTTAACCCTTTTAATTACTTTGGGTAATTATTAATATTTTAACTTAGGAACTTTCAACTAGTACCTAATAAGGCTTTGTAAGTTTTTGGACTATTTATTATCTTTACATAATAAATAATAATGGATCGATATTTTCTTTCTTTCTTTCATTAATATTATAAATATATTTAATTCTTTATACATACCTTGTATAAAGTACATAATAATATAAAACTTGTTAACATTTTTCTTCGAGCATCATATACCATGATCCCTAGACTTAATGACACTTCTTCATTAAGGTCAAGTAGGTAGATGGTTTAGGTCTACTAGGCTAGGAAACTCTAAACATCCTTTCATGTTGGATTTCCCTTATATAACGTGGTATTTCTTTAGCACTTGATGAGAACAAAGAAATTTGAAATTTCATTTAATAACTTATAAATAAGTATGATGAGATCAATATTTTCCTCGAGTCATTTTCAATTAGAAGTTATTAAATTATTTTCAATAACCCCTAGCACTTAGCAGAGCGCAAAATCAATGCTCTAACAGGGAGTTAGAACTTAGTGCAATTCCAGATCTCTTTGTTCAACACTAATGCTAGGATGTACTTGTATGATACACCTAGGGATACAATGGCTAAGGATTTGATGCTCCAGATCTTATGCTCAACATCAACATGGAATGTTCCAAGGCTTATCCCCAACAATTCCAATTATCTTTTCATGTGTTCCAGAGATTCTTTCTCAATACAAAGGTAAGTACTCATGTGCTCTGGAGCTTCTTTCTCAACACAAATCATCAATCACTCATGTTCCCCACAACTCCTTGCTTAACACAAATCATCAATCACGCATGTGCTCTAGAGCTCCTCGCTCAACAAAAATCATCAATAACTCGTGTGCTCTAGAGGTTCCCTCTCAACAAAAAACATCTCATCAATCATGTGCTTCAGGGTCCACACCCAACACAAACAAGAATATATATATATATCATCAATAATTGGCTTAGGCCCAAAATATAAAACAAACCATAATGTTCATATGCAGTGGGGTCTTCGACCCAATATATATATAAATAAAACATTAAGATAATCATCAAAATCAATAGGCACATGCCTATAAGTGTTAGATCCAAAATTCGGTATATTACATTCCTCCCCGCTTAGAACAACACCGTCCCTAGTGTTCTAGGGACTCAGAATGACATAATGAAACAAGCAAGGGTAAGCCTTTCTCATGGTGGCTTCATTATCCCAAGTAGCCTCATCAGCCTCAAAGAGCTTCCATTTCACTTTCAACTAGACTACGATGCACTTTCGAAGATGCACCTCTCTCTTGTCCAGTATATGAGTAGGCTCACAGGAAAAATCCCCTTCAAGTTCCACCTATAATAGGTACCAATCAACAACATGTTTAGTATCATAAACATATTTATTTAACAAAGATGCACGGAAAACATTATGGACTCTTACATGCGCGGGTAACGCTAGCTCATATGCCACTGGCCCTTTCTTGGCCAGTATTTGAAAAGGTCAAAAATATCTAGGTGCTAACTTACTAAACCTACACAAGATCAACGAGCTTCATTTGGATTTTACTTTCAAGTAAACATGATTGCCTATTTGAAAATATTTATCTTTTCTTTTTCAATCCACGTAACTTTTTTGGCAGTCTTGTGCTTATTTAAGATTCACCTGGACCTTGGCAACCAACTATTCCAATTCCATCAACAAATCAGGCCCTAACATGAGCCGATCCATCAAACTATCCTATGTAACCAGTGTTCTACACTTTTGTATATAGAGTACCTCAAAGGGAATCATCTTGGTAGAAGTCTGATAACCATTGTTATACACAAACTCTATGAGATGTAGGTAATCCTCCCACTTCGTGGGGTTGTTCATGCCATACATTCGAAGCATGTCCTCAACAATCTAGTTTACTCTTTCTGTTTTCCCATCTATCTGTGAGTGATATGTAGTGCTAAAGTTCAATTGCGTCTCCAATCCAGAGAATAAAGATCTCCAAAATTTTCCTGTAAAATTAACATCTTGATCCAAGATAATTGACTTGGGTATCCTGTGCAATCTAAATATCTCCTTCAGGAAGATATCATCAGCGTTCACTGATTTATACGTCGACTTCATAGGAATGAAGTGTGCTTCTTTCCACAACTTGTCGATGACCACAAAAATAGAATCATTTTGCTTCTTACTTTTTGGTAAACTGGTGATGAAATATATACTAATGACCTCCCACTTCCATTCTCGAATGGGTAATGACTGCATCAATCCCGTAGCATGATGATTCTCAGCTTTGACTAGCTGACATTCCTGACATTTTGCAATAAACATTACAATGTCGGCCTTTAACTTAGGCCAGAAAAAGTGTCTCTTCACGAAAGATATCATTTTTTGATATCCCAGGTGCCTAGATAGGGTTCCCGATGAATTTCGATGAGGATGCTGGACCGAAGTTCCCCTCCTTCTTGAACATAGAACCGATCCTTGGAACATAGAAGGCCAGATTCATCTACCTTGTATTCTTTTTGTTGTTTAAACAACCTGTCCTCTTGGACTTTATTGAGTATTTCCACATAGAAGGGGTCAACCTGTTGGCTGCTCTAATCCTCTCATGCAAATCTGCATTAGTTTGAATCAAAGTCACCTCATATATCATATGAGTTCATTGGCTCAAAGCATCAGAAACCTTATTCTCTTTTCCCTTAATGTTATTTAGCTCGAAATCGTACTCACTTAGGAAAGACAACCACCTAGATTCCCTTGCATTCAGATCTGGTTCATCAAATAAATACTTCACACTCATATTGTCTGTCTTCAGAAGTAACTTCCTTCCCATGAGGTAGTGCCTCCACATCCTCAAAGCATGGATGGTAGCATCTAACCCAAGATCATGCGTAGGGTAATTCTGCTCATGCTCTTTTAACTTTTGTGATTCATAATAGATCGTGTGATCGTTCTACAAGAGGACTCCTCCAAGTCCTTCCTTGCTTGCATCTGTGCAAACAACGAAATACCAATCTAGATCCATAATTCATAAAAACAGTGCGGTCATCAAAAGATGCTTAATACTTTGAAAACTTTCTTCACATTTAGCAGTCCATAAGAAGTTACTTGCTTTCTTCTACAAAGTTTTCATGGGGCAAGCAATTCTCAAGAAGTTCTCAATGAACTTTAGATAATATCCGGCTAATCCTAAAAATGACCTCATGTCAGTGACACTAGTAGGGGTAGGCCAATCCTTTATGGCTTTAATATTTTTCGAGTCCATAGCTATCCCTGTCTCGAACATAATGTGACCTCAATACTTTATTTGTGGTTTGTAAAAATCACATTTACTAAACTTAGCGTAAAGTTGGTGCTCTCTCAACACTTGTAGTACTATGCGAAGGTGTTCTTCATGTTCTTCTTTATTGTTCTAATAAAGTAGTATGTCATCTATAAATACCAAGAAGAACTTATATAGATACCTACTGAATATACTGTTCATCATACACATAAATTTCGTGGGTGCATTGGTCAACCCGAACGACATCACTACAAAATCGTAGTGCCCGTACCTTGTGCAAAAGGTGGTTTTGTGAATATCCTTGTCATGAATCTATACCTGATGGTACCCAGATCATAGGGAAATATTTGAAAATATTCTATCTCCTCCCATATGATCGAACAAGTCATCGATCCTAGGGAGTGGATAATGGTTCTTGATAGTCATTTTCTTCAATTGATGGTAATAAATGCACATCCACATCGTACAATCCTTTTTCTTTACAAACAATATCGGTGCTCCCCAAGGAGACACACTGGGTCGGATATACCCTTTCTCTATCAATTCTTGCAATTGCAAATTGAGTTCCACCAACTCAGGTGCACTCATGTGGTAAGGTGCTTTGGAAGCTGAAACTGATCCGGGGGTCAGTTCGATAGAAAATTCTAGGTCTCGTTTCGGAGGAAATCCTGGGATTTCCTCAGGAAACACATCCTTGAATTATTCAAGAACGGGAAAGTCTTCTATGCATTGCTCTCTATCAGACTCTATGTCTCGCATGTTCACTACAAACAAATTACAGTCCTTCCTGACGCATCTCTTTGCTTGTAAGGAAGATATTTTCCTTACCGAAACTTTCTTTCGAATGCCCTAAACCTTCGCTTGGTTCCCTCGGCTATTAGTACACAAGATAGACTTGTGTAAGCAATAGAGCATGACATGGTGTTGTTCCATCCATTCCATGCTAATAAGTAGAGCATACGATCCTAAAGGTAGGATGTTCAGGTTTACTTTTGAATCAAAACCATTTAGGTTTACCTCACATTATTTAACAATTTACAAAAATTTCTATTTTGTACCTATTTCTAACTGCACCAACAAAGTTTTATAATGTTCTAATTTTTCTAGTTTGCATTCATCAACAATTTTGAGTGAAACATAGCTCTAGCAAGCACCGGGATCAATAAGTATTGAAATAGACGTGTTCAATATCTTACCTTCTATCTCGACCATTGTAGCTTGATGATCTCCCTCTCAGACATCCAATGCTACATAGATCCACAGTGTTCCAGCTATGTCCTCAACAGTTGGTTCTTTTTGTAAGTTGTGCAAGACCCCACTAGTCTTGTTCTTACAATATCGAGCATAATGAGGCCCAGTGCATTTCCAAGACTTGATCTATAGCGGGGTAGCATTGGCTCAAATTACTATTGGCTTGTTGACATTAGCAGCTAGTACATAAGGCTTCGTACCAGATCTATTGAAGTTCTTGTTCGCTTGAAAGTTGTTATTTTGCTTTCTGTATGGCTGTGGGTTAGACCCAGGTTTGCGGTTATCAGAGAAGTTCTTAGACTTGTCTCAGTTTTGGTTAATGTTCTTGTGCCTTAGTTGTCCATGCTCATAATAGAGCCTAGCTTTGTGCAGTGTGGTATCCAAGGTCTCAGGCATGTTGAATTCAATCCTGTCCCAAAAACTGCGAGGAAGACATCCTAGGAATGGTTGGATCTTTAACTTTTCTTCTTTGATGTATGGCACAAAATGCAATATATCTATAAATATGTTAATAAACACATTCATAGTCATGGACCCCATGTGTAGTTCATGAAACTCTTTCGCTTTCTTGTCGAAGAACCTTTCCGACATATATTTTTCTTGGAAACATTTTCGGAAGGTATCCCAGCGTATTTCTCTTAGCTCATCTTTCTTGGTGTGTTTTAAATATCTCCACCATCTTGTTGCCTTGCCATTCAAGTTATAGATGGAAAGATGAGCCTTCATCTCACTTGAGTAGTTATGAACTTGAAAATATTTTCTTATGCCCAACAACCACTCTTTATCCTTCTCCCCAGTGTTTACTTCACCTTCATAGGTAGGGGATATTATTTCTCTAAACTCCCCCTAAAGACTGTCATTGCTTCTTTATTTCTTTCTTATGGGAGAGAGAGAGTCATTACTGGAAAAACTATGATGATCTCCTTTCAGTGATTCAAAGGTGCGTTCCTCTTTTTCTTCTTCTCTTAGGATGCTGGCTCATTTATGGTAAGGTTCTCTTTTGGATCTGTTTGTGGATTGGGTAGGTTTACCCTGCGGGTTTCCTGCCATCATATTTCTTAGTAATGCTTCATTTATAGCTTGTTTTTCTTTTCTTTCGTTCAGACTATCTTCTCTGAGACTTCGCAGTTCTGCTTGAAGATTGTGTATAGTCTTAAAAATATTAGAATTCAGCTCCACCACCAGTTCTGCTTCTGGGGTGGGGGTGTTCATCCTTCCTTGTCGGTTTTTATCTTCCTCAGTGTTCATAAATCAAACCATTCAGTAAAAGTTTCCTCAAAATTTCAAAAATTTAAATAATAGAAAAATTTCCTCTTAGTAACAAATTTAATAGCATTCTTTATTTTCCTTGCAGTAAATGCTTGGTGTGCCCATAGGTCTCTTAGTATTGAAATTGGGCCTGATACCACTTGTAATGTCACCAAAAATCGAAAAACAAAAATATTAGGCTACTAAAAACTACCTATATAGAACATTATTTGACTTGCCAGAATATATCGTACACTACATGTACCACTGTTTACTTGTAAGTTGTTCTCAGGATCTGTCATTTTACTTTAAATCATTATTATTAATGTGTTTTACTCACGAGGTCGTACTATTGTTTACTGCGTAGTTCTTATGATTATACATTTGTCACGTATGTACCGTTACTTGATTATATGCTTCATCCTTTCTACATAGTCTTACTCTTTATTTATAAACTCCTAACTTAACTTTGTTTGTGGTAACAAAGTGGGCGGAGTGGCAGGACTCGTTCTCCCATGACGGTCTAAGAGGTAAAATTGTTTACTTGTTTGCACGCTTACTTATTTCTTTGAACTAAGGCACCTCTTTTATTTCATATGCAGATCACACTTTCCGACGGATTCTTATTTAAAGAGCAATGAATACCTTGATCCTAATAGACCTACTACTTGTTGCTACGGTTCATTACCGACTCATATTTATAACAAGGTAAATACTATTTTCGTCAATTTAGATATCACAACTAAATTTCCTATGTACTACTTACACTTCACTAGGGTTTATGTTTCGTCTTTTATATCATATTATATTTACATTATATGTTTGTTTTATTAAAAATATTAACATAAACTATGTTTTCTATTTGCACGTTATAAACTTGGCTTAAAAACGAGACCTTTGATTTTTCTAAAGGTTAATTATTAACATGGCATATTTCATATGGCATGTTTACTAAGCATTAAACTTAGGGAAAACACATTGTATTAAGGCTTTAAGCCTATGGTTTACATGTTACCTATATTACTTATGCCTTGTGGCTTTGACTTTGGATTAGTGCATACCATGTATGGACTATGCATTAAACATAACCTTGTAATGTTTTAAGACCTGTGTTTAAGTATTAGGGTGGCAAATATACCATATGGTTGAACCATATATGTTGGGGCTTTAAGATTTGCATGGGGATGGAGACTAATGTTATTGTGACGATACCAAACTATGGAAAATTGCGTTTTGTCCTTGATAATGGATACCAGCTAGTGCCATTAATGCACCTTGGTTTTCGTGGCACCTCAAGCTTAGGCCTTGGTTCACGATAGACTTGTCATTTCACTTGGTTGTTTGGGGTTTGGTCTTGGCTCTACGTAAGGGAGAACATGGAGGCGACTACTGGTTTTAACGAAGGTATGCTTCATTGGTCTTGCGACATCAATTGATGTTTATCTTTTTTCTTGTAAAAGGTCCATAGTTCTCATCTTGGTTTCGCTTGGGTATTTTGTAGTTTCCAAGGGTGGGCGTAGAGTACCATGACTCAATCTCTATCATTTGGTTTGAACATGGTGCCGAGGTGGACGGTAAGCCTACCAAACAAGCCTACGCTTGTTGTCTCTCGACCTATCTGCGTGTTTTATTTGGAAATTAGTTTGGGGCTTCTTTGTGGGATTTTTATGAGCCTTTGGGTCTTTGTAGGCATACTTGGGATTTTATATAATTTAAGGCCTTTAAGCCGTGGATGCAAATTATGGTTCCCTTCAGGCTCTTTGTATGAATTATGTTATTGAACTTGTATTTTGGATTGGGTATTTTATGGCTCGGAAGCACCATTTCTTGCAATGGTGCCAAAACCCATTGCATGACTATGTAAAACATGAAATGGCATTACTATGTAAATATATACCGTGTTTATGAAATGGAAATGATTATTACACTTACTAGGTATGTGTTGATTTAAGCTGTGCTATTTGTTTGCTCTGTGGGTTAAATATGGCATTTTCCCTTCATTAATGGACTGTGTATAAATGGTTTATTTAGATCTTGACTGTAATATTTGATAGCATTGGGTAAAGGTCATGCCGTGTGATGAATGATCCTTTCCCATAGTTGTTGTGATAGCTTACGATGGTTGTATTACTATTAATACTTCGTTGATTAGTATTTAAGTTGAATTGGGACAGAGCCATGGGTACAAATCCACAATGGATTTTTTCGTTGTAGGGGAAAACGTTGAAAATGCTCGTTTGTTGTTTATATATATACTATGTATTTTATTTTGTATGTTGTGGCTTAGGTGAATGTTGCACATATCTTGAAGGGGTTGTTTAATTAGTTATATGGGATGATCGTTGAGTTATGTAATTTGGTTATTGTTTATGTATATATGTTATGGTTGTTTTATTGAGGCGTGCGACTTGGATTTGTAAACCCACAGGGGTCGATACCACGACCTCTGGTATACATTACAGATTTCTTTAATTCGTTTTAAATGTTTACTTGCTTAATTTATATGTGATAGTTTATGAGCGATATTAGACGAAATCTTTAAATGATTTGTGAATGCGATTATGAAGTTGTTTATTTTAGATTGTATGACTGTTGATTTTGTGTAGGAACAAAGATGTGAATCCTAGACCAAAATAATGGTCACAATACTTCTTGTTCATTTATTTATGATGATGTTAGTTTTTAATGGAATGCTTATGCAATTATCTTGAATTAAATATGTAGACCTTGGAAGGTCTTCACTGGTCTATTTATCTTGAATTAATAATAGTTTGTATTTACAGGAGTATCTTCATAAATCTATTCTATAACTGATAATGTAGATTTATAGATAGTATTTTGATTTGTTTATGTTTGATGTATATATGTGTTTATATATATATATATATATAGTAGTTTAGTTTGTAGATAATACCTTAGGTTATCTAGATTGTAATCTTATACTTATAGGTATATATATAACTTACCTATGAACTAGTTTATGTAAATTTAAACATGCCTTTGTTGTCAAATGGAATATGTCTGTAGAGTATAGAGACCAAAGAAGTAGATAAGTAATAAATCTGGATTAAAACCTAGTTTGTACTTAACCGTGTTTCATCAATAAAACTAATACAGGAATTAAACTAGGGTGTAGAACCCTTGATGAACATCGGTAAATAAATTGAACTTGTAGAAATAAACCAATAATTAAACCCTGGATGAACCTGGTATAGGAAATCACTTACAACCTAGGGTTAATATTTTAAGATTGAAACCCTAGCAGTTTTAAATAGAGAAACATATACGTTGGGTTAGGAAATGAAAAGTAACCATTTACCTAACATAGCTAGCATTTATTCTAGGAAAGTAGAATAGAGAGTCTAGGGATTCATACCTGTAACTTGAATCTCTCTTAATGGCTAAACCTGCACACTCAAATAATGAGCATTAACAATTCAAGACAGATCTCACCTCTGTTTTTGATGAGCAAATAACTTGGGAACTACTGCATTCCACCCAAACATGATTCGAAACCGTTCCTGGTTTAAATATGGATCCCCCCAAGATGGACTCCAACATGCAAGTAGCTTAGAGCTCCTACGGTAGGGTTTCCTATATGGTATATCACATCTGGACCAGTTCTCTTTTTTTCTTCGAGGGAAAATGTTCTCCAAGAATTAATTGAGATCAAACAGGCATAAACATGACTCCTCTAATGATAGATCAGAACCCCAATCCTTTCCTTCGCTTGAGTATTTATAGATAGAATTTTTCAGGAAAAGGAACAGTTAAATCAAGAACTCCTTGATCTCTTCATTTAACCCTTTTCAATTACTTTGGGTAATGATTAATATTTTAACTTAGGAACTTTCAACTAGTTCCTAATTAGGATTTGTAATTTTTTGGTCTATTTGGTATCTTTACATAATAAATAATAATGGATGGAGATTTTATTCCTTTTATTCATTAATATTATAAATATATTTAATTCTTTATACATACCATATATAAAGTACATAATAATATAACACTTGTTAACAATTGTCTTTGGGCATCATATACCATGATCCCTAGACTTAATGACACTTCTTCATTAAGGTCAAGTAGGTAGATGGTTTAGGAATACTAGGCTAGGAAACTCTAAACATCCTTCCATGTTGGATTTCCCTCATATAACGTGATATTTCTTCAACACTTGACGAGAATACAAAAATTCAAAATTTCATTTAATCACTTATAAATAAGTATGATGAGATCAATATTTTTCTCGATTCCTTTTCACTCGAAAGTTATTAAATTCTTTTCAGTAAATCCTAGAACTTACCAGAGCCCATACTCAATGCTTTAACAAGTAGTTACAACTTAGTGCAATTCTAGATCTTTGTTGGGCCTCGAAATTGTCTTTTATAATGGTTTTATTTACATTAATTTCTGGTCTATTTACCGTAATTTAATACATCTATATTCAATAAGGTTGTCTTTTAATCTGTTTTATTATTTAAAATATCTTAAATATAAAATAAGACAAATATGTCTTTTTTATGTATTAAATATAGTATTTTGCAAATAATAGACGTGCTGCACTCCATTCAGCCCCTTCTTTCGGTCATGAATTCTGAATTAGATTTGATTGCATGTTAGTTTACTAGTTTGTCTTACCCTTTTCTTTCGATCCTACATATACAAATTGAAACCATAAAGTAATGATGAGTTTTAAGCATTGGTTTAAATTTAAACAAAGAATAAAATAAAAATATTAAAAAAAAATTAAATATTAAAACAATTCTCTTAACTTTAAATCACTTTTTCAAACCCACTCATATCCAAGTTAACCAAAACATAAAGTGGATTATGACATGGAATTTTATAATTTATTAATTATTTAAATCATATGTCAATGTGACCAAACACCATTTAATTCCTTTTCAAGGATAAAAGTTCATATATGTATTCCTTTTGAAATGAGTTGATTTAAAACTTCATATTTAATATGTTTCCATTTCATACTTTGGTTTGTGTTAACTAATACACTTTCTTTTATGTGCAAGCCGTGAAATAATGCACACATAGTGGAGAATTAACAAATGCCTCATAAGGAATGGAGAGCACACATGTAACGTCCCCGACCCTCTGACCGATGAAGAGGACGCTACGATACATCAATCATCCGGGAATCTAGCCCCATGAACAAGAACATATATACATATAATGCTGAAGCATGATACTTAAAAACATAAAACATATTACGAAGAATTAATCATTCATATACATAGCGGAAGCAAACAACATGCATTCATATATGATTCAGCATTCGACATGTACATCATCATTCATCAATGACAAATATAGTTGCAGACACACTTTAGGCAAGAGTACTTATCTTATATAGAACTTGTCCCGCAACCAGCTACGTCGCTGCAACGTTCCACCCAACCATAGGCCTGCGTGCTCCTTAATCTCTCAGCAATGCTGCCAGACCTGAGCCGGGCATGATTCCCCAAGGAATAAGGAAGTAACAGGCTTACACATAGCCAAGGATAGAAACACCACCATGATACATAGTTCATCCAAGCCAACATAGTTGGGTTTATCAGGCGAACAACAGATTAACCAAGAAAACAAAGTTGGGTTTATTAGGCCATCAAGGAGCTGGGAAAGGCTAAATGCTAAGTCGGTGAGCTCATTGAAGAGCTAAGGACACCTACACTAGAAGCATCCTAGATTATAGGACACCCACACACACCCAACACAAGGAAATCAGTCCTTTCTCTACAACGCAGTCCCTCAGACCTTGATCTCCCTTCTAGTGCTAGTCAGGGGTTGTGGAGAAGAAAGCCATCCCACTAGCTCTGTTTGTGTGGTTCCCAAACCACCAGGTTTATCAAGCACATCAGGCCCTCATTCACCACTCCAATGTAGTTTGAGGACAAAACCACTGTGTGCATGCAGCAAAATAGCTATTTAGTCTTTAACAGGGGAAAACAACTCCCTGAATCATTCTTGGCCCTATCATGGCCAAAATGATTTCACAGCAATCTACAACAACCCAAATCACAAAGGAAAATCAGCCAACAAAAGTGGGGAAACAACAGCCAACGAACCACAAGAGAAAACCACTGCAATCTACAGTAGATACTACTTTGTAAAGGAAAAACACAGTCAACAATGCATGGAGGAGACTACAGCCAACGATCAGTGAGGAAACCACAACAATCTATAGCACGCAATCCACCATGAACGTCGGAACAATGGACAGTTAGATATTACCCAGGGAAAATTGATTCTCTGCGTGGATGAAAGGAAAAACATATCCACAGAATGGCAATTGGTGTGAGAGAAGGAAGAACCAACCCCCAAACAATGGATCATGGATCCATTTAACTCACCCCGCGTGAGGAAACCGAACCTTCGGCGCTGGAGAGAGTGCATTTGTGGAGAGAGTGGGATCGTGGCATAGTGGTTTTCCTTGCCAGTGTGAAGGTTAGCCTGGTGGAGTGTGCATGTAAGAAAGGCATGGCAGTCCTGCCACACTCCACTTCTAGCATTCAGTGCCATAACCAACATCAGAACATTAAAATGGTGGTTGAATGACATAAGGGAAGGCGAGCAGTCCAATAGGGTGGTGACACATGGATTTTCCCCCATAGGTTCACGGTTTAACATTCCCACCCTTAACCTTAGGAATAATGCCCCTTCTCAATTTGGTTGCAGTGAACATATCTGGTTGGGTTATTTAATTAAAGATGCATAATTACATGATGCCACAACTTAATATGTATGCCGCATGTCCCGATATACCATTGGTGACAATTTCTATCCGAAATATGACATAACCAAATCGATGGTGGGGCCTTTTCCTTTAGCTTTGTATCATGATTATTTACAATATATGTATCATGCAAACGGGGTCAAAACCGGGGTGTTACATTCCCCTCCCCCTTCAATAGCACTGTCCTTAGTGCTTTACAAAATTTGAACAAAATGCTACACTAGTACCGCCTCAATGTTCCATAGAATTGAACAAAAATGGTTGTGCCAATCACATGGCATCCTCCACCTCCCACATAGCCGTTCAGGTGCGTAGTACTCCCATTGTACCTTTACCTACCCTATGGCTTGGTTCCAGAGCATAGTGACCTTCCTATCGAGGATGTGCATTGGCTCAATTTGGAAATCTCCCTCAGATCCCACCTAAATCACATCCCAATTTATCACATGGTTAGGATCATGTATGTATTTCTTAAGCAAAGAAACATGAAAAACATTATGAGCTCTAGTACTAGCATGCAATGCAAGTCTATATGCAACACGCCCTATTCTTTCAAGCACTTCAAATGGCCCACAATATCTAGGTGACAGCTTGGCACAAATTCCAAGATTTAAGGAACTCTTCGTTTCTTTTACTCTAAGGTAAACATGATCCCCAACACTAAACTCTTTGTTCATCCTATGCTTATCCAAATAGATCTTCTTCGTGTCCTGTGCTACTTTCAGATTTTGTCTGATCTTTACAACCACTTGCTCCATTTCCTTCAGCAATTCTGGTCCAAGCACAACCCTGTTCACTAGGTTATCCCAAGTCACTGGTGTCCTACACCTTCTTCCATACAAATATTTGTACGAACTCATCCCCAAGGATGGCTGTTGTCCATTGTTGTAAGCAAACTCTACCAAGTGCAAGTAATCTTCCCACTTGGTTTGTTTGTCCATCACGTACATGCGAAGCATATCTTCAAGCACCTGATTCACTCTTTTGTCTACCCATCTATCTGAGGATGGTATGCAGTGCTGAATTTTAGCTTTGAACCCAAGTCTGCAAACAATCTTTTCCAAAAATTGGAAGTGAACTTGACATCTTTGTTAGAGACTATTGCCTTCGACAATCCATGCAATTTGAAAATCTCCTTCATGAAGATCTTTGCAATGTCATTAGTCTTATGCATAGACTTCACCGATATAAAATGTGTTGCCTTTGTCAACTTGTCTACCACAACCATGATGGAATCATGTTGTCTCCAAGTCATCGGCAATCCTGTAATAAAATCCATGGAAATAATTTCCCATTTCCATTCCAAAACTAGCAAAGGCTAGAACAAGCCTGATGGATGTTGATGCTCAACCTTTACCTGTTGACATTTCATGCACCTTGAAATGTATTCAGCCATGTACTTTTTCATTCCTGGCCAAAAGTACTATTTTCTAGTTGTGGCAATTGTCTTCTAGTACCCTGGCTGACCAGAATACGGAGCTTGATGGATTTCATCCATAACAACTCTCCTCAAATCTACTACATTCAGAATATAAATTCTTCCTTTATAAGTAAGAATTCCCTCTTCTTCCAATTTATATCCCTCATACCTCTTCTCAAGACCTTGCTGCTACAGTTTGTCTTTTCCCTGCTCATACAATTCATCTCCGGCAACATGATTAACAGTTTGCTGCTTTAAATATGATTGGGAAATACTAAGAGATGCCACATGCATTTCCTGTACCTTTCTGCTGAGTGCATCAACTACTTTATTCTCCTTGCCTTTTATGTGCTTGATTTCGAAATCAAACTCACATAAAAATTCCAGCCATTTCGCTTTCCTAGCATTTAGAGTAGGCTGATCAAACAAATACTTCAGACCACAATGGTCTATCCTGAGCTCAAATATTCTACCCATCAAGTAATGTCTCCACATCTTGAGAATATTTACTATGGCTGCAAGTTCAAGATCATGATTGGCATAGTTCTTCTCATGATCCTTTAGCTTTCTTGACTCATAACATATCACGTGGTTGTCCCGCATAAGGACTCCTCCAAGCCCTTGTCCACATTCATCGGTACACACCACAAAATCTTTCTCTGGATTTGCAACATTCAATACTGGTTCACTGGTGAGAAGATTCTTCAACCACTAGAAGCTTTCTTCACACTTCGAAGTCCATTCAAACTTTATTACCTTCTTTTGCAAAGAAGTGATGGCATGTGCAACCTTGGAAAATCCCTAAATGAATCTCATGTAGTATCCTGCAAGTCCCATAAAATATCTTACATCTATCACATTTCTTGGAGTAGGCCAATTCATAATGGCTTCAATCTTCTCAGGATATGCTGATATACCCTCTTTTGAGATAATGTGACCCAAATACTGAATTCTATCTCTATAGAAGCCACACTTGCTTAGTTTTACATACAACTGATGTTCCTTGAGTAATTTCAATGTCAATATCAAATGGTCTTCATGTTCTTCCTCATTCTTAGAATAAACAAGAATGTCATCAAGGAAAACAAGAACAAACTTGTCCAAATAATTACTGAAGACACTGTTCATAAGGCACATAAATGTAGTTGGTGCATTGGTGAGACCAAATGGTACCACTACAAACTCATAATTCCCATACCTTGTCCTAAAGGTTGTCTTATGAATGTCTTCGTCCTTGATTCTCACCTGATGGTAATAAGGCCTTAAGTCAATCTTGGAAAATACCTTTTCTCATCTCATTTGATCAAATAGGTCATCAATCCTAGGAAAAGGATATTTATTCTTCATAGTAACCATGTTCAACTGTCTGTAATCAATACATAACCTGAGTGTATCGTTTTTCTTCTTTACAAATAGAACTGGTGCTCCCCAAGGAGATACACTCGGTCAGATATACTTCTTTTTCAACAACTGTTGCAGTTGCATCTTCAACTCTAGCATCTCCGGTGTACTCATCCTGTAGGGTGTGTTAGACACTGGTGCCTCTCCTGGCACAAGTTCGATTATGAAATCAATGTCCCTCTTTGGAGGAAGCCCTAGAATATCATCAGGAAATGCATCCTTGAATTCCTATAACACCTGATATTCCTCCAACCTAGGAGTTTCATCTCCTGTTGGTTCCAGAATATGAGCTACATACAACTGGCAACCTTTCCTACAGAACATCTTCAACTGCATTGCTGAAACCTGCCTCATTGAAATTACCTTTGGAATACCCTTCACAACTACTAGGTTTCCTTCTTCATCCATGCATTCAAAAGTATTATTGTAACAGTCAAGCTTTACTCTGTGAGCTTCTGACCAATCTGTTCCAATGAGAAAATCATAGGAACCAAGAGTAGAACATTCAGATCCACACAAGTGATCAATCCATTCATAACCAATGGAAATTTCCATGCCACTTCACTGACCTTTCTCTTAGTCCCAGTGGCTAGCTGAACTAACCAAGATTTTATATGCTTGACCTTATTAAAAGCACACCTTTCTACTACTCTAGGAGTAATGTAACTATGAGTAGAACCGGGCTCAATCAAAATAGAAACAGATGTTCAACAATCTTACCTGCAACTTCAACCATAGTTGACTGGTGATCTTCCTGGCGGTCCTCCAGTGCTGCATAAATTCTAGGGATTGCTCTTACTACGTGACCCACTGTTTCTGCTTCCTGAATGATGATAAGTTGGCCTTGCACTTTCATTCTCAAGTGGACAATATCTGTGCAAGTGGGGTCCTTCACATTTCCAACATTTAAGAGGACCTTTATTATGTGGTGGCTCTTTAGGCTTTCCACCTGTCACTCCAACTGGATTACTCGCAGCTTGGGATGGATGCTTCTACTAATTCCTGAATCTAGAAGGTTTGAAACATTTCCTTCTTTGGTCAAACTTTTCATTCTTCTTGTCCTTCTATGATTTGTGGTAATCAGGTTTACATTTGTTTTGCTCATAGCAATACTTAGCCTTCCTTATTGCTTCTTTAAGAGTTCTTGGTTTGTAAAACTTGATTCTATCTTTGTAAGACTGAGGAAATCCACTCATAAACCACTAGACCTTCACCTTTTCATCTCTGGTGTACCAAACATACCTCAACAATTCCAAGAACTTGTTTGCATATACATCCATGGTCTGCTATCCCAATCTCAGCTCATGGAACTCCTTAATATTGTCATCATAATACCTGTCAGAGAGGTATTTCTTCTCGAAATACTTCTTGAACTCTTTCCACTTCAGTTTCCTTTCACTGATCCTCTTTACTTGCTTGAAGTGTTCCCACCAAATGGATGCTCTTCCATTCATATTGAATATGGCAATTCTTGCCTTCATGTTTCCTGAATAATCCTGCACTTGAAAGTACTTCTTTATCCCAAGAAGCCAAGCTTCAGCCTCTTGTCTAGTATTTATCTCACCATCAAATATAGGAGGTTTAGCCTTCTTAAATTCATCCCAAGAGTGATCCCTATGGTGTCTTCTTCTTTTCCTTTTACAAGAAGATTAACTTGTATCTCCACTAGATTCTTCAGAGTCAGATGAACCACTGGAAGTCCTTGTCCTCCTCCTAATGCTGCTCTTACTGCCTTCTAGTCTTGATGTAGCTCATCCAGAATCTATCCTTCTCAGCAATTCTGTCAAACTCTGCAACATGGCAACATTCAGTTGATGCTTCTCTTCCTGGGCTTTAATTAAGCTTCTCATGGTGGCTGCAACCTCACACAGTGTCTCTTGGAATCTCCTTCCATTAGAATCTATGTCATCATTTCCATTTCGGACATTTTCTCCCATGGCATCTTCTGCACGCTCGTAAGAATCCCGAGCACCATACCCATCATGGGTTCTCATGACTGAACCACCTTTTGCTTTACTGTTCATCTGGGAATACTGCTCTTGGAAGTGTCTATAATTCTGCAAATGTGTTAGTAGCAAACTCTTAGATGCATATCATTAAAAGAAATCAGAATTACTTACCTTCCTCTTCTGGAAATTCACAACATAATTTTTTTTCTAAAACACAAAATTTTCTCTCTTCTTGTTCAGCCCTGTAATCCACTAACAGTATGCTGAAAATTTCTTGAAAAATGGTTCAATTTTGCTGTGAAAATATCTTTGAAAAACCCCAAAATTTCCTTCTCCCTATCGGGTCTCATCCCAACTAACGTTCCACTGTTTCGGCAGTCAAGACCACTAATTTTCTCCTTTGCACTTCGGTGATCCACCCATCTATCTCTCTCCGGCATATCAGGCTTGTAGTGGTCTAAGCTTCTGATATTCATCGATGATGCCAAGGGTTGTCCATCAGTGATCAAACAACTAACATTTTTTGTTGTTTCAGACCTTCAGCCTTCATCGGTGATCGGGTGCACTGTACACCGGCCGGCTAGTTCTCTAGACTTCCGCAACAGTGGCCAATGAACTTTCTGAGTCTTCCGCGGGCCACCGTCCTATCGGCGGTGTGAGCAATTAGCACCCATGGAATCGAACAGTTTAACCACTATGGATCCACTGTGTCGGTGGTTTCATCCCTTAAGATTTTCTGATGATATCATATTGGAAATTAGAACGCTAATTGTTACGGCATCGGGTAGTTAGTTCCATGGGCAGTAGCAATGGCGGCCCGCCATCCGTAAATCTTTTTTGATCGGCGTCCTCATCGACTAAAATTTTTTGATCGACGGTTGGAGCGACTAGCAGCTGCGGCATTGGCGGTCGGTGCCTCTATCTGTCGGAATATTAGTCCACTAGATAGCTACAAAGGTGGACACTCAAACAACTAATCTTTTTTGACGACATCCATCGACGGTCTTGTTACCACCTAAGTTGTACTTAGTGGTTTTTATCAAGTGAGCCTGGTGAACCGGATAGGGTTAACTCGTTCGGACTTCAAAAGACCCTTGGAAGTACTTCTGGGAAGTGCTTGTTGTATCATATCACATGTTCATACCCCATGGGGGAATTGTAATAAATGTTCTAGCATGATAGTGTCTGTAAAAGACTCGGTCTCTTAGACTTCATTTGTTAATCCGATCATCCCAGGGTGTTTTTTCCCTTGGTTATTATTGGTTGTTGAATAAACGACTGATAATTTCTGAGTTTTTCACTCCATACCTCCAAAGTTGGGGTGGTCGGCTTGGCATTTGGGCCTATTGAGGTTATTAGAGTCTATGTGTCAATGTATAACCATGCTAGACATCTTTTTTGAGTCATATGAGCATGTCAAAGTCCCCTTAGGTGTTTTTCAATTTTTCAATTTTTTACTTTTTTCAGTGTTTTTTATTAAATTTTAATTTTTCCAAAACTTAGGCTATTTTTTAATAGTTTAATTGGAAAAATTGAGTTTGTAATAAAAGTGGGCCAAATAATCGGTTTCAGTCATGTAGGTGCTCATTTTCAAGCTAAGAGCACCATGTAAACCCATGGACCCACTATTTCCTAAGTTTTGTGTGATCTTCCATCACTCAGGTCGGAAAGCCCCAAAAATCAATTATTGATTATTTTAATTAATAAATTTATGAATAATGGAGCAAATCCAAAATCAATAAATCAATGCATTCTCAACCGATTTGACTGAAATCAATCAGATCTGGAGCAGATTGACTGGATCTGACAAATCCTTGACTGAAGGAGGTGATCAAATCAGATCCAGAGTTGATCTTGAGCATCTTTTATGGGGAATTTCGCCCTCTGTGAGGACCCTGCAGCAAATAATTAATCAAAATACACGATATAGCAACAGAACTCAAAATCACTTTTATAATAATCGCAGGCCACTTCGAGGGGGCAACCTCCTTTGAGCAAGCTCAATACAAAATAACTTCACGGTACCTTCCTTGGCCTCAACACACACTTATATACTAAAAATAGGCACCAATACTATGGGTCAAAAACCATGGGCCAATATAAACTATGGATCAACAAATACTACAGGCGGTTTACAAAGCATATGCGCCCAACAACAATAACACAAACTATGGATCAACAATTACTATGGGACGACTTACAAAGCATATGCGCCCAACAACAATAACACAAACTATGGATCAACAATTACTATGGGACGACTTACAAAGCATATGCGTCCAACAACAATATACTAAGACGGTAAAGAGAAGGATTGACATGGGTTCCTAACATCCCCTCCCCCTTAGAAAAAAATTTGTCCTCAAATCTTTAGATGTGGAAATTGTCGCTGAATCTGAAGGAGTGGTTCCCACGTAGCATCCTCGGGCTGCATTCTGTGCCATCGAATTAAGACCTTTGTGATAGAGCGAGAGTGAAGCTGACGAGTGCGCTTATTGAGGACAGCCTCCGGCTCCAAAAAGATGGATCCTTCATTATCCAGTTCTGGTAAAATAGTTTGGCCTTTGATGTTGGTGCCAAGAACTTTCTATAGACAATAGACATGAAATACTGGATGAATGCGGGAAGAAGGCGAAACTTTTAATTTATAAGCAACAGACCCAATCTTCTGAAGAATCCTATATGGCCCATAGAACTTTGGAGCGAGCTTATGACGCCATTTGAGTTTTAGTGATAATTACTTGTAAGGATAGAGATGAAGAAAAACCATATCACCGGCTTCAAAAGTGCGCTCAGAACGGTGCTGATCAGCTTGTTGCTTCATGCGATTTCTTACCATGTGAAGATTTTTGTGCAAAATGCGAAGAACCTCATCGCAGTTTCGAAGGATTGCATCAACTGCCTGAACTGGAGAACTGCTGGGGGTGTAACGAAGAAGAACTAGCTATGCCTGACCATAAATTGATTCATATGGAGTCATTTTAGAGGCAGTGTGGTAAGACGTATTGTACCACCATTCAGCGAGAGGGAGCCACTTTTCCCACTAATGTTGTTGCTCAGAGGAGAAGAAACGAAGATAAGTTTCCAAGCATTTATTGATAATTTCAAACTGACCATCCGTTTGTGGGTGATAACCTGAACTCATATTCAGTTTGGTGCTAGTGTGGTGAAAGAGTTCTGTCCAAAAATGACTGGTGAAAGTCGCATCATGATCCGAGACAATGGAAGAAGGCATTCCATGAAGACGAAAGATCTGGTCCAGGAAAATTTGAGCAACGGAGGAGGGTATATAGGGATGGCTGAGAGCACAAAAATGACTATATTTGGAGAGGTGATCAACCACAACCAAAATCACAGTCTTCCCTCCAGATTTAGGGATATCATCCTCATGAACCCGAATTTGATGATACCCAGAGCGAAGATCCAACTTGGAGAAAAAATGAGCACCATGAAGCTCATCAACAACAGGAATTGGAAACTTATCCTTGATGGTGAGGTGATTAAGTGCTCGGAAGTCAATGCAGAGGCGCCATGACCCATCTTTTTTGCGGACAAGAAGAACTAGTGAAGAAAAGGAACTTGTGCTTGGGTGAATAATACCTTGCTTCAGTAAGTCCCTAACGAGGAGTTCAATCTCTGTTTTTTGGTGAAATGGATAGCAATAGGGCCTGATGTTGGGAGGAATGCTTCCAGGAAGGAGCTGAATATGATGGTCCTCTGGTCATGAAGGTGGAAGTCCCACTGGTTCAGCAAAAACACCTGTATATCGATCCAGAATTTGTTGGAGATCCAAAGGAGTATTGGGGGCCGCTGATGGTTGCATTTGAAAGGAATGGAGCTGAGCGATGACACCATGGGAACTCTTCTTAAGGAGTTTTTCCATGCGATGTGAACTGATGATGCTAAGAGACCCTGGTTTTAATCCTTTCAATGTGTGTTTGTGTCCATCGGGGGAGAACTGCATCCAAAGTTCAGCAAAATCGCATAATATGGGGCCAAGTGTGCGCAGCCATTGAGCGCCCAAAACCACATCACATCTGCCTAAGGTCAAGGCAAACATGTAAGAGTGGAGGTTATAATCTCCCATAGAGATAAGCACATTACGACACTTCCGTTTGCAAGGTAAGGTGCCCCCATTGGAAACCATGACTTCAAAGTTGGAGCAAGGATGGATAAAACAATCAGCTTGTTTGGCGATCCGAGGGTCAATGAAATTATGAGTGATACCAGAATCAATGAGTATTGTAAGAGGAAGCTTCTTGAAGTAACCGTGTACCCGCATTGTTTGGGGGGCTGTGACTCCAGCTAAAGCATGGAGGGATATCTTGGGCTGGTCGTCCTGAGATGGAGGGTCAGTAGGCGGCTCCTAAATGTCAACTGGAGCATCCATTGTATCGGGAGCTTCTTCACCAATTTCAGAGGCAGGTGGAGAATCCACATCCAAGAGATAGAGCTTTTGTTGAACACATCGATGTCCCCGATTGAATTTCTCATCACAATTATAACAAATCCCTTTTTCTCTGCGTGCCTACATCTCTACTTCAGACAAATGCGTGATTGGAGGTGAGCGAGGAGCTGGCGGAATGGGAAGTCGTTGAGAACCCATATTTCAGAAGGCAACAAAAGAGGATTTGGAGCGCTGTTGGGCTTCCAGCTTGTCTTCTGCTAACTTAGCCAACCCCAGGGCTTCCATCATTGTGTTGGGACTGAACATTTTGACCTCAGAGCGAATTGCATCCTTTAGACCACTGATAAAACAACTCCGGTAGAAGTCATCAGGTAATCCTTCAGTGTGATTAGCTAGTTTCTCAAATGTAGTTTGATACTCTTTCATAGTGCCAATTTGGCGAAGTTTAGTGAGAGCTCCTGTGAAGTCATCAAAAGCACTAGGACCAAATCGTTGCAAAAGGAGCTGGCAAAAATCAGGCCATTTTGGCTCTTCATGAGCCTTGATGTACCAACGATACCATTGAAGAGCTTCCTGTTCCAAATGAAAGGAGGCAAGTGGAACTTTGTTGACATCAAAAGTATTATGAAGAATGAAATACTGTTCTTCCCGATAGATCCATCCAGTCAGATCAGTACCATTGAAGCGAGGAAAATCTAGCTTCGGACCACGAAAATTGCGGGAAGAAGAGAACCTATTGTCTGATGAAGACTCGGACTGTCGTCTAGTGTTCATAGCTGAATGCTCAAGATGGAGACTGAGAAATTTTTGATCCAGTTCCTAAAGTTTGTCTTGGATGGCTGCAAGTGCTTCCTCCATGGGGGGGAGTGGGTAGAAAAACAAAAACAGAAACTGTTTCAGTAAAGGAAAATCTGGATTTGGGAAAAAATTGGAAGGGTAATGTGGGACACTGTCGAAAGGACAGGGAAGAAAAAAATGGGGATATTAGGAGCAGGGTGAAAGAATGAGAAAATTTGGTAGAGAGGGACAAAGAAGCAGAATGAGGAAAGGAATATGGTGGCAAAATTTGAAGGCGTCTGGGTGAAAAGCGAAGGAGTTATGACAAACCCTAAAAATAGACAAATGTGGGATTTCGGGTCTTGGGAAGTGGAATTTGGGATAGGGTCTTCAGGAATGAAATATGCAGAATGGAATTGCAGAGGTGTCAGTGAAGTTTCGGGGAAAACAGAGTTGAAACCAAGGAGATATGGCCGAAAAATAGAATTTAATACTTTTTTTCTCTTTTTGTTTTTTTTTGTTTCAGGAAGGGATCTGCAACGACGCGAAAGTGATCAAAAACAGTGGAATCTGCAATGACGCAGAAGTGATTGGCAACAAATGGATCTGCAACGGCGCGAAACTGACCAACAACAGTTCTGGACAGAGGAAATCTACGATTGTGCAACTGAAAATAGATATGGACCTCAGGTATGTGCGGCTTCCTATCGGTTCAAGGGATTCACTCAGCCACCAATGCTGTCTGACGGCTTGCGTAATGGGGAAGTACCCCTCACTCCACGACTCAGGTAAAACTGATAACCGCTTGAACACAAACGACAACTCTTGTTTTACCTCACGGGTGGGAACTAGTCAATTAGGTAGGGGTCGTTGCCCTTTTCGCTGGCAGGTCCTCTCAATGGGCCAGCTACTTCGGGGTTCCTGTGGTACTCCTCACAATGATTTTTAGCGCTTATGCCCAAGTACTTCCCACAGTTAAGCGGATAGGGATTATTCCCAGATCCAAACCTGCAACAGAAGCGAGAAAAAAAATTTGGGCAGAAATTTCACCCAACGAGCCCAGGAAAGTGCTCTGATACGAGATGTGAGGACCCTGCAGCAAATAATTAATCAAAATACACGATATAGCAGCAGAACTCAAAATCACTTTTATATTAATCGTAGGCCACTTCGAGGGGGCAACCTCCTTTGAGCAAGATCAATACAAAATAACTTCACGATGCCTTCCTTGGCCTCAACACACACTTATATACTAAAAATAGGCGCCAATACTATGGGTCAAAACCATGGGCCAATATAAACTATGGATCAACAAATACTACAGGCGGCTTACAAAGCATATGTGCCCAACAACAATAACACAAACTATGGATCAACAATTACTATGGGATGACTTACAAAGCATATGCGTCCAACAACAATATACTAACACGGTAAAGAGAAGGATTGACATGGGTTCCTAACACCCTCCCTCTCTCCTCAACACGTTTTGGCTCATCTAGATGAGTTTTGGGCCGATGTGTCAATGTATGGGTTGATGTGTCAGCCAGATCAAGCCCCCGGTTGACAAGTAGGCTCAGTCCAGCTTCAGTTGTGCATTGATGAACTCTCCATCAGTTGATTTCACTTTATTCCATGAGGAATTTCGCCCCCCCTGGGCTAGATGGCCTGCAAATTGTATATATCCTGCCGGAGGCTCCCTCTTTCAAGTTAGTTAGAGCTAGAATGAAGGGATTGCCATTGTAACTCTGTATTTGATCATCATTTGTGAATAAAGAAGCTTTGGAGGATATAATGTGTAGTGCTTTTGATTGTGTGGATTCTCAGTGTTATGCTGCTGATGTGGTAGCTGCAATTTCTTGCCAAATCCTGTGTTGCTTCAATGTTCTGGCTTCAAGGATTCGGTTGAATCAAGGAAGGGTTTAAACTAGGAAAACTAGATTGTTTAATCTTGTTTATCCATATGATGTATGCTCAAAAATCTTAGTTATATTTTTAAATAAGGTTATTTCTGCATAATCTCTCATTTTTGTTGCTTTATACATCCATATCCAGATCTCACGAGGTTTGCGCAGGCTTGTGTTATTTAGTTGCAGGTTCCTGATTGGATGAGGTTGTGGATCTACATTGATTCCTTTCCTATCCAATAAGCTCAATACTCTGTCCCTCAGCACTCCATGAAAGGGCCTCCTTTTAGCTTGCTCCATTCAAGCAACGATCCGACCTTCTCTCCTCTTCTTCTCATTTCTACAAAAAATCAACACTTTACCCGGTTACTTTTTCAATTCATAGCTGTGATTTCATTTGGATCTGTTTCATCAAAGTAAAATACACATAGACCTAATAATTCATAGCTCATATCCTAGATCTTGCACTTAAAAATGTTCCATAAGCATTCTAGATCTAGCTTTAGGGGAAATCGTCTTTTTTGCATGAATTTTAAAGAAAACTTGTAGATCACATGCATTAGATTTCCTTTTGCTGTTATAAAATTTAATATTCTGCAATATCAGTGCAATTTAATTGGCTGCACAAACAACAAGCCAAGATCCCAAGGAAATCTTGCTTTCCTTGGTTCCTTTTTCGTTGGTTTAAGCTAGTTTAATTTCATTATGTTTTAAGATAAAGTAGGCTGACCCAAAGGTACTCTTAAAGTGATTTTGAGAATTTTTTATTCTAACATGCTCGCTATCCTTTATTAGGTCTGACAGAGAAGAAAGGAAGCTGCTGTCCAAAGTGGCTTTTGGAGTGCTCAAATCCCCCCAGGGGTCTCTCTTTTGTCACAAAATTCCTAAAATATTTGTATAACTGTAAGATCTTGGTTTCAGACTATATAAGGACCAAGAAGAACTGATATATCATTCCTCTAATATTTTAACAAATAATAAATAAATTTTCCTTTGGAATAGGCTCTTTTGAGCCCTTTCCCCATCCCCCCTGGGGGGATTTGCGTCGGTGTCTTTTCATGATTTTCCTCATTTCCTTTCTTTTTTAAAACTAGTTTTGATATGATCTGCAGGGTAGGATAATTCATTTCGTTATTAATTCCATATTCCATATCTTATATTTCAAGGTAATCATAATACTTACCCACGATTTCCCCAATGACCCGAAAGGGGAAAGAGATTCGTGGTAGGATTAATTAAGAAATCTGAATTGTGTATCTGTTTGTTTTCTTCTATATTTTTTTTATCATCAACTTTAAAATTAACCCCTCCTTAATTCCCCGATTGAGATCCAATTGGATCGAAAGAGGTTCTTGGAGGCTTTTCTTTTAAACAAGAACATCTGGTTTAAAAATTATTAAAATTTACAAGACTCCAGTGTGTATGCTCTACACTTGGCTGCGGTTCGTCCGATCAGTGAAGCTGTATCAAAAGCACTTGGGTGACTAGCATAATTAGGACTCACTCTCCCCAATTGACAAACCATTAGGAGAAAATCCAACACCTCGACTGAACCTCTACAGTGGCAAAATACCCAAAGGAAGCGGGAACTTACTGAAAAGTGACCTCGGGGCGCCGATCTATGTCACACCCTAACAGGTGCATTACGAACAATAGCCCCAGAGACTCCATTTCAGCCCACATATTCCTTGCGGGTAGCCATAAAGGTTTTTTTTTGGACATACTCCAAGTACTCTCGGGTATATCTAGAGTCTTTCCTTAGCCTAAGTTAATCAATTCATACTTCAATTTTAACTTAAAACATACCAAGATGCAATCGCAAAACATTCACTCCAAGCACATGCAAGAACATTGATCTCTTTGATTTGACTCCATTTTTAAGGCCCTGGTCATTTTTGCTTCATATATATATTGTGTATCAGCTTTGTGCTTTCGTGTGTTTATTTTCGTATCTTGTCATCTTTAATTGTCTATAGTTAAAATATTCAAACTCCTAAATAACTGATTCAGTTTAACATCACCACACTAAGAATTCATCCTTAGTAATTTAATAGGGTCTACCCCCCTTGGCTCCGTTAGGAGTTGAGCCTAAATGTAGGAGTCAATAACAAGGTGACAGCCTTGACTCGAGACTTGCCCGCAAGGACACACCAAGTGGCTTGAAGATTTGTGCCACGTGACCCAGGTGTGTGAAAAGGCGGCAACACTTTTTGGTGCTGTTGCCGGGGATAAATCTTTTTATTCCCGAGTATGACTTTTGTTTTCTTCCTTTTTGTTTTTGCTCTGTTTAATGAATGTTTAGAGTAGATCTTTAATTTTTATCTGGCGACTCCACTGACCTTTTTCCAGTTTTATTTTTTACAAAGAAAAGCAAAAAAATAATTTTTGTGAAAAGATTTATAAATGCTTATTTTTCTTTTTCACATGGCGACTCCATTGAAGGGATAAAACCCTGTTATCTCATAAACTTGTGAGGTTTTGTTGTGTGTAGATGAGCCCATGCGACATGTTAAAACCTTTAAAGCTCATCACATGACAGCTCCACCTTGTCAGTACAAGGTTTAATCATTATATCAAATGGATACTATTTTGGATAAATTAAAGGAGAAATATGATGCCCAGTTAGCATTAAGGTATCAACCTATCGATTTCTCAAACATCTCGGGTTTTCCTAACTGTTGTGATGGTTTGGCGGATGCATATAACTGGCTTCCAGCTTTTTATGGAGATTATGGTGACTCAGCCATTTGGCATGTCAAATCTTTCCTTCAGTTGATTGCTGACTTCAATATTCTTTATGAAGACCATATGATGGAAATGTTTGCTAGTACTTTTCGGGGTGAGGCTTGTTATTGGTTCTATCAAGGCCTTCCTGATAAATGTATAAATTCTTTTCCAAGCTTCCTTTGGATGTTTTTAGAGCAGTGGCATGATGATAGGGGTAGTATGAATGGTTTAAAAAGGCTCCTTGAAAAAATCTGTACCTTCTACCTATCTGGGACAGAGTATCACGCAGAAACATATGATGGACCTTTTTCCATGATACAAAGTATTGAAGACTTGGAATCACTTCTTGAACATTTAAGTAAAGAGGAAGTCCATGATACTCCCATAAAAAAAAATCCTAGAGGTTATTTAAGAAATGAAGCAATTAAGCATCTTCTTAAAGAGTATGAGGTATCTCCCAATACACAACAAGATTCTAAGGAAGGGAAAATCCAAGATGATCATATTGAAGAGCTCCAGGATGAGCCCATGATGGAACACATTGTTGAAGACTCTCCTCATGTCACCATAGTTGAAGACATTGAAAATTTGGTGTATTCTCAAGTGTGTTGCAATGCTGATACCTTTCCAGAAATCCCTCTAGAGAAATCCACTGAGCAACACATACCAAGTGATCCCATTGAATATATCCAAAAAATTCCATTGATTGAAGATAATAGTGAAGATCCTCTTCATGATATCATAACAAAAGCCCATAAATAAACCTATGATAAGATCACTACAGTGTGTGGTGACACTAGACCTTGTTCTCCTCATGTTGATGAAGGTTTGGAAAGTTTATTTCCTTGTAATATTTTATCTAAAGAAGATTGTTATGAATACAAGGAAGACATGGATAGGCAGGAGCATGGTGCCATGGATGAAGAGTCCCCCACATATGACATGGATGGGAGTGATGATTATTGGAATTTCATAGATAATCCAACTTGTGAAAATTTTATGGAGAATCCCATCCATGATATGTCCAACAATGGGAGTGTTTATTCAAAAATTTGTGGAAGTCCAATCTATGATACATCCATAGAGGGAAGCACATATCTGGATGCCTGGGAAAACCTTAGTATGGAAGAGGAGCATTCATAATTTTCATGTGATCATTCAAAATCATACCATGTAGAGCCGCACAAGGGTATCAGCAATGAGGACATTGAGAAACAGTATTTTGAAAAGTCAGATGTAATGCAGTCAGTGGAACATCAGTCTCAGCCATCTTTTTCACATATAGAGGTTCCTTATGATTTGGAGCTACTTGGGGCTTGTGCAACAAGTTATCATTTGATAAGCCCCGATGATTAGTATGATGATGTAGTCAGTCTACCTCATCATTCTGATTGGTATATCAGTCCTATCCAGTCATGGATAGAAGCATCCTGCATGAGCACATACAAGTTTGGGAAGAATTTTTATGACATTGTTCATGCCTATGATCTCCCATCCATCCCGCCCATCCTGAATCATCACGCAGGTTTGCATTTTCTGAATAAGGTATCCTTACTTTGGCTGGTAACCAAAGACAAGGAAATTTTTTTTATGTTAATAAAATGCTTAGGTGGTTACACTGGATTTCTGATTACACTTAACCCTTTTTATATCATGCTTAGAGTAGGAAAGTAAGCTCCTTGAAAGACAACATTTACTTTCTGCATTTCTATTTTATACTTAGTGATAATAAAACTTTACTTCTTTTAGTTAGTTACATTTATTTTGTTTAAATAAATTAGCTTAATGGTTCATTTGGTTTTTTATAAAACTTGTGCTACTGAGGTTTTTCTTGTCAAGTTGAGATGTTTTTACAGGGTATATCAACCAGAGATTCTGGTGTTTTCGTATCCTCTCCTTGCCTTAAAGACCAGATCGAGCACATGTCCCACAGTTGGAGCCAGAATGTTACCACCTAAGTTGTACTTAGTGGTTTTTATCAAGTGAGCCCGGTGAACCAGACATGGTTAACTTGTTCGGACTTCAAAAGACCCTTGGAAGTACTTCTGGGAAGTGCTTGTTGTATCATATCACATGTTCATACCCCATGGAGGAATTGTAATAAATGTTCTAGCATGATAGTGTCTGTAAAAGACTCGGTCTCTTAGAATTCATTTGTCAATCCAATCAGCCCAGGGTGTTTTTTCCCTTGGTTATTATTGGTTGTTGAATAAACGACTGATAATTTCTGAGTTTTTCACTCCATACCTCCAAAGTTGGGGTGGTCGGCTTGGCATTTCGGCCTATTGAGGTTATTATAGTCTATGTGTCAATGTATAAGCATGCTAGACATCTTTTTTGAGTCATATGAGCATGTCAAAGTCCCCCTAGGTGTTTTTCAATTTTTCAATTTTTTACTTTTTTCAGTGTTTTTTATTAAATTTTAATTTTTCCAAAACTTAGGCTATTTTTAATAGTTTAATTGGAAAAATTGAGTCTGTAATAAAAGTGGACCAAATAATCGGTTTCAGTCATGTAGGTGCTCATTTTCAAGCTAAGAGAACCATGTAAACCCATGGACCCACTATTTCCTAAGTTTTGTGTGATCTTCCATCACTCAGGTCAGAAAGCCCCAAAAATCAATTATTGATTATTTTAATTAATAAATTCATGAATAATGGAGCAAATCCAAAATCAATAAATTAATGGATTCTCAACCGATTTGACTGAAATCAATCAGATCTGGAGCAGATTGACTGGATCTGACAAATCCTTGACTGAAGGAGGTGATCAAATCAGATCCAAAGTTGATCTTGAGCATCCTTTATGGGGAATTTCTCCCTCCCTCTCTCTTCAACACGTTTTGCACATCTGGATGAGTTTTGGGCCGATGTGTTAGTGTATGGGTTGATGTGTCAGCCAGATCAGGCCCCCGGTTGACAAGTAAGCTCAGTCCAGCTTCAGTTGTGCATTGATGAACTCTCCATCAGTTGATTTCACTTGATTCCATGAGGAATTTCTCCCCCCCTGGGCTAGATGGCCCGCAAATTGTATATATCCTGTTGAAGGCTCCCTCTTCCAAGCTAGTTAGAGCTGGACTGAAGGGATTGCCATTGTAACTTTGTATTTGATCATCATTTGTGAATAAAGAAGCTTTGGATCCTATACTATGTAGTGCTTTTGATTGTGTGGATTCTCAGTGTTATGCTGCTGATGTGGTAGCTGCAATTTCTTGCCAAATCCTGTGCTGCTTCAGTGTTCTGGCTTCAAGGATTCGGTTGAATCAAGTAAGGGTTTAAACTAGGAAAACTAGATTGTTTAATCTTGTTTATCCATATGATGTATGCTCAAAAATCTTAGTTATATGCTTAAATAAGGTTATTTCTACATAATCTCTCATTTTTGTTGCTTTATACATGGGTGAATCCACGGACCTGGGTAACACTTTTTGGCAAGTGCATTTCGGCAAAAACAGAAAAACGCACCTCGGTCGAGGGCTTGTTAAGCCCTCGACCGAGGTCTTAATATCTCGACCGAGGTTTTATCAAGCCCTCGACCGAGGTATCTAAATACCTCAGTCGAGGTATTTAAATACCTCGACCGAGGTATTGCAGGCTTTACAAACCCTCGGTCGAGGTATTTAAATACCTCGACCGAGGTATTTAGATACCTTGGTCGAGGTTCATACCTCGGTCGAGGGCTTAAAAAAACAGACTTAGCCCCCATTCAAACAAATGGAAATTTTCCTGTGCCTTGCAGAGGTGTAAACCCTGCCATTCCTAGCACATAAGTGAGCAGAG
>LPNX010176003.1:209124-298246 GCA_001517045.1 Pseudotsuga menziesii | reverse complement strand
CGTTTTGAGGGCTTCTATCTAGCACATGAGTAAAAAATCAGGTTTTCATCGCCAAATTTGGCCAAAAAGTGTTACCCATCTTCATGGAATCACCCACATCCATATCCAGATCTCACGAGGTTTGTGCAGGATTGTGTTATTTAGTTGCAGGTTCTCGATTGGATGAGGTTGTGGATCTAGATTGACTCCTTTCCTATCCAATAATCTCAAGACTCTTTCCCTCAGCACTCCATGAAAGGGCCTCCTTTCAGCTTGCTCCATTCAAGCAACGATCCGACCTTCTCTCCTCTTCTTCTCATTTCTACAAAAAATCAACACTTTACCCGGTTACTTTTTCAGTTCATAGCTGTGATTTCATTTGTATATGTTTCATCAAATTAAAATACACATAGATCTAATATTTCATAGCTCATATCCTAGATATTGCACTTTAAAAAGTTCCATAAGCATTCTAGATCTAGCTTTAGGGGAAATCGTCTTTTTTGCATGAATTTTAACGAAAACTTGTAGATCACATGCATTAGATTTCCTTTCGCTATTATAAAATTTAATATTCTGCAATATCAGTGCAATTTAATTGGTTGCACAAACAGCAAGCCAAGATCCCAAGGAAAGCTTGCTTTCCTTGGTTCTTTTTTCGTTGGTTTAAGCTAGTTTAATTTCATTATTTTTTAAGATAAGGTAGGCTGACCCAAAGGTACTATTAAAGTGATTTTAGGCATTTTTTATTCTAACATGCTCTCTTTCCTTTATCAGGTCTGACAGAGAAGAAAGGAAGCTGCTGTCCAAAGTGGCTTTTGGAGCGCTCAAATCCCTCAGGGGTCTCCCTTTTGTCACAAAATTCTTAAAATTTTTGTATAACTGTAAGATCTTGGTTTCAGCCTGTATAAGGACCAAGAAGAACTGATATATTAGTCCTCTGATATTGTAATAAATAATAAATAAATTTTCCTTTGGAATAGGCTCTTTCAAGCCCTTTCCCCATCCCCCATGGGGGGATTTGCGTCGGTGTCTTTTCGTGCTTTTCCTCATTTCCTTTATTTTTTAAAACTAGTTTTGATATGATCTGCAGGGTAGGATAATTCATTTCATTATTAATTCCATATTCCATATCTCATATTTCAAGGTAATCATAATACTTACCCCACGATTTCTCGAGTGACCCGAAAGGGGAAAGAGATTCGTGGTAGGATTAATTAAGAAATCTGAATTGTGTATCTATTTGTTTTCTTCTATATTTTTTTTTATCATCAACTTTAAAATTAACCCCTCCTCGATTCCCCGATTGAGATCCACTTGGATCGAAAGAGGTTCTTGGAGGCTTTTCTTTTAAACAAGAACATCTGGTTTAAAACTTATTAAAATTTACAAGACTCTAGTGTGTATGCTCTACACTTAGCTGTGGTTCGTCCAATCAGTCAAGCTGTATCAAAAGAACTTGGGTGATGAGCATAATTTAGACTCACTCTCCCCAATTGACAAACCATCAGGTGAAAATCCAACACCTCGACTGAACCTCTACGGTGGCAAAATACCCAAAGGAAGCGGGAACTTACTGAAAAGTGACCTCGGGGTGCCGATCTCTATCACACCCTAATGGGTGCATTACGAACAATAGCCCCATAGACTCCATTTCAGCCCACATATTCCTTGCGGGTAGTCGTAAAGGTTTTGTTTTGGACATACTCCAAGTACTCTCGGGTATATCTGGAGTCCCTCGTTATCCTAATTTAATCAATTCATACTTCAATTTTAACTTAAAACATACCAAGATGCAATCGCAAAACATTCACTCCAAGCACATGCAAGCACATTGATCTCTTTGATTTGACTCCATTTTTAAGGCACTGGTCATTTTTGCTTCATATATATATTGTGTATCAGCTTTGTGCTTTCGTGTGTTTATTTTCGTATCTTGTCATCTTTAATTGTCTATAGTTAAAATATTCAAACTCCTAAATAACTGATTCAGTTTAACATCACCACACTAAGAATTCATCCTTATTAATTTAATAGGGTCTACCCCCCTTGGCTCCGTTAGGAGTTGAGCCTAAACGGAGCAGTCAAGAAAAAGGTGACAGCCTTGACTCGAGACTTGCCCCCAAGGACACACCGAGTGGCTTGAAGATTTATGCCACATGACCTAGGTGTGTGAAAAGGTGGAAACAGGTCTCATCCACTAACTTTTGCCGATTGCTGATGGTTTTCAACACTTAAACAAATTTCAAAAATTTTCTTCTTCGCATCGGCTCTTCCTTCCACTAAGTTTCGTCGATCCACTTCACTAGTTTTTTGGCAACCTCATCCTCTACTTATCGGCGATCCCATCTTCTATTCATCGATGATCTAAACAACTAATCTTTCTCAATCATCGATGATCTCGTGCCTTATAAAAAAAAATTTCAGGAACTTTCTACCTTGTCTTCCACCGCATCGGCTATCGGAATAACTATCCGTCGGGTGAATAGTGTCTTAGAATTCTGCAATAGTGGGTGCACAATCAACTAATTGTTTTTTATGTAGTTCATCGATAGTCCCCTCATCTATTCTTCGCTGATCACCGACAACTAATCCTCTGATGTCCTTTTGACTAAATGGAGCCGACGTTTCGGCGTTCTTCAACTTATCTCCACAAAAACTGCGGCTCCCATGTCCTTTATCTTTCGCTGATGATTTTATGACTTAGACAAATTTCCAGAAAATTTTTCTCGTTAGTCTTCTTTTCCGCTACTTCATCGGCTCAACCATCTCTTATTCTTCATTGATTCGTTAACTTCCTATCGATGAAATATTTCCCTATACATCATCGATTAACTAACAACTCCTGATCGGTGACTGAAACACAACCATCATGGCATCGGCAAGCGGAACCTATGTCTGTCAGAGGATTAGTGCACTAGGCTTCTGCAACAACGAGCACACGAACCACTAACTTCTTTCGATGGCCGATGATCTCATGCCTTAGAGAAATTTTTGAAAATCTTTCACTGTGTTGGCTGTTGGAACATATTTCCTCTGTGGCATCGGTGGTTGGAGGCTCTATCCGTCGGAAGGATAGTCCTATAGCCATCTGCAATGGCGGCGCACAATCAACTAAGCATCGACGACGTGATCAACTAATCATCGCTGATCATCGATGATTTCATTACTTCGTCAAATTTTTAGAATTTCTCCCGCTGCGGGTAATCTTCAGACTAACACTTCTGCGGTGTTGGTTGAGCTTCAAACTATAAGTTTCGCTATGTCAGAGGACCTTCTCCCTTAGTCGTCCGATGAATCGACAACCGATGAACACAACCTTGCCTCAATTTCCTTCTGATTACCATCCATCAGGTGGCCTTCCCACTAAGTGCTCTGCTGCATCGAAATAACTTGTCATTAAGTTTTTCGATGAGCCGACAATTCTGGCACTTAGAAAATTTTTGTGAATTTTCTCGTGGTTTCTTCTTGGAAGTAAGCAACCTGCCTCTGTTAACTGTTCTTTCATGGCCCTCTAAGGCCCAAATGCTACAACATACGCTCTGTCACTGCATCTCCATGGCCCATTCAGGCCCATGCTGCAACCAGAGCTTTGATACCACACTATAACGTCCCCGACCCTCCGACCAATGAAGAGGACGCTACGATACATCAATCATCCAGGAATATATCCCTATGAACAAGAACATACATACATATAATGCTAAAGCATGATACTTAAAAACATAAAACATATTATGAAGCATTAATCATTCATATACATAGTGGAAGAAAACAACATGCATTCATATACAATTCAACATTCGACATGTACATCATCATTCATCAATGGAAAATATAGTTGTAGAGACAAGTTAGGTAAGAGTACTTATCTTATAGAGAATTTTTCCCGCAACTAGCTACGTGGCTGCAATGTTCCACCCAACCATAGGCCCGCGTGCTCCTTAATCTCTCAGCAACGCTACCACCCCCAAGTTGGGCATGATTCCCCAAGGAGTAAGGAACTAACATGCTTACACATAGCCAAGGATAACACCACCACCAAGATACATAGTTCAACCAATACAACACAGTTTGGTTTATCAAGCGAACAACAGATCAGCCAAGCAAACAAAGTTGGGTTTATCAGGCCATCAAGGAGCTAGGAAAGGCTAAATGCTAAGCCGGTGAGCTCATTGAAGAGCTAAGGACACCTACACCAGAACCAACCTGGCTTCTAGGACACCACACACACCCAACACAAGGAAATCAGTCCTGTCTCTACAGTGCAGTCCCTTAGACCCTGATCTCCCTTCCAGTGCTATTCAGGGGTTGTGGAGAAGAAAGAAATCCCACTAGTTCTATTTCTGTGGTTCCCAAACCACTAGGTTTATCAAGCACATTAGGCCCTCATTCACCACTCCAATGCAGTCTGAGGACAAAACCACTGCGTGCATGCAGTAAAACAACTATTTAAGCTTTAACAGGGGAAAACAACTCCTTGAATCGTTCATGGCCCTATCGTGGCCAAAAGGATTTCACAACGATCTACAGCAACCCAAATCACAAAGGAAACTTAGCCAACAAAAGTGGGGAAACAACAGCCAATGAAACACAAGAGAAAACCACCACAATCTACAGCAGAGACTACTTTGTAAAGGAAAAATGCAGTCAACAATGCATGGAGGATACTACAGCCAATGATCAGTGAGGAAACCATAGCAATCTACAACACACGATCCACCATGAAGGACAGAACAATGCACAGTCTGATAATACCCAGGGAAAATCGATTCTCTGTGTGAACAGAAGGAAAAACATATCCACAGACCGACAATTGGCGTGAGAGAAGGAAGAACCAACCCCCAAACAATGGATCACGGATCCATTTAACTCTGCCCACGTGAGGAAACCGAACCATTAGCATTGGAGAGACTGCATTTGTGGAGAGAGTGGGATCGTGGCATAGTCATTTTCCTCACCAGCATGAGGGTCAACCTGGTAGAGTGTGCATGTGGGCAAGTCATGGCAGTCCTGCCACACTCCACTGCCAGCATTCACTGCCCTAACCAATAGTATAACATTAAAATGGTGGTTGAATGAGACAAGGGAAGGAGAGCAGTCCAACAGGGTGGTGACACATGGCTCTTCCCCCATAGGTTCACAGTTTAACATTCCCACCCTTAACCTTAGGAATCATGCCCCTTCTCAATTTTTTTGCACTGAACATAGTTGGTTGAGTTATTTAATTAAATATGCATAATTACATGATGCCACAACTTAATATGTATGCTGCATGTCCCGATATACCATTGGTGACAATTTCTATCCGAAATATGACATAACCAAATCAATGGTGGGGCCTTTGCCTTTAGCTCGGCACCATGATTATTTACAATATATGTACCATGCAAATGGGGTCCAAACCAGGGTGTTACAACGCAACATGAGGATGAAACAGATGGATAATTGCGTGATGCAACAATAAAATCTTACCATGATCTGAATATAGAACCCAACCATTAATGTGACCAACAAACTAGCAAAAAATCCGCTCAAAATCCAGATTTATGAAGAAATCTTGGTTACAGGTCATCTAGACGTTCATCGAGAACGTTCATCCAGACGCTCATCCAAACCATGTTTTTTTAATGGATGGTTGATTTTTGGGCTACATTTTCGGAAAAATAGAAGCGAAATTGAAAATTATGGCACATGGGTTTTCTGCAAAATACGCCCATTTCAATCACCATGTGGAATTGTTTGAAAATACAAATCCATTTATGAGAAAATTGTGGTTCTATGAAACCAACTTACTAGAAATTATGGTTGGCCGTTTTCTGAATTGGTAGGTAGTTGTTACATCACTAAAGAACCTCTACTTTTAGCAAGAGGTGGTTGACCTGATCTCCATTGTAGTGATCTTATAAATACCTCTTTGGTTTTGAAGAGAAGAGGAGAAAAATTCTTTGTAAATATTTGCTTCAGTTTAATAAAAAATCTATGTTTCAGTTGTGGATATATGTATTCATCTTTTGTGGGTGACTGATTGACTTAGCTTCACATCTCTGATTGCTGAGAGGGCCCCTCAACAACCAGAGGCTATTTTATATATCTTTTGTATTTATTTTTTGAAAGTAAATAGTTTATTTTCCAGTATATGTATTTAACTTGGTTTCGTGTAGATACTATTTTATTTTATACAAATTTTTTTCTATTGTTTATATGTAATTTACGTTTCCAGGATTTAAATGGTTGTTCATGCATACCTTCTTTCATCTTGTCTTTTAGTTTTCCATTTGCAATTAGCTAGAATTCATATTGTTCCAGTATTTCAAATCTTAGTTTATGATTAAATTCAGTTATGTTAATTTTCCCGTAGTTGTATATTAAATTAGTTTACCTTTCAGGTTTGTTTTATTATGCAATAGAAATGGTTTCTTTCCTTAGATAATTATTAGTATACATAGCTTTTTGTTATTTCATTTTTTTAAACAGTATATTTATTGGTTTTCTTGCACTGTATGGTCATATGCATTAATCAGCTGGCGTCAAGATCATTTAGTCTATTCATTCCCTTAGTTTATACCATTTTCTATCATCTAGACTATCTGTCCAAGCTGTCATTCGAAATGTCTCTCCAAATTGTCAGCCAAACCTTCATTCAACCTTTAATATTTTTTGTTGTGTTTTTGTGCTTAATTAGAGTCTAATTTCTCAGGTTCTGGAATTGTCTTATTTCTTGTAGTTAACCAGCATTTGTACATGTAATTAGAACCTTGTTTTGAATGGTATAATGTTTTACTTAAGCTTCATATTCATTTTTTATCATTTGCTTATCTTTTCCTTGGATTTGTTTCTGATTGTACCTTGATCTGTGGTTAATAATTGATGTCTGATTTCTTAACTTGTTGCTGTTCTAAAACTCGTCAATTTCATTCTTTGCTTAGTTTACTCCATTTTTTTTAAGGTTGTGTTAGCACCGAAATTGGGCCCCAAGGTCAAGCAGGGGGAGGCCCGCTCCTGGGTAATAGCAGAACCACTTTAGACTGCGCCTCCGGCCTTGCAAAGTTAGAGAGGGATCTCTGGTTTTGTCTTCAAAGTCTACTCCGCGTAATATTTTCAGTCAAGGATAATCAAGGGGCCAGGATCTTGAATGGGACAAAGTGTATCAAGGTGAGATGTAAGGTGGGATTATCGAGGTAAGGGACCATTGGCAATGGAGTCAAAAACCTACATAGGGAACACTTGTGTAAGGAAATGAATGGCGTGGGGTTGCAAACAGAGGCAAGGTAGCCACTGATCTCCCAATCAGGAGATATTTAGCAGGCGGTCGTAGGACGAGAGAGAACAACCCATCACATGGAGCACTAGCGAAATGAATTCCATGCAACTTTAGAAGAAACTTGATAAATGTCTGGAACAACAGCCGAAGCATAACGAGTATGAATTCCTAACTACTATACACTAAGTTGCAGACATGAAAAAAATCAACAGACTGGAGTGAAAATAGGAAACACATTGCACGTAAAAGAATATACATATTGGGAAAATCAATGACACATGAATCTCTGCCATGAGAAACAAATCCTACAATGGAGATCCTCATCCCTAGAATGTTTCCCGATCCAACCAACTCCTTTCTCCCTCTATCGAGAGTGTATTTATATTATTCTAATGCTGAGACTACCGAATAGAAGATTGTTACAAGTCACAATCATGCATTAACAGTACAGGGAGTGGACTATTGCCACATTTTACAGATAACAATAAACATTATGGAGACACGACGCATGATAACGCACACTGACAGCACATAGCTTTCTTCCATTCCACTTCACGAAAGTGGTTTCCATGTGGCATTCTGATGACCAATTGTTTACTTAGGCTGCTTCAGGTATATCTTTCTACTTCTTCGACCAGCCCACTTCTTACAGACCACGTCACTCAAAGGCTGACAAGAAGACCCAAATCCACCACCCGATCATTTTCCCGACCCATCCTTCGTCCGGTAACACTGTTATAGGAGGAGGTCAGAAAAAAGGTGGTCACGCACTTGGTGATGATAAGCGACTTAGGAAGCTTATCATCCTTGTACTGTTTTCTTCCTCCTACGAGGAAGGTTCTCCTATGAGCCATGTATCTAGGTGTGCGTTTGACCCTCTCCTCACCCACGACCAAGCAGCCAAGTGGAGATCCTAGGGGTGGTGCCGAAGAATCTGGACCCACCTGGTCCTAGTATGAGCATTTGTTCAAACAGTTCTGCCACCACTGTGAGCTAGGACTTCAGAGGTTGTGACTGCAATTGGGAGTGTTGGAGGGATGTCGCTAGGACATCAAAACCCATGCACTGCACATCTAGAGACCAGGTTGTGTAGAAGCAGGTGAACCTCCCTTGGTGTTTAATATCTGTGCCTCGGTTGTTTGCGATTTTCTAGTATGGATAACCAAACCACATATCTATGTTTTCCTACCAAGAGTATCCCTTGCTGAACTAAATTCTTGTACCACACAGCCATGGTTGTCTGCGAAGGAACTCGACACTTCTTAGCATTCAACTCTATACTTCTCATCATCTACACATTTCCACGTCTCAAAATATCTCTGGGAGATGGCGTTATATAGGGCTATCCGACACGGCTCAGAAAGAGCTATACATGTCCTTCTGATGTTCAATCATATTACCCAATATGGGAAAGATTCCAGACAATTCCCACATGGCTGCCAAGCTGGTTTCAATGGCTATGAATTTGACCTTTCTTTTTACTTTCAATTACCGTGACGATGGGGCCGGGCTGTTTGAGTTCGTCGCATCCCTTGGCCTCATGTAAATGCCAAGTTTGTCGCCTCAACGAATCAAGCCTCCATCTTTCTCATGGCTCCCTTCGAAGTGAACCGCGTGCCACACTTGTGAACCGAGAAAATTAGCGTTGCTGGACAAGACTTCCACCTTAGGCTCATGCCGAATGGCGTCGGAGAAATCAACCAATCCACAATGATGTAGATTACATGTGTGAACGTCTCCTCTGCTGTCATCTCCGCACTGGATGCGAAACCTATACCTTGCGAGCCTTCTTAGACTTCCGATCCAAGGAATCTTTCACTTCCTCTATCCACATTCCATTCTTTCTGCTGCCATATTCTCTCCTTTGAACTCCGCGAGCAGTTCTGGATCGTGACACGTTCTCAACCATCGATCGCGACTGACCCCTCTTGCAGCCATAGATCTAAGTGGGCCCCATTATCTTTCACAATGAGAAGCCTTAGCATTCATCTGTGCTAGTCCACTCTATGAAATAAAATGTGGCCATATATTTATTTCCTTTCTTATCGAGGTCGTTGATCTTCATGACCTCTACCTCTCTTTTGCAATTTGAAATCACAGCTTTACCTGCACAAGTATGGCTTACAAAATTGATTGAATCCATAGATCTGACTCAAATCCCATCTCGACCGTAGAATATTTCCGACCTTTAACACATTTCACAACTTGGAAACACAGCTTTGGTCGAGCTTGTCCGCTCGCGTGAAATGGTTTGGAGCCATTGATCCACCTTTGATCAATCTCAGCCCTTGATTTTGAGCCTCGCTCAATGCCTTCATCACACCTTTTGTTTTCTCCTTTGCCTTGCACTTCTGATAACCTGAAGGGGAGTTCACATGAATTTCGCGGGGATGGGACCCTCATCGAACTCCTATAAGGCTCTCAAATCAACTGTTAAAAATGGAGTGTTAACAGGTTGATTTTGGATTAAAACTTGGTAATTTCATTTTTGAAAGTGGATTAGTTTCCATGATTTGATCATCCATCTTAGTTCAAGCATAGGACTTGTTTTTCTCATTTACATAGTTAATGAAGATGTTCATGGATAGGATTTGATTTAGAAATAGAATAAACTTAATTAGGTTTTCTACTTGCTTCTAGAATTTAATTTATTTCCATCCATTTGAATATGCTTAGGTTTACTTAGGTCTACTTTAACCCCAAGTTTAGTTTTCTTTGATTAGTTTACTGTTTTGCAACGCGTTTATTTATGCTTGGTCTTTAGAATAATATTTTCTTTACTTTATACGAATCCATAGTTACTTGCTTTGCTTTCTATGAATTTGCAATTAAATTGTTCATTGCTTTCCATAAATCATTTGCACTTGCATTTTTAGATAGGAATTTACTCATGCATACATGGAATAGTATCCAATTTATAACATAGATCAGATAACTTGCTGCAAGTAGTTATTTTTTCTTTCATTAGTTAAGTTGCTTTCAGGTCAGGCGACTGCTTTCTAGATTAGTATTTGCAATTCCCTTCCATATAATATATTAGCATAACCGTAGATTAGATTTGAATTTGAGTTGTTAAATAGTTTCCCTGCTTTCATAAGAATAGATTGGATTCCTGCATTTAACTCATGATAGTCATGTATGTATTTTAACATCATGTAGTTGCATGATTAGTTTATTTTCATATCTAGTTAGCTTCGATTAGAATAATATTTAATACTGCACATATAGTGTTTGCATCTCACAAACTCCCTTCCCGGGTTAACAATTAAGTGTTGAATTAGATAGTGCATATTTTACCCAACATTTTGGCGCCTTTGCCAGGGATGTGCTAAAGGGATTAGAGTTTAGGTAGATAGATTGATTTTACATTACACAACAAGGTGTAGGGGTGTTATCAACCCAAATGGAACTTCTCCGTCCGAGTGCTGACAATTTCTTATGTTGGTACACAAAAGGACATTTTAGGATTGAAGTTTGCCAAAACACTATAGATGGGCATGACATGATATGCATTTACCTTTCAACCAGCTTGCTACATTATTTTTCTAAGTGTGGATTGGCGTACGCAACTATATCCATTCAAACTCGCGTACATACACGACTATTCTCATTGACAACTCACGTACTATACACCACTATCTCCATTACAACCCGCATACATATCTATGCGTGGGTTTCCTTTAAGAGAATCGCGTGTCATACGTGGGTTGCCTATATCAATAGTCGCGTACATCTCCATTCAAAATTAAAAAATATAAATCATGATTAATGGAGATTAGTTGGGCCTTAATCATGAACTACCCCAACCATCTCAACCTCGTCAATTTTCGAAACTACTCTATTTCCCAAAGTATAAATAGAGGCCTTGGGGAGAGAATTAATGAATCAATTTTGGAGAACAAAGTTATGCTAGTGCTATATCTTCAGAAGTCTTGGAGCAGTAGAACTCAGATTCCTTTGGTTGCAGAGGACTCCTTGTCTTAGGCATTGGGTTGTACACTTATCTCATTCACTGATTGTTAATAAAGAGAATTGTTCTTCAAACATTGTTTTGAGTCTCTTTCATGTATTAGGGTTGATGAATATATTTGATTAAGCACTATATATGTTTTTTATCTAACCTGTTATATATACATGTATAAGATTGTACTTGGAGAATTTTCTCTTTGTAAGTGAAAGAGGTGCATCCCTGAAAGCTTTGGAGAGAGTAGAGCAGAAGAAGATAAAGCTTGGATCAACCATCGGTAATCGAGTGAGTCAAATATTTATTCCTATTTCCTTTCTGTACTTCGCTAAAGCTAATTGTCTGTAAGTTTTAGAAGTAAGTTGGTAACCCCAGACCCTAGGTTATAAGGGTTTTTATTCCTGAACAACAGAACCAGTGACTCCACTGGGGAACACAGACTGTTGTGGGTTAACTCTGTAGATCCTTTCCCAATCTTTGCTTTGATTCAGTGTGTGGTGTTATTTGTCTTGGTTCATACTTGTAATGGTGATTTTAATTCCTTTATAATTTTTATTTTATTTAAAAAATTTAACTCATGTACACGGGTTGTTGTGCTACACAGTCGCATACAGAGGTCTGTGTATGCGGGTTACGCTATTGCACAGTCACGTATAGTACGCAGGTTACTCTTGTACACAGTCGCATACAAGATTGGGAATTTTTTTTTAGGGTTGGGTTGCTTGTCCCTATCCTTTTGTGGATTTTTTCTTGCTTAGTGGTCTTTGATATTAGCATTTCACTATAAGTTTGATGACCCCGTTAACCATACTTTGTGCTTTCTAGTAAGCCCTTGAGTTTTTATTGTTTGGATTGTTTTTCTATTAGCAACTTGAAGTGGATTCACCTGTTGGGTGAGAGGTTCAAGTGCTGGTTGTCTGAATCAGTGATCAGGGTTCTAGAAGCCGTTCATCCTTTTCTATCTCCAGATAGTGTTGGTTTGTCACTTGCCTTTAATTGATTTCAGTGATTTCCATTCATTGTGTCTTCCCAAGCTAGGTTTTTTTTCCAAGTCTTCCTTAGGTGGTTGATCTTTGGTTTTATGAATATGCTTTACTTAATTTTGCTTACTTTATACATTTAATTTATTCAAGCATACTCAAGAATTTGGCATTTAGGTGCAGAGTAGTCTTTGAGGAATTTGAAAAGTGAAAAGAAAACATTAGAAACTTTTGCATTTGAATTGCATATAGTAGTTTTATTTTGAGTTTTTAAATAAAATCTCAGAAATTACAAAAATATAGTCTTAGTTTTCTCTTTATTAGTTGTGTTTTCATCAGTTTATATTTACAAAAAAAAAAAGAAAAAAAAAGAAGCTTGTTTTAAGTAGTGATCATCTGCTTTGAAATTGATTTATACACCTATTTTTTTTACATTTCTTATCGAGTCAATAACATCATAGTCTTTCACTCCACTTTCCTTCTAAGTAAAAAGTAGCCCTGAAAATGAACACCATAATTAAAATTTATTAGTAATTTTTGTTTTATAGGGCCATACACCTACTAGCTTAGGCTAGACTTGTGGGATAGGAAATGTAAACTTCCCATAAGTACTTAAATTTAGACATAGTGGGCCATTCAATAGGTAAATCCTTCTCTTTATTGATAGTATCTGGGAAGCTCCTCTCAAACATGAGTCAAGCGCGAGGCTGCGTGGAGGCATTGGACTAAGGAGATAACCCTCTAATTCCTTATCTAAATGTAAACCAAGGTTTTTACGCATCTAGGGATTCTGTCCTAGACAGAGTTTCGGGCTCAGCTACCCTACCCATGCATACGAATCAGACTTGTGACTGTCCCCCGAGACTATTGGTATAGTTAAGGTAGCCTCTAGTATGTTGAAATCTAGGGTTTATACACACGTAAACTAGAAGGCTATTTCTGGTTAACCATGGATGGGCTTGGAAGGTAACCCTTGTTGAAAGTGTAGGAGGGCGGTGGGTGATTCCTCTGCTTGTGCCTAAGAACCTCTTCAAGGACGCCAAGAAGCCATCTCTCAGCTTTCTTCGGGAAAGCATATCTTGTACCCTTTGTGATTGTTGAGGCTTTAGGAATTTTTTGTAGTGATTGCTCTGTGGTTTGTCTGTGTTTAGCTGACCTTAGGGTTTGAAAAGTCAAATTTACAATCGTGGAGGACCAAGCTATCGGAAGGTCATGAAAAGGTTGCAAAACCTTCCTCCACTCATTACTTTGGAACCTCCACATCCCCCTCAAAGGAGGAGATTGGACACAGACGGTTCTTTTGAACCGATAGGAGTTAGCGAAGTTCTAGGTGAACCAGAACTTAGGGAAAATTGTCTTAATTTAAACAGTTGAGATAGAAGACTTGTAGGATTATGAGTTTGCAAGGAATTTTAATACACCTCTAACTGACTTAAACGATACTGTGATCATTCAGGTTCGTCCTTTTGATCCACCCATGATTGGTGTCCCTGTGGGCAGGACAATGTCTACTGTAGCAGAAAGTTCTTTTACCTTCACCTCAGCCGCTCTGGTTGAAGGGGTGCTACCTCCCCCGACAAGTACCCTTACAACAAGCATACCTACTATGCCCTTAACTCCAGTGAGCCGAGTGGTTCAACCATCGACTCCCACAAGATTAGCAGGTGCTTTTGGTGGAATGGTCACTATGATTCCTAGTGTACCTACAGTTCCGACCTCATTCGTACACACTGCCCAAAGTGGTCCTATATGATCCTCGGATTTTGTCCAAGGATTTAGTTGGAATGGGGGGCACATTCCCCCATCCACTCCATATGTTGGCCCAACACCCTCATATGTAGGGGTGCAATTTGAAAACACTAACCCTTATTGTCAAGGTTTCCAGACTCTATTTTCTGCTTCGTTCACGTGCTCTCCCTTTTTTCTTTTTAGCAGAGGGATACCGACTCCTATATTTCAAACCCCAATTTCGACTGGGGCAGCTAGAACCTCTTATACTGCACCTTACACAAACAACCCTGTAGCTTATGGATGGAATCCTTTTCAAAACAACCCATCCACTTCACAACCAGCAAAAGGGGGCAACCCCACCTTCACATATGGGAATACAGGACAAGGTCCCTCTAATCCCCAAACTAGTACTTTTAGTGCTCCGGTTAGACCTAAGCTTCCTTTCCTAGCAACGTTAAACTTGCCAGATTTGTCTAAATTGATGAATGACCCAGTGAGGCATGATCCCTCCTGGCCACTTGTCCCTACCAAGCTACCTTCGGACATCCCAAAATTCGAAGGCAAAGTTGGTGAAGATCCTGGGGCTCATGCCACCACTTTTCATTTATGGTGCTCTTCCAACTCACTGAATGAAGATTCAGTTCGATTGAGGCTGTTCCAAAGAACCTTGATGAGTACTGCAGCAAAATGGTACATTGAGTTGCCTTCTGTTGCGTTTAGTATTTTTTGGGACTTGGCTAATTCTTTCCTTAGTCACTTACAGCTTCCTGTTCGATACAATTTCGAAACATACTTGTTGTCTACCTTCCGACAGAATAAGGCCACGGATATCTCGGATCACATCCAAGAGTGGAGGAGGTGGAAGAGCCTTATTAAAGCCACTATTCCTCCTTAGTTTTTATCAGAATGGTTCCTTAAATCCCTATTGCATTATATATCTAAGGACGTATCTACTTCAGGAGTGACGAATGAGGAAGAAGCTATCCTCAGGGCCTAGCAACTTGATTTTATATATTCTCAGTCTGGGATCTTATATGAGATTATCCCTGAGGCATCGAGGCCAACACATGACGCAGAGAAACCTAAGCTTGGACCCCATGTCAATAGTGTGGTTGGTTCCGTTAATTCTCCCACTGTAGAATCACTAGTACAAAATGAGGAATTAGTGACTACATGACTAAAAAATTTAGTCACCACAGGTTTTTCAAGTGATTTACTACTAAATATGAGCAATTTTGATTGAACAAACTATAAACAACTAAAAATAACGACTAATTTAGTCACGAGTTAGCAAATATGACCAGATAATAAGTGACCGAGTTAAAAATTACTAATATTAACAACTAATTTAGTCACAGCATAAAAAATGACTAGCTAGAAGAATATGGATTAGTAATTTATGTTAGTCATTTTTAATTGTGTCATGAAAAATTGCAATTTTTACAATGAGGTGTAAATTTTGTAAATTGTCTACCTTCTATCTGTAATATTTGTGCCATGCACCTCGATATTTAGATATCCAACAAAGCAATTGCATGAATTTGATCTTGACCATCTTTATCCCTGTTACACCATTGAAGCAAATTGTTAAGTGTACACCAAAGGAAAAGTATGTTCCTATAATTACAAATTAGGTAGAACGGGCAGTACCATATCGATACCTAGAAGCATCATAGCTAGTTGTTGATACTTCAATGTAAGAGTTTTAAGTCCCATACTAAGGTGCTTTTATAACTTCAATATAGCTATCATGATTTGTGACCATCGAACTAACTCCACTCGTCGACGTAGATTCACTAGGCTCAGTTCCTTTAAACGTCGTAGTAGTACTTGATCCATTAATAATTGAACGGGTGGAAGCACCAAAAAAAATATTTTAACCAACCAAAGACATAATTATAATTAAACTAGGGTGGTAACCCAGAACCAGTCTCATATCCATACGCAGTAAAGGTAGAAACTCGACCCCATCTCAGAGTTTCAAGTAAATCTTTCGATTCCTTGACCTCTTACATGCCTGACTTCATAGAATATGATGCGTATAATGCAGTGATGACCTCTCCTTAGCACTATCAAGTGAAACCGCCTTTACGCATTAGTAGCCAAGTAAATTTTGCATTTGACCTCACCACCCACTTGATTCACGATGTGCACAATTCCTCTCGGCCAACGTCCTCAATCCAAGTTTATATATATATATACTTCTACTACTATTACTACTACTATAACAAAAAATACCATTAAAACAAATATTATATTTATATAAAACGTAAATTATTATATTTCTATAAAACACAAATTAATTAAATTTTATATTAATCTTATTTTATAAAACTAAATAAGTTATGTAATAATTACTAAAAAATATAATATATAACAAATTAACATAATTTATATAATAATAAAATAATAAAAATAAAACACATAAATGAAAATATAACTAAAATAAAAAGTATATATGCAAATGCAGTTGTCCGCCCAACAGCTCTTGACCCACCTTTGTTTGACGACATTCATGGCCGATTTTCCTGAACCCTTGTGGAGATTTCATCCTCAAGTTCTGTCAATGGCTACTCAACCAGCCCATTGGTGCCAAATATTTTGTTTTGGTTGGAGGCAAGGAGGGTTTGGTGGGTTATGAGGGGAAAGTAGTGTCAATTGGGTAACATTTTTGGCCATTTAGTAGGCCATCTTCAATACTCATTGAGGAGATTATGATGGATATTCACCCGGTTGAGGGTTTTAATTTCGTTATTTAATTGCTATCACTGCAATGGATAAAACAACATTGGAGAGAACCTAGAGGCTCTTGAAGAGGTGGGCCATGAATTCTGCAGCTCTAGATCAGTCAACATCGATCACCTTCTTCCTCTACAAAAATATTGCAGGTAGTTTCTTGTTTTACTGTGAATTGATAACTTTTGCATGGGAATATTGGTTATAATACTAAAGTGTAGGTAGCTAGGTTAAAATCATTGGTAAGTTTCTTTCTTTACAATTAATTTTTAACTATTGCCTTATAAAATTGGTTATAATACTGAAGCTTAGGTAGGTAGGTTACAATCAAAGGTTGATTTACTGTGACTTTTTAACTTTTGCCTGATAATATTGGTTATAATATTGAAGCTTAGGTAGGTAGGTTAAAATCGTAGGTAAGTTTATTTCTTTATTGTGAATTTTAACTTTTTCCTAATAATATTGGTTATAATATTGAAGCTTAGGTAGGTAGGTTAAATTCGCACGTAATTTTCTTGGTTTACTATGAATTTTTAACACTTCCTTGATAATATTGGTTATAATATTGAGGCTACCCATATTCTCTGGTCTAGAAAAACTAAACAGTATTCTTAGCTATTGAATAAAAAAGAAAGCCGTAGTGAAATGCGTTCGCTCATAGGACCAATAACCGCTGAATGAATTGGTTACGCACTATAATATCAAGGGATTTTTGAAAGGTGATAGTGGAAAGAATTCTAGTAGTTGTCCTCACCTATACCCTAGATAAGACCTTACACTTTAGGGGTGTAGGTAGGTAGGTTTTCTTGAAAAAAGTGAAGTGAAGGTAGTGTACTACCATTCCATCCCTGAACAAGTTAACAAATGTTAATGGCAAGCAACTTTGCTTCCTGATATTGTTTTCAATCCTCAATCCCATTAGTCTTGGGTTGCATTCATATGTTTTAGTTCTTATTCACATTCGCAGTGTTACCAGATTGGTCTCTTCATAACCCTTGCATAAACTGGCAGCTTGGTTCATTCACCTGGACTTAGAGCTTTGGATAGCCATGCCCACCACCGCCACCACCACCACCACCACATAAAAAAAATTGTAAGTATGACCCTCCTCACCTTAAAAAGTGGTGTGAAATAATAATGGGGTGACCTTGGGGAGTTGATATCTCTTATTCGAACCGATATAAATTACACTTTTTGTCTTTACCCACCAAGGATATGTCTTCCAACCCTATTTTTTATAAATAATTTTCAATCAAAATAAATATAAATAAGCATGGGGTGACCTTGGGGAGTTGATATCTCTTATTCGAACCGATATAAATTACACTTTTTGTCCTTACCCACTAAGGATATGTCTTCCAACCCTATTATTTTTTATAAATAATTTTCAATCAAAATAAGTATAACATCTTGCGCATGAATGATACAATGAAACCGTAAGGCCATCTTGGAATCAAGTTCATTTTCCTTCCACAAGCTGCAAAGGCTAAGAAATTTAGTATTTTCCTTCACCTAAAGAGGAAAAATGGTAGAGGAACAACAAAACAGGGCACGATAATGGAACCGTAAGGCCATCTTGGCATCAAGTTCATTTTCCTCCTTTACAGGCTGCAAAGGCTAAGAAATTTAGTATTGTCTTTCACATGAAGAGGAAAAATGGCAGAGGAACAACAACAATAGGGCACGAGTACGGACAACAACAACGATGGGCCAACGATGCAGGGACCTATTGTTGTAAGCTTCCCAAGGGCTCATCCCCAACTCCCACCTCTCAAATTAGAGGTCAAAGATGCTGGAGAAGGAATGGAACCTCGCAATATGTCGTAGGTGTGTTCTTTATATTCTCATACACTAATAAAATGTTTTCTAATTTTTTTCTGCTTCCAAATGAAGTTTTATCAATGGTTGCTTGCAGAATGGTTAAATTCAATTTTAATCAGGTGCTTATGTTCACTAGGATTGGTGGATAGGTATGATGATTTATAGTGTTATCGTTGAAGGTCTATTTTATTAAGAGAGTAAGGGAAATTTATATAAGTCATTCAACTATGTGTTTCAGATGGTTAGTATTTGAATCATTTGGAACATTTCCCTAAATGCTTTCAGTGCTAGCATTCTTATTGTAGCAATGGTTGGTGCTAAAATCTGTGGCAAATTATTATATCTGTTTCTTGATTGCACCATGTAGAAATTAGAATACCCAATGTTTTCAAATGGACACTCCACCCATCTTCAGGGATGCTAACTTGAAAACCGCTTTGAGTGGCTTGTGTGGATTCATACATGTGCAATCACTGCTAACTTAGAATTATATAATACTTCATGTGAATTTTATACTCTTAGAAGAAGTTAAGAGTTGTTTTATTTATTGTTGCATATTTTTATAGTTTGCTCGGGTGTGTAGAGCTCTAGGAGTTACAGTTGTTGGAAAGATGTGCATAATTGAAGATAAGTCTACTTCTATAAGTCGATGTCCATACCTCTATATTTATGAAAATACTAGGGAGTCTTCGGAACATACAAAATTGAACCAATGAGCTTATACTATTCATGCCCCTCTTTTGAGTGACTTTGTTGCATCCTTTTTGGGAGGGTAATTTGGAGAGTGACATGGGTCACTGGCTTGATGGGACTGTTATGAACAAAATCGTAAATGAATAAAATGTGGTGATTGAAAAATCTTTAGAGTCTGGTGTGGACCTCTCTAATCTCAATGTGAATGTGGGTGTCTAATAAGCATTGAGTTATGTTGGAGCACTGAACTTCACCAATTCACTATTAAATAAATTTTCATTAAACAAAGACACCTGATCCAAACTATTCTCTTAAAGTCACTAAAAGATAATTTAGATTATTAATAGAAACATAAGATTCTAACCATGTCGTTCGAAATCCTAAGTACAAAATAATAAAAAACAAGATTGACAACTCATGACCTTCATAGGAATTTTAAAAAGAACAAAATCCCAACCATCAACCAAATCATTTACTGGAATGGGGAACATGTCGCATCAAATTAACCAAATAAAAAGGGGATTACATGATAGAGCCCAAAGGAATCTATGCAATTAAGTACTATCACGGGAAGCTTTGAGAAACATCCCCCAAGACTTCATGGCCAGGGAGGCTAACTTTTAACTCTAATTTTCTCCAAGATCACACTCAATAAGATATTAAGTTTAGATGAATGTTTTGGGTGTCGATACAATATTTTATCGATGTTTTATAGAAAATTATTGATTTACCTGATATTGGAATACCTCATCGTGTTTGGAAAAAATACTTGACATAATCGGCAATCAATAACTGGTTTACGTTACTGAGAAATCGATAATGTTTATCTTTGAACTGACTATGCTTAGGATTTCCTGTCCTTGTTGAATGAATCTTTGTTATACAATGATATCTTCTTTGTAAAGCACTTTACTTGTTTCACTGCTTATTAGCTTACCCAACATTTGGAAAGTGGTACAACTTACATGGTATTGTAGATTACTCCCTCGTGAATCCTCAAATTCATTAAAAAATATAAAGGTTTTGTCAATTGGAAGGGAAGGAAAACATTTACTATCCATATTTTTGTTCAAACTTTCAATTCATGGTAAGAAGAAGTGTAAACTTAAACTTTAGATGGATATAAACTCAAATATCTCTCAAAACCACTTTGGGTTTTCCAGAGGCCCATATCTACAAACATATAGGTAACTAAAAACTTTAATAGTGAGTAAAATAAGAATCTACTACACTCAAACCATTTGTTTCTCTTTATTGACTGTAAATAAAACTATACAATAGAAATTACTAAAAACTCTTGTTTTGTATGTCCTATGAGAGACTCTTCCTACTTATATAGATAAGTAGGATAGGGTTTATATTTATAATGCATAAGATCTCAACCCTAGGTGCTTAGAATGGAGCTCTCAGCCTGCATGCATGCATGCATTGGGTTCCTTAGAATCTGCACCTTAAGTCGAGAAGGTCAAACCGTTCAAAGTGTCTGACTTATGTCTTTGGGATAAAACATCCCTTATAAAACTAGAAATACACTTAATTAAATCACTTTTCCTAAAACTAGAAAAGAAAACTCAAAACAGAAAAGCAACTTCTAAATCTGAACTGAACCTAATCTACTAATTCTGGACAACAACCTAAAATGTAAAAGACTGAGGTTGGGCATGCATGTACCCTATAAATCCAATAATTTCTCTGCCATTATCTAATCACTATTGCACCCTCACTTCTATGTTGAGTGTGTACCATAAATATTGGAAGGTTGTTGCAGAACCTTCTCATCACACTGCGCCACAACAATGTCATGACTCATCACTGTTGTACCTCCTCCACTCTCATCATGACTATACAAATATGTTGAAGTGTTGCATGATGAAGGAGAAACATCTTCAGAACAACATGTAAAGAAATTTTTGGTTTCATGAACTATAATGACTTTGGGTCCAATTTTATTGTTGTCAATATTGTGTAAACAACTTCCTATTTATCAACACTTGACCTTTTAAACAAAATTTGGGTTGGTTTCTAGTGAAGTTGAATATAGGAAGATATTAGTTAGGGATTCTTTGTGCTTTATCTCTATCAAGGTAATGTGGATTGGTTCACTTTCCCTAGTAGATATTACCTCTAGTGTGGTTATCTTTGTCATGATTCATGCCATAGTTGGGTAGAGCCTCTATTGATAACATGGTTGTTAGGGTGCCCCTCACTTTTAAAATTTTGATGTCCCATGCAACTTTGGATTTCTATCATTTTACAATTGCCTCATTGAAATCGGAAAGGATCCAAGTGTCTCATGTCTAGTCCATTAAGATTTTATATATCTGCATCTACAAATCTGAATAATTACTTCAGTGTTCTCTTGTAGGAAAACGTCTGCATCTTGGATAAAACCTTACTTTTAAGTTTCTTCTTTTAATTCCCATGATTCATTTAGTAGGTAGGGGTTGTTAATGCTAATATAGCCTTGAGAATCAATGCTTGCAAATTTCTATATTTTGAGAATATTTGGAAAAGATAACTAAGTGTTTATCACTACCCAGTTACATTTACCTTGTATGGTGTTTGACTATTGGATCTCTAAATTTTAAAAATATCTAGAAATTCGTTTAAATTTCTTAATGAGATGAAAGGTTTACTATATTCACGTATCTCTGGGTTGAATGCAAAGTGTTGAACCAAGGCCCATTCAGGAAGGAATAATTTGTCTTTTATATCAATAAATCAAAATGTATAGTCTAGACTCTAAGGTTATTGAAAGTTGAAACCAGGGTACTGGTTTACCTACCTTATTAGTTATAGTGTGCCTGCCTTGGAAAAGATAGTACCTAGTGCAAGCTAGGAAAATAACTCATTCAACCTTTCAAAGACTAGTATTCTAGATCAACTTAGCAAAGTAGGACAAATGAACTGTTCATACACTATTTCAACTGCAGTTGAATACTAGAAGAGATTCACTTTGCAAATTTTGCATGCATAAGGGAAGGGACCTTTTTCATTTCAAAGAAAAAAAGCATGTTTTATTCCAGTCAGAATGATATGCGCATGCTTCACATTCTATCAGAACATGCTATATTCATGTCATACTTGTGATAACAAGTCTCCAAGCTTAAACAATTCCAGAAATTGTATTTATTATCATCAGCTAACTGATCATCCCTAATTATTTCACCTATTCTTCATTACTGAACTTCAGTTTTTTTATGAAAAACAAATATTACAATCTTCTTGTATATTCAAATAAACATGATAGTACCATATTCTACCCCAAAAATTAGTAGTGTATTTGTAGTACATAAATGCAAAAAGGTAATATGTAGATATATTCAGATTGTTCCTCTTATCTCAAGAAGTTCCCCAACCACTGATTCCACCTGTATCATAACCCATGCAGCCATATTTAAGCCTTATTTTGAGAGTGAATCCACTAGTGAGTTCGATTCCCTATACACATGTGTAAATGTAATTTTTGTGCCTTGTGGAAGTTTGTGAAATCCCCTTCAACTGACCGGCTATTGCATGAACTGTAATATCATGAATACTTTTTTCATTATTATTCCACTTGATTACGAGCAAAGAATCCCCAAATTTATGAACTTGCTAAAGATTTTTAGCCAATGCCAATTTCATAATGACTGAGTCCCATAACTTCATCTATATTGTTTGTGTTGTGACCCAGATTGGCTTTGGAGTTTGATCTTGATAAAATGGTCATCCAAAAAACAGAGTACATTCCCTATGCCACTTTTCTTAAGATATTGGAAGGTTCCTTGAGCAAATCCGCACGGGAGGGTCTTATCAATCAACAGATTTCCATCTTGCCTTGGAGTCCTCACTTTGGTATGTGTCCTATAGAGTTTAAAGATAGCACAGCTTTGTGAATAAACATGAAAAATATGGCGTTTCTTTCCAGTCAAATACCCCAAAGGGTTAGGAGGGGTATGGAACTAAAATCCTTCTATTCTCACCTTTGAAACCATTGAATCAAACAAGCTTCAACAGTATTACTTTTCCAAACTAAATTGATACCAATCCATTTACATAGATCTCTCCTAAGCTGCTGATAGTTTATGCACTGAGTAAATAAGTGAGAAACATGTTCCTCAACCTTCTTGCAAGTATGCAGATGTTTATTCCTTTTCTGAAGCAGATCCATGGTGGCGACCCTATTCATCAATGTAATCTAGAATAATAATTTATCCTTCATTGGTACCTTCACATTCTGGATATTGTTCCACCACCACACCACCTCCTATGCTTATCATGTCCATCATTGAACTGTACATAAGTTGGTCTGTGTACATACTACAAGCGTACTATTTTATTCTTTATGCATACCACTTCATCTGGTACATCCTTAATATGAATGTGTCCTCTCTTTAATTCTGCAATAAAAATATCCCAAGTGTCAGCATGTTCACCTTCGAGACCCAAAATAAAAGAACCCTTCCATCCTTGTTTCTAGATATCTCTATTTATCTGGTAAGGAATTTGGTATAGTGTTAAGTATCCTCTAGTTTGTAGTATCTAAATAAGTTCAGGGGGAAGAAAAATAATATTATTGCGTCCCATAATCGCATTGGCTCAAATTCCAACTTTGGAGACATGATCCACTTTCTAGCCCAAAAATATTTTAAAGATTAGGAACAATGGCATGAGTTCTTTCCTTTGGTTGGATACCTATGTGATGCTCTTATGTGGACTTCTAATCCAATTTAATAATGATGCTGGAGTGATGTAATCTGAATAATAATTTTTTTTCAAATGCTATCCTTGGTGATTAGGCTCCCAAGGCTTTAGGCTGTTAAATCCTAACCAAAAGAGTGTATATTTTTAATCCCCACTCCCTTCTACTTTAGGATTATCTAATTTCCATTTTTCTAGAGGAAGAACCATTCTATCATTTATTGCTTAAAGTCAAACCAACAGTCCAACACTTTCTAATCCTCTCCAACACTCCCTCGAGTATCTATGCCAGAGAATTCCAATATACAGGTATAGAATTTAGGACAGATTTCTCAAGTACAAGTCTTCCCACTGTGGAGAGTCACTTGTTGCACCAAAACTTTATCCACACTTTTATCCTGCTTTCAATATTCCCAATAAGCCATCCCCAATTTCATTTTCCATACCCGTTTGGTTTTAATATAAAACTCAGATATTTCATCCCCTCCTCCATCTCCAAATAATCGAAAGGAAACATAGCTTTCAAGTGTTGCTCTATTTCTTGATTAATACCATTAAAACTAACAATATATATCAGAACATTCAAATCCATTGCTATAGATTTGCAATAAATCTTAATGATTTGTTTGCACTTTCTCTCTTCAAACTTAGCACAATTAGAAAACAAAATGACATTGTCAACAAATAGTAGATGTTTAAGTGGCTCATTACCTCCAACATGAACATGTTGTATGATTATAGAATTTCTAACAACTATTATAGACCTACTCAAACCCTCTGCTACCAAAAGAGATAAATACGTGTATAAAGGGTACCCTTCTCTCATACCTCATGAGGGCTTCAATAAAGTGGATTCAGCACCATTAATGATAATTTAAAATGATATTGATGTCACATAGCTCATTGTCCAGTTAATCATCGCCACATTCAATCCAATGTGAATCAAGACTAGTCTTAGATAAATTCAACATCTGTCAAAATCTGTTGATAGATATAATTTGACAACCATTGCATACATTTTTTTATCTATGATAGAGTGCTATCCCTTTTGTGTAGTTCCAATAGATTCTCATGTATTTATCTCCCCTTCAGAAATCAGAATGTTTCAGGAGAAATTACCTTGGATACAATCCTATTAGGACTTATTTCCAACACTTTAGATATTATCCTTGGATACTTCCTTAATCATATTATGGTTATCTTCTTATGTTGCCATTTGTGGGAAAAATGTGGCCACTTTTACAATTTCAGCAACATTTTCTCCCTCGGGTACCTCATAGGTTTCTTCAAAGTGTCTAATGCCCAAAGCTATGAGAACAATGAAGCTTCTCACTAGAATCCTCATTCTCATTATTCATATCCTTGATGGTTTTAACATTTTTCCTGAAATTAGAAAACTGATGGAAATATTTAGAGTTCTCCTCCCCCAGCTCCAATGACATTGTTGGGTTCTTCATTCTCCAATATGATTTGCATTAAACCCAAATTTTATTTTTCATTCATTCCAAATCTTTGATCTTCAACAATACCTTTGCATAGCAAACACCTTGAACATTGTCCCAAAATATAGTCTTCAGTTCAGCCTCATTGTCCTTCAAAGACCTATTCTATTTTTGTGTCTCTCCGGTGAAATCAATTGTTTTGATTTTCACTATCTTTAGGGATTTTGTAAACTGACAATGAGCATGAATCCAAACAAAATTGATTTCAAATGTTTTCCAGTTCCTCTTGACCAAAATTTGGAATTCCTCTTCATCTAACCATGCCAGGTTAAATTCAAATGGATTGCAGGTTGGTCATTTATGTGTTTAATCAAATAGGGTTATGAACAGAAAGACTTCTTGCCTCAACCCAAGTCTGACATCCATCTACCTACTGTATAAGATCATCAGATACTAAGAATCAGTCTAAACCTTTGGATATAGAACCTCTCCCATCACTGTTATCTCTCTAAACAGTTTTGATGGTGGTGGGATTGATATCAACACGTACTGTAGCTTCCATCTAATGTTCAAAATAATCTTCCAACCTATCAAATATTGTTGACTCTCCTTATATATTTCTTCTACTGACAGTGAAGTGTAGATTCCCTCTTAAAGTCATCCTTCCATCCTTTATTTCCTGCAAAGAAAAATATTTGTCCCATAAAAGTTTCTTCTGATTGTAAGGATCAGACATATTCATCATGGTAATGGACATACCCAAACTTTTACTGGATATTTTTGTGCATAGACTTGAAATCAAAACAAATGAATTTGTTAATAGAAGACTTGACTACCAACCCATGATTAATCAGCCAGTAAGTCTCATAGAATCAATTGTGAAAAAATCCCATCCCTTCAGACAATTCATAAGACTATTGATGAAAACATTCCCATGCCCCATAGTGTCCGATAGAAGATGTTTGGTGTATCAACCTCTACCATCCTGTATAGAGCTAGTATCTTGGTATGGCTTCCCATTCCCCTAGCATTCCAAGAGAGAGTTATCATTTAATACCATCTATATGGTCTTTTTTAACTCTAAGAACCCCTGTACTTGTCCTTGGTTTACCTTGTTGTATCTCAATGATATCCCTCTCTTGGGCATGTTGTAAAAAATATATTTTCCCTACTGATCTAGGAAAGCATATCCTTATGTGTCGATCCATCCCCAATCCCCTTGAATAAGACCCAATACCTGTAGAATTTGTCTTTTTAGGTCTCAGGTCATATCGACCTTTACCCCGAGCTCTAGAAATTTCCCCTACTTTATCTAGGAGTGTGATTCCTTCCCAATGGAATTAGATCCCATATAGGAATCATAAAATGAATTGGGACAAATTACGTCACTTCCCCCTTTCTTTCACCTATTGGTTCAACTAAGATTTACCTCTACAATGTTATCCATTCTTTCCTTTATGTAACACCCTAGAAACCCCATCTCCCTTCGGAAGGGTGGGACACATATTCCTTCACATTGGTTTTGACTACTAAAATATCAGATTCACAAATAGTAGTTAATTTACTAGGATCATCACAGCTAAGGAAGGCATTGTTTGTATATAGGATACCAATGTCTTATCTAGCTTGTCTAGGATTTGTGTGCTTTTAGAGTTTTGAACGTGTTTAGTGTTCCTTACCAGAGCTTGTAGACTGTCACCCTTGACCCCTACAGTCACCTTAGGTTTCTTATCCTTTCCCCCTTCTCCTCGATTACCAATAGTTACTCATTTTTTAACAACTCCATCAACCTGATTTCCCTGACCCTTAGTTAAACCAAATTTTGGGTTTTTCATGTTCTCGGTATTCTGTAAAATTATGGAAGTCTTTTTAACATAATCTGTCTCTTCTTTCTTCTTCCAAATTTGACAAATAAATTCCTTCGAATAGTATGCTTCTATGTGACTATATAGATGAAACCAATTGCATCGAAATGACACATTAACATAATACAACAATTGTATAAATACGATATCTCCAAACTCAATCTCCAGACACTCCACAACAACTTCCTTCATGTCGATTTCGGTTAGTAATTTTGCAACTAGTCTAAATAAATTAGATTTGTGACCTGGGTCAACCATTATATTTCTCTTCCTATTTTCAAAACTTGTCACATACTCAATGTATTTAGATTGGTTGATAGATTTGAAATATAAACCTAGCTCCAAAACCCCCCATTTGGTGTGAAATAAAATGCTTTTCCAAAGATCCATTTCAATTGAAATCTTAGGGAAATTCCAATACCCACCTTTTCAAATACAAGAATAATATTCATTGATGTAGCTATTGTAGCTCACACATTTTAATATTTTTAACTCAATAAATGCGCCCTTTAACACAAAAATTATTTTAATATAGGTAATAACACTATCAAGAAACACATTCAAGCAAAATGGTACAAAACTTCAAATGCATAAAAAATAGGGAATCAAGGTAGGAACAACTACCAAGGTATAGGAAGTCAACTTGAATGTCACCCCTGTGTTAAGTATAGGATAACGACCATGTTAATAGACATAGATGAGCTCATGCTGAAATATGGTCCAACTCCTGTCCTCTAACTTGGATCATTCAGACACTCCGAATTGGCTCACAACACTGTTTGGTGCAAGTTACCAATCGAGTTTGAGCCTCTGCATTTTCTACAAGTTTAGCTCTGTTGACACTCTCTTACCTAAATTGAGCATCCTTGCATTTGTTATGAGTTTGAAATTTCCCTAAACATCCATTTGTAGACAAGTCCTTGCAGATACAATGGGTAACCAATATCAGTCCGTCATATGTATCCTTGCATTTGTTATAAATATGATTCCTAAATTTTCCTCCAATGCCCATTGTATCTTGGTCCTTGCAATTGGAAATCTCTAGCCCTTCCTGGTTTTGCATTCACTATTATAGTTCTTCTCAAATCTCCTCGGGACTGGAATACTTGACAAAAAATTTCAACACACAATTGCTTGAATCATCAACCAGAAGCTCTAGTAGATTACAAATCCTATAATGCGTTCAATGTCTATCTAATGTGAGTCCAAGCAATATCTATGTTTGATCCCTTTTTTAGAAATGCATTCAACATGTTTCTTGGCTGCTTCCACTGTTGTAATTCTTCTCAAATATCCTGAAACCAAAATCTCAACAAGCAATTCCTCAAACTGCCAGTAAGAAGCTCTAGTATATGAGACTTACAAATCCTTCAACAGTCTCCAACAATATTCATTCATCAAGCACCAAGAATAAACATAATACAAGATTACATCAAGCATCACAATCAGTGACATATGTAACACCTTGAACCTAGCAATTTGATTTGCTAAGAATTGATTTATTTACATGTATTTCGCCTATGATAAAATGCTAATGTGTGCAACTCATATGCTATATTTAACATCAGGGCCCTAGTATGGAAGGCATCCATGTAATCACGGCACCATAGTTAGCAATTTGATCTACTAAAAATTGATTTATTTACGTATATTTCACCAACACCTATTATAAAAGGCTACTGTGTGCAACTCGTATGCTATATTTAGCACTGGGGCCCTTGTATGGAAGGTATTTGTGAATTCTATATTTCACTGTAAATGCATTGATTTTTGGATAAAGAATGTTTTATCCTTTACAATTATGATTTAATTATTATATATTCTACCTGAAATTGAGAAATATGAAGATCTGTGCAATCTGTTTTTTGAAAGAATTAAAATTCAAATGTACTTATAATTTTGGTATTGGTGGAAGTTGCTCATGCTTTGCATGTTAAATTGGAATTTTAGAGATGGAGGTTCATACTTTTAGTGCACAAGTTATACCTAAGGTGGTTCAGAAGACTGTTAGTAAAGATACTCATCTCCTAAGCAAGCCTTCTGTAGCAAAATCTGCAGGAAACAAGTTGTCCAAACAAGCAAATTCAAGACAAAATTGCACAACAGAAGTTAAAAATACTAAACAGGCCATAGACCGGCAAGTTTTGACAGGAAAAAGTAGTAATCCCATTGTATGTGGTAAATACCAAGTAAGATATATATTATCTATTAACGTCCATGTGTAATAATGTAATTTTCAGATATTGTGCTGAAAAGAGTGCTGCACAAGAAAACCAGGCATTGAAAAGGCAAAAGCTTGAAGCGAGACGATTAAGGTAGGAGACATGATTGTTTAATTGAATGTTCATTTTGTTGAATGCTTCTAACATGCATTGTGCAGATGGGTTATGTTTAGGATAGGGAGAGCGATGCATGTTTGGTATAGAGAGAGGGTTGTATGTCTGTTAGTTTTATACTTTTCTTTTAATTTTTCTTTCAGATTCTTAAGGTAAAAGAACACATTTTGCCACACAAAACAAATCCAAAAAAAGATTCAACTGCTTCTATCGATAAAAACAATGAATGAAAATGGAACTCAGCCTTGAAGGTAGAGTGTGCTTCTGTCAATCCTACATCTTGGATATTTTATGCATATTCCTTTCCTACCTAGTGTAAATTCTGATAATGACCATGCTTTTTTGTAGTTAGTGAAATTCGCCTTCTATTTGATTTTGTTGTTGAAAAAGTATTTTCTTCTCTAGTGTAGAACATCTGAGCAGCTCCATAAGCAATCCCTAGCTCATGTAAGAACAATATCATTCATCTTTCCTTAGTGTTTTAAGTGGTTAGTGTCCCTAGTGTCTCATTGCAAAAGAAATCTATTTCAAGATGGCACTGGTGCACCTTTTCAAAAGTAAAAAACATTAATACTCACAATACTGAAGGATCCTGGACTTGAAACACCTTAGAGAAGTCGGCCTACAAGGTATATTGTGGAATCAATTGTTTGCAAACTCTCAAGTTTGTGTGAATGTTAACTTGCACTAGTGCATTTGATTATTTACAAGCAAACCATAAGGGCTTGAAAAGAAGCATACATTTCTGACATATTGTTCTTTTATTTATTCAGGTTTTAGAGTACGGATGGGCTTGAAGAAGAGAATCTTGCCAAAATTCCAAAGTTCAAAGCACACCCACTCAACAAAAAAGTAAGTATGCAACACAAACTATTACAAGCTAGCCTATTAGAGGAAATTTGGGGTCTAAAATGGGCCTTATAAGAAAACGTGCCAAAATAAGTTTTTGTGAGTTGGAATTCAAGAACCAATAGAATTTCAATAAAATAAGTCAACCATAATGGTTGAATTGACATATTTGTCATTAAAAAAAACCTACTTTTTTGTTCGTATTTTCGACATATCTCCTTGTGTTTTTACTCAAATTTTGAACAGGATAGCTCGTTGGATGGGAATTTGATTCTACATCCAATGAGTACCCACACTGCATACTTTTGATGGACCCCACTACCCCAAAAATAAGAAATACCTGAAAAAATGTGATGATGATGTCATCATCACATTTTTTCAGGTATTTCTTGTTTTTGGGGTAGCGGGGTCCATCAAAAGTATGCAGTGTGGGTACTCGTTGGATGCAGAATCAAATTCTGCATCCAACGAGCTCTCCCAATCGAAATTTGAGTAAAACCATAGGGAGATATGTCAAAAATATGAACACAAAAAGTAGTTTTTTTCTTTCTTCCTCCAAAATTAATCAATATTATTTTATTATTTTAATTATTATTTTATTATTTTAACTATTATTTTATTATTTTCCTTAGGAGGCCCATTTTAGACCCCAAAATCATTTCTTATCATTCCACGTGAATTTTCAAACATGTTCTCATCCTTTTTGTAATTTGCAGATATTGGAGGCTCCACTATTTCCACCATTGGATAATACTATTCCTCAATTACTAGAGTTTCAGGTTCAGTTTGGGAACCAAACACATTAAATACATTTTATCTCTTTATATGCACCTTAACACATGGTCAAGCCTCTTAGAAATTCTTTTTGGTTCAAGTTAAATATTGTTTTGGTTGCAACTTAACAGGAATTCCATTTGAAGACAATGGAGAAGTATTTGCAACACTCTTCTGCTTCATCATCTGCAGATTCAGCTGTGGTAAAAAATTCATCTTTACCCCTCTCATGGTATTTGGGGGTTTTCATGCAAAACACGTTAACAACCAGATTCACCTCTGATTTTTACCATGTTAATGATGGAGAGAAGGAATTTCACGCCTTAACCAACAGATTCAAGGGTTTTTCCCATGTATTTTGTGATGGATAAGAGGAAATTTCAAAGAATAGAGAAATCTGAAAATAAATGTTTTGGTGTCTACAATTGGTTGCCCTAGATTCTAAATAAATCATCTTTCTAAATGCAGAGTCTAGATAAGCGATGGTGTGAATCAATTGCTGGAGGTGTTAATGATTGAGCCCAGGCCACCAAACTTGGAAACTACTTTGCGTGCACGTCCACCAAAGTGAGTGGTGATTTTTTGAAAGCCACTAATATTTTATGTAGAAGTTAGAGGAAGGAAAATCAGAAATATATCATAAGATGTTCTTCAAGAGCAATTTGAATTTATGTGTGACACTGTCATATATTTTTCATTCATGCCCTTTGAACAAAGGCTATAGAGACAACACCAACATCAGTTTTTCATTCACATCTCTTTTATTCAGGCCCTTTTTTTACCATTAGCAGTTTTCTGAGTTCTAACTGAGTCCAGGCCAACACACTTGGAAACTCCTTTGCATGCATGTCCAAATAAGAAATGTTCATAATGATTTGAGAAGACTAAAATATGTCTTCATGAGAAATTTGAATCTTACTTATAGGGTCTTTTTTATTCAAGCACCATCATGAGTTTTTCACCTCCATGTATGAAAATTTGTGGTTTGATTGTTTCATGTCTCTTTTATTCAGGCCACCCTTTGAACTTGGGATATAGGGAATACACCATCTACAATTTTTATATGGATGTTTGTAGCTAGATTGCTCTGTTGCAGATCATTTGTAAACTATTGCATGTTTATTTTTGTAATTGCATTTCATTTATGTTTATGTTCTCGGGTTTGTGTTGTAATGTTTAGGTACTGTGTGGCATGTTGTTACTTTTTGGATCTCTCTTAGTGAATCCCTTTGGACAGGGGCTATAGAAACAACATGCTTTATTGTTCATATGCTTTGTTACAGATAATTTGTGACGGATATGAAGGCAGAATTTTAGATGGGTAAACTATTTCATGTCGAAGAATTTGTGATTGGATTTCATTAATTTTCTTCTCTTGGGAAGGTAGCCATCAGAATATAAGTCTTATGAATTTTAGTTAGTATGACAATGAGAAATTAATCTAGTTTAGGTTCTTTGTATTATGTAAAATATAATACTCTATTTGGATTATTCATATAAAATTTCAGAGTTAAGAGCTTGGAAGAGTTAGAGCAAGAGGAATTGCAAAAGATCCCAAAATTCAAGGCTAGGCCACTTAATAAAAAGGTACCAATTAACAAGTTTGTTTTCTATCGATACTTTGCAATTTTATCTATCGAGTTTCGAAATATCATTAATATATTTTTAAATTTTTTATTTTTTCTGCACAAAATTTTTAGTTTTTTCATTTTGGTCTATTTGTAGAGTTTCGTGGAGTCTTTAATGAAGTTTTGCAGTCCCTTGTTCTGTGTCTAATCTACAACAGTTCTTAGGGCTTGACCCACTCTCCTTGGCTTCCCTTCAACCTCGCTTTGATACCATGTGAGTTTTACAGACAAGAATGTGGGGCAGAGAATGCAAACTGTAATATATTAAAAGATGGAATGGTAATCTTGATTCATCTACCATATGGTGTGGATGTCAATACATATAAGTAAGACAATGTCCCATACCAAAATCCCATACAACCACTTTATTACTTAAGCTCTATCATAAGCTCAATTTATGATATATGATATAAGTCACGTATTTGATAACCTAGAGTACACAACAACTGTATCATTTGACAATTATTGCATTGTATAGTCTTCTCTTGATTGTCTATATTATGATAAACCAACCTCTTTAATAGCTTCAGTTTCGGTAGCTGCTACTATTTATTTCTAAAATTAGGTGTACATGTGATGAGCATTTATTTTGTTAATCTTTTTTAATCATTCTAGTTACTCATCCAAAATGTAACATGTAAGTATATAATTTTTTTACACTTGTAGTATGTGCCTAATGAAACACCATCCCAATAATTAGAGATGAAACAGAGTTAGGTATCAAATCCCAAACTGTAATTGCTTGCCTATGAATTTAGTGTAACCTTCAAAGAGGCCAGGTGGGGTTTTGAAGCAATGTTTTTTCCTTCTACTTAAGACATTTCATTTCTGTAGAATTTTGTTTGAACTTTGTACATTCCTTGCTCCACATCTGTGTGTATCAACACATTTCATTTAATTTGCAGATTATAATAGTATTTGATATTTTGTAAGGATGCACAATATTCAAATATCAAATATGAAAATGATTCAGCAATCCAATGTCAGTAGATACTGCAATCGGTTGTAATAGGTTTATCTACTGTTCCTAATATCTATCTTTAGTCAAATCTATAAAAGGTATCGAAGTCATGAAGTAAGAGTTGATATTGACGTTATTTAAACATAACATAAGAATGTAATTGTTTATGATAATAATGTTGTATGCCATTTTATACTCTTGGGATGATTTCGTCTAACTTTTTTGAATGGTCTTCGGTGTGTTTGAAGCTAGCTAAGGAGCTCAACACCCTATGCCAAGCTTCTATGATTGTGCATAATGATTTTCTCTATCTGGCACAAGAGATTCTTGGACTTGCATTTGAGGTGTGCACATTAATATCAACCTGCAGTTGATTCTGGTATCTTATTAGAACTTGTTTGCCCTTTTATTTGCTTATAAACTTGACTAGTACTAGATCCATCATGGAAAAGCCTTTTGCATATATATATTATTGGTACTAGATCCATCATAGAAAGAGATATCGAGGGCATGGAATTAACATTGTACAACTTTATTGTCGTCAATTAAAATAGATGTATATGCAATAAGAAAGCTGCTAAGTTACGGAGCTAAAATTCCAGACATATAATATTTATTCACGGATGTGGAACATTCAAGACACTGTTCATATATTTGCAAAGTGAGACAAAGTATGAAAAAAAAACCTACCGAGAAGTATTTAGAGATATTGCCTTCAATGGATAGGGAGTTTGACATTCCTCGGTTGCAGATACTCCTAAAAGACAAATGTAACCTAAACTTTTCCTTTTAACAGAGTAAAATGAATGAAACTTGTACTTATGGGATAGCTCCCACTTAATGAAAGGTTTTTTTTTCCATTCTAAAAACTGATTTCCAATTTTCCATTATCCAAGTATCGCTTAGATTTAAAATTCTAACCAAAAAACAAAAATCAACTACATTCCAAAGTTGTTCTTGATATCTACAAATCATATTCCATATCTGTCAATGAGCCTTGACAGGTGATTCCATTTTTAGCTATTCATAAGATAGCAGATAATAACGGATTTATATCTCTAGTTCAATTTCCTCTTAATTCTTGGCACTTCATAAGATACATGATAATAATGGATTTATGGCTCTGGTTCAATTTCCTCTTCATACTTGGCACTTACTAACTTTACAATAGTCTGACGAGGTAGTTAAGGCCTTGATTATCCATGTTCTTGTAGTAAGTACTAAATAAGCAGGGCCAAATCATCTATGAACTCCGGTAGTAAATGTGGGAGCTCTCACGTATGCACTTGTTTATTTATGGAAGTTATTTCCTTTTTACCCTCAAGTTGCATAATCAAATGATAAGATGACTAGTATTTTGTGTATCTTATACCAAATAGAGATATTGTATAGGGGAACCTTGTAGCTAAAAACATGATCTGCTAAATTTATGCAAGTTTATTGCTTGTTAAGACAAATAGGTGAATGAATACACATATTTTTTTGTTTAAATGAAAATACGATTGTTGATTAAGATCATGAAACTTTAATGAAGGGTCAATATTTATATCAGATCCATGATTTCTTTGTTCTCTGAGATGTGTTTTAAAATCACTATATTTGATATTCCCAAGGATTAAATAAAAATATACATTTGACTAGTCCTGCAAGGACTCAAGTATGTTGGATACTGTTTTGTTGTCCATTATTCAAAAACAAAGAAATTTAAGAAAACTATTAAAAGTATTCCTTATGTATTCTCTAGGATACTCAATTTGTCATCAATACAGAATCATCAAAAGATTCCTAATATCTAAACCAACAATACAACAAGACAAGCATAACTAGTGTCTACATCCCTCAGCTATGACTCTGGGCTAATATGCCATTAAGTGGTTGTTAGTACAAGTCTTTTTTGAATAATATAGGAAGTGACTTTTCTACATTCTTGTTTGGTTTAGGTACCCTTCTATAAGAACAAAGTATATTTAGAAAGCTTGTCTGCCATTGAGTTGAAATCTTGGTAAATGTGTCAAAAAAGGATTTTTATTATGGTTTCAAAACAATTTTTGACCTCTTGAACTTGGTTCATGCAGGCCTATATTCTCAATGTTTGACAGATGATTAGCCCAATCTATGATAAACTTTGAATCTCCATAACCTTGAAATTGTGTAATACCTCCATTCTCAGCTGTTTTCCACAGTCTGAATGTAGACTTTTGCCCTGCTTGCCCCTTTACTAGCCTCATAGTTTAGCAACAAATGAAAATAAGAGTTGTTAGTACAAATCTTTTCTGAATCAGATAGGAGAGTGACTTTTCTAAATTCTTGTTTGTTTTAGGTACCCTTCTATAACAACAAAGTATATTTAGAAAACTTGTCTGCCATTGAGTTGAAATCTTGGTAAATGTGCCGAAATAGGATTATTTTTATGGTTTCAAAACATTTTTTGACCTCTTGAAATTGGTTCATGTAGGCCCATATTCTCGATGCTGGACAGATGATTAGCCCAATATATGATAAACTTTGAATCTCCATAACCTTGAAATTGTTTAATTCCTCCATTCTCAGTTGTTTTCCATAGTATGAATGTAGACTTCTACCCTGCTTTCCCCTTTACTAGCCTCATAGTGTAGCAACAAATGAAAAGAAGAGTCGAAAAAAACAAAGCACTAGCTCCACAAATACCTGATACTCCTTTTCATGCTCTCTTGAAAAGATCTAGGATTTTATTTATCAATATAATGCATTAGTGATCAGGTGGAAGGTTTTTCTTTTAGAATCCTTTTTGAATCCATTACCTCTCTAATCCTTTGCACTACCTGGGCAACTATGAAGACCTGTTCCAGGAAGATCATCAAATTTCTTGACATCCATATATCATATATAAGCAAAACATGGGATCCTGAAAAGTTGCTACAGTTTTGTCACCAATCCATTCCTAGACAATCTACCAAGCTATTCCTATATATATCATCTTGATCTGTCCCATGTAACCTGTGACATGTCAAGTCATATAGATCTGGAGAAGGTGCACAAGATGAACAAGTGATCCATAGACTCAACATTGCATTTGCATATGATACATCACCCTTGTCTACACCAATCTCTCATTTTCCCACTAGTAGTGCTTTATTAGCCAGTACCAACCACATTAGTGTTTTGGTTTCTAAAGGGCTAAATAGCTTCCAAAGAACTGTCCTCCAGGATGTTCTCTCTTGCATGAGTTCCTCCACTTTTGCAGCATAACCTATTTTGACCCACGGAGTGCATTTCCTTGTTCCCTTGATCCTTGAACATTTTAAATTCTCGGATCCTTGATGATTGGGAAAGTCAATGTAATCGTCTCATTCCTTTGGCTCACCTTGTAAACTTAAGACTGTCTGCTGTCAGCCATCCTCAAGACTAGGAATTTCTTTCCAATTGTGAGTCCGCCTCTCTATGACAGTATAGACCACTGAGCATGTAAACTATCTAGCAGAGCCTCTGAAATTTGAAATTTCCTTCAATCCTGTTCCACGGGTCCTTTCCAATTCTGACTTTTCCTCAGCTCCCTCATTTATTTACCCACCAAGGGGAAAAATTTACCAAAGGCTTTCCTTGTAATGGAAGCATCCCATGATTGTTTTTTTTAAGCCAATATTTCATGGATGCATATCTTAAGTGTTTGGATTTCATAACTTGACCTCAGTGTCCATCATTATAAAGCAATCTCTAAAGGCTTTTAGTTGCAAATTTTGAGCTGAAGTGTTTTATGTGTTTTAAACCCCATTCCGAGCTTACTTGGAATTGGCTACCATGTTCCATTTATAACTAGTGGAATTTCTTGGCCCTCCCTCCTATGTGAAGGATGCTGAAACACTTATTTTAGATTTGGTTAAGATTCCTTTTGGTCGTTGTGCTATAGACATCCAAAACTCCGGTATGCTCTCTAGAATATATTAATCAAGGTTAATATACGAACCACATGACAGTTATGGACAAAATTTAAATTTCAATCATATGGTTTCAATATTAAACCCAGGTATTTGACTTCTTGAAATAATTAATGGGAAATATGATTTTGGTCCGGTCTTTAAATTACTATGCCAATCCACTTTACATTTCTGAAGACTTATTCATATTTATTACCATTCCTATAGTCTTTAAATAGAGGTTCAGAAGCCCCTTAATCTTTTCTAGCTCCCTAACAGAATTATTGACTGAAAATCAATGTGTCATCTACCAAAAGTAAATGGGTGATATGAACGAGTTTGCTACTTTAATCCCCTATAATTCTTTTCTAGCATTTAATTAATTTAGAAAGTTTTCTTTATTGGGCTAAATTGTTTTAAAAAATATTTCACATTTAGGTTTTATGATTTTTTTTCTATGTCCTATTTTTCTAGCAGCAAAACTCAGAAGTTCTATGATGTTACAAATCCTTCATAGCAACACTGGGGACATTGTTTACCTCCAACAGTGGTAGAGGTTTCCTTGATTGGATCAACTTGTTCAAGTAAATTGAGCAAACCACTGGCTCCTGTAAGTGACTTTAGGATTTTAGTATATTGTACTTCTATCCAATTATCTTTAGCATTTGTTATTGATATCTATGTAGACATATTTTTCTATGCTTCCATATTAGAGTATTTAATAGCTTCTGATTCAGTCTTAAATAATCATTAGTATAGAAGCTAATGTGTATTTTATTTAGAAAGCTTGTGTTTTACTTTAGTGATTATCTTCTAGATTCTTTATACATGGCTTCATTTTCATTTCATAATAATATATACCTGTTCATATTTCCATGTGAAACTAGAACACATGAGGTAATGCTGAGACTTCCCTTGCTAGTGGAGTTGCTGGAAGATTAGTTGTATTGCTAGATAGTGCATCTTGGTATCAAATCTATTTCTTGTCATGGAATATTTGTTTATTTTTCCAACACCCCCGTGGATTGGTGCAGAGTAACATTACACATTAAGTTTAGTGAACATAAGCTTCCATATGATTCAGGAGTTTGTGGTGGAATATTACATATCTTACTGAATATTGAGACATTGATGGTTGTTGCAAGGGCTCCCATGCTGCACAGGAAAAATAATTTAGTATGAGGATCCCAGCTATTCAGGGTTCCTCTAATCCTAAAACAAGTTCATCTCATTCACTTTTAATGTCTCCAACATTAAATCTCCCTACCTTGGTGGTGGAAGCTGCGGCATCAGGGTTGAGTTCTGATCATGGAAAGTTGTTGGTCAATAAGGGTGGGGATTCATCAACGTTTATATCTAAAAAACATATCGATGCCAAACCTAATGCAATGAGTGGAACATATATAAAATTAAATTCACGTGTAAATACTTTTGGGGAAGCTTTACATGGAAAGAATGCTAGTTTAGTTGATCCTACTATGAAATGTAGGAGTCATGAAGGTTTTAAAAGTCTATTGAAGAATTCTCCCTCTGACACACACAAGGGTTCATCTAAGTTGGGTAGTGGGAACATTGAAACAACAAGAAGTGAAAGAATAGATGCAACTTCAGTGTCATCTGGTATTGTCTGTGTTGGACTTTCTAAAGATAGCTTTCCAATCTCTGTCCCTCAAAGCAACTCTGCTTTTCAAAGCAACAATGAAGTGAATGTTGTTGCTCTAAATAAAAGCAGTAGAATGCTTTCAGGAAACCATGTTGAGAAATGTCTACAAAGATCTCCATTTGATGATAGGTATCAAAACAATTATGAAGAACACTTTGCAGAACCATATGGTGAAGGTTGCTCTAAAACTATTTCTTCAGAAGTAGAGGTGCCTCCCTTTATGGAAAAAGTCCAAATTTTAGTGGATGATTATAGTTCTAAAGATTTTTCTCTTCATCAAAAGTATGTAAATACTTGCACCCTTAATGGTGATGGTGACAACTTTGGAGTTACTGATCATAAAGTAGAGGAAATATTAGTTTCAACTGCTTAAAAGACTAGTGTAGGTTCTATCCAAAATTGTGAAAATGAGCCAATGTTAGAGGAAAGATCAGTTTCAGAAGCTGGAAATACTAGTATAAGCTCTATCCAATATTTTGAAAATGAGTCTATGTTAGATGCAACCGATAGAAGTACAAGTATTGGTTTTCAAATTCTCGAGAAATTAGAAATTGCTAGAGATTGTAATGCCATTTTTGGAAAGCTAGAATGCTTGGAAAATATGGTGTGTAATATCCTTCTAGAAGTTTATATGAATGGCTCAAATGTTGGAGAAAATAGTATAATTTCAAAATTATTGTCTTTGAATTTTGATTCAGATGATAGTGTATTAAATAGTCCTCACAATTTATCAAATTTGCTCCTTGTTGAGACTGATAAATGCAGTGGGCTGTCAAAGGAAATATCAAGTTCATGGAAGTATCAAAATAGCAAGCAGTAAAGATTTTTATTTGCAAGCTTAGAAGGTTCTATAGAAAGATCAAGCCATTATTCCACTCCCAATTTGGCATCGTCTAGGCAATTGCAGAGGGAGTGGGAAAATGGACAAGATGTTTTGGAAAGCACAAATGGAAATAAACTATTGAATATTAATGGACTATCTAATAATGCTTCTGGCCCAAAGGTGTAAGGATTTCAGAGCACTTCAGAGAGAAGCACATTTTTGGTTCCTTTAGAGGCCAAGGGTGATTTTTGTCTTCTTTTGTTGTTGGATATTAGTAATTTTCTTTTAATAATTGTTTTTTACCTCTTTCTAATATGGCATTTACAACTTTTGTTTCCTTTTATCCATCTATTTTAAGCCTTTGTATTTTTCCAAGTTTGTTATCTATGGATATAGACTTATTTTTATGGATCTAAATAGAAGAGATAACCATTTTCATATGAGCCTATCTTTTAAGATCTAACGCTGCACAGGGGATGTCCCTAAGTTGCACCAGGACATTACCAATGTTGTGTAGGATTGTCAAATATCCCTTGGCCATATTGGGGACTTCTTGGCATCAATTTCCAAAATCGGTGCCTAAGAGAAAAGAAATATAAGGCATTAGCACTACACTCACTCACCAACACATTATCCCTTACTAAGAGACTATTCAATCTCTAATTCAGCCAAGATTTAGATTTTTTTTCTTTAAATTAGCTAGGTCAGATCCTCTCTTACTCTTACCGTCTTCTCTACCCTACCTCTATCCTCCCACAGAAACATACCCTATGTTATAATGTTGTACTAATGGTAGGTTTTGAACAATTATTCATGAACCTTGAACTTTGTACTTGTAAATATAACTCCACACCAAAATATGAGACCTAGGTCTTAGTGAGGCTCTTATATTCCATTGAAGAAGAAACGCATCCCACATGGGGAGTTAGAGTGGAAGGCGTAAACATGCCATAGGGCCTAAAGGGAATTGGAACTTAAAAATAATTCATAATCAGATAATCAAGGCAGGGCACTTTCACATTCCACTCAAGTAGGATGGAGACATGCTTTATTACCCTTACGAAGAAATAGTTTCTTGTAGGCAGTTCAAATGGGGAATATGAACCTCATCATGATTTTATCTATCCTTTGCTTCATCATAAATGTGCATTTCATAGTCAAGTAAATTCCTTCATTTTTAAAGTCATAAATCTTGATAAGAATATGCTTTTATGCAATTGTGCATTATAAGAACACTGTACAATACCAGTCTTTCTAACCTTTTCAATAGGTTTAGTCAATCTCAAAAGCTTACTAGAATCTAAATTTTAGTGTAGTCTTATTTTAAGTGACCATACATTCTATGGAAAGTTTAGTTCTTATCAATGGTTATTTCTCTCTGTGAATTGTTGTCCAATCATCATGGAAGTTGTTTCAGATACTGTACATCTCAACACGGAGCTGATATATATTTTATTATACCTAATAGTTTGCAAGTTTTTCAAGTTTAATTCATGCTTAACCAATTGTCCTGCCTTTCAAATAACTGGTATCATCACCTAGAAGCCAAATATACAACCCTTTAAAGGTTTCTCTAAAGACGCAATGTTGTAGGAGTAGGGTATTTTTCTTTATATTTGCAACATGACTCTTTAATTATTGAATCCACTATTAGGTTCCCTTATAGCCAAGGAATACTGATTCACAAATCATATCTCCTCCATACAAAATGGTACCTTTGAAACAGTAAATGATTCAATGCTAAATACTTGCAATACTTGCAATTCCCCAAGTCAAAATACTTGCAACTCTTTGAATTCTAGGTCTAGAGATCATTTTTTAAATACATTACGGTGCATAGGGAGTCAAGTCTCTAATTTTGCAAATGATAATCGTCGAGTCTCCATTAGCAATAAGTTTTTGAATCTACCTGGCTCTTAGAATGTTTATCACTTGATTTAAATATAAAATAGGCTTAACAATAAAATAGGATTCACAATAAGAGAAGAAACCTTTTGTAGTTTGATCACAACCATAGACCTGCTTATTATGGAACCTTCTCAAAGAAAAGGTGAATATCCTTTGCATAATTTTAAGTTTATTAATTATCAAAGCAACAAGTTGTGTTTTAATTTTGATAGCCCATGATGAGGAACATATGAAACACCTTGAAGCTCATGGATTCTTCATATTGCAGTAGATAAGAGGGAAAGTTTTATTTCTGACTCTTTGTTTTTGATGGAGTGATGGCATTGGGATTCGAAATCCTTTCAGGAAGGACTCTTCTTTGGACTATGAGAATGATAGTGATGAAGAATGGGAAGAGGTACTCATCACTAAATCTCTTTCGTAAGAGTATTTGTAGTATTTTTATTAGCTTTAGTTACAGGGAAAATTGTACATAGCTCTCAGGAATTAGTTTATCATAAATACTAGTTACTGGTAAGTTGTAATAGTAATAATTATGTAGTTTGTAGATTGATATCTATCATAAATTTGTTTGAATATCATCATTTTCAAGCAATAACAACTTATTAAAGGGTGCTATCTCAATGGTAGAGCGCCTGCCTAATTATAGGTACGAGGTTGGTGGTTCGATTCCTCGATGCCCTATCATAAATTTGTGACTACAAAAACGACTAAATTCACATATATATGACTATTAGTAGCTAATTTCCTGTATCTTAGTCATATTTATCTTATTCATTAATATGTTAACATCTACTAGTTTATTTAGTCGTATATGTGGTCATTAATGGTTGCAATCAGTGACTAAATCAGCAACTAAATCAATGATTAACTCAGTGACTAAATCCATGACTAAATCAATGACTAAATCATTAACTATCAATGACTAAAACAATGACTAAATCAATGACTAAAACAATGACTAAATCAATGACTAAATCATTGACTATCAATGACTAAATAATTGTCTATCAATGACTAAATCATTGTCTATCAATGACTAAATCAATGACTACTAATTCAAGCTATTAATGACTAGTGAAATAGGACTAGCTATAAGATAGTGGAAATTTGCTACTATTAGTCACCGACTCAAAAATAGTCGTTCATAGCCTTATTTTAGTCATTCATTTCTCATTTTCTACTGGTGAATATTTGACCAAACAACTCCATCATTTATGCATCAAGCATTCTATGGCGGAGGCAGCAAAGGCTGCCCCCTCACCCCAAAATGAAAATGTTTTTGCACAAACCTCTCAGAAGGGAAATTAGCAGCCCAGTGGGAAAAAGAAGAGAAGAAAGAAAGGGGAGAGAAATCAAAACAAGAAAAACTCTACAAACAATATTGATGGGGGAAAGAAAGAAAAGAAGAAGGTGAAATTCCCATGTAAGTTGTTGTAATGTCCCCGACCCTCTGACCGACGAAGAGGACGCTACTAACACCAAACATACGGGCAAATAGCCCCATGAACATGAATAGACATATAATGCTGAAATAAAAAGCTTAAACATAATACATACTAAGATGCATAACCCTTCATATACATAGCGGAAGCACACAAACATTCATTCAAGCATGCCACATGTTCATCGTATTCATTAATCAGTAAATATAATTGCAGAGGTAAAATGGACATGAATACTCATCTGATAAGAACTCATCCTGCAACCAACTACGTCACTTCAATGTTCCACCCAACCATAGGCCAGCGCGCTCATCAATCTCTTAGCAACACTGCCACCCCCGAGCTAGGCATGATTCCTCAAGGAATAAGGTTCAAGCAGACTTACACATAGCCAAGGTACACCAATCATCCAAGCCCACAAATTAGGGTTTATCAGGCCATCAAGGAGATAGGAAAGGCTAAATGCTAAGCTGGTGGCCTCAAACACCAATTTTCTCAAGCAAACCCAGCCTCTAATCCTATCCTTGACAATCCAAATACCAACCACCGCATTCCGTAGTAAAAACAAACAACTCACAGCTCTGTGAAGAAGATGAAGACCACAGGGTGAAAACCCCAAACAAAAGGGTGAACATGACTCTAGTCCACAAGACAACTCATAGTTGTTCTTATGGACCAGAGTCGTGTTCACCCTTTTGTTTGGGGTTGTCACCCTGTGGTCTTCATCTTCTTCACAGAGCTGTGAGCTATTTGTTTTAGTATGACATGCAGTGGTTTGTATTTGGACTATCGAGGGTACGATTAGAGGCTGGGTTTGCTTGAGAAAACTGGTGTTTGAGGCCACTAGCTTAGCATTTAGCCTTTCCTAGCTCCTTGACGGCCTGATAAACCCTACTATGTGGGCTTGGCTGATTAGTGTACCTTGGCTATGTGTAAGCCTACTTGACCCTTATTCCTTGAGGAATCATGCCCAGCTTGAGGGTGGCAGTGCTGCTAAGAGATTGATGAGCACACTAGCCTATGGTTGGGTGGAACGCTGCAGCAACATAGCTAGTTGTGGGACGAGTTCTTATTAGATGAGTATTCATTTCCATTTTACCTCTGCAATTATATTTACTGATTAATGAATATGATGAACATGTGGCATGCTTGAATGAATGTTTATTTGCTTTCGCTATGTATATGAAGGGTTATGCATCTTAGTATGTATTATGTTTAAGCTTTTTATTTCAGCATTATATGCCTGTTCATGTTCACGGGGTTGTTTTCCTGTATGTTTGGTGTTAGTAGCATCCTCTTCGCTGCTCAGAGGGTCGGGGATGTTATAGTGTGGTATCAAAGTCAAAGGTTGCAGCATGGGCCTGAATGGGCCGTGAAAGGTTAGATAGTAGAGGCAGGTTGCCTTCTTCCCAACAACAATAAGAAAATTGTGGCAGGAAAATTCAAATACTTTTCAAGTGCCAGGATCATCAGCCCATCGGAAAACTTAGTGACAAGTTCTTTTGATGCAGCGGAGCACTCAGTGGGAAGGCCACCTGACGGATAGTTGATCCGACGATCGAAGCGGTGGGAGACAGAAATGGAAATTCAGAAAATTTTCTAAGTGTTTGGCCATCGGAACATCGAAAAACTTAGACAAATGGACCGCCAATGCTTAGCCGATTGAGCGCTTCCATTGCGGATGGCTAGACCACTATGCCTCCGACGGGTAGAGCCTCCGACCGTCGATGGTGCAGAGGTTCCAAAATTTTTATAATTGTTTGACTTCGTCAGCCATCGGAGCATGTTAGTAGTATTCATCACCAATGAACTACGCCGTTGTTGTGGATAACTAGAACACTATCCTTCCGATGAGAAGATATTCCGACTGTTGATACCGATCAAGTTATGCTTCAGCCGCCAATCAGAACATATTAATGGATTGGGCCGCCAATTGGAAAAAGATCGAATATGATGAGAAGTCATTGTGACTACTGATTGAACTATTTCGTCGATGAATAGAAGATAGTTGAGCCGATGAAGTTCGGAAAGGAAGAGAGAGAAGAAAAATTTTGAAATTTTTTCTAAGTCCTAGAATCATCGGCCATCGGTGATGGTTAGTTGATCACATCACCGATGCTCAGATGATTCATTCACCGATGAGCTACATCGATTAAAGTTGTTGGTCGAACATCCATCGTTGTAGAAAGCTTGATGACTAACTGTTCGATGCGTAGGGAACCCGGCCACCAACGCAACAAGTTAGTCTATGTTGTCATCGATGAATAGTCAAAGAAAGAAGTGATGGATGAAGAAAATTAAAAAAAAAATCTAATGAACAAAATCATCAGCCATTGGAAAATGATAGTGGTATTGGTCACCGATGGATGTCGGAAGAAGTTGATGATTTTTGCGCCGCCATTGCGGAAGTCTAGAGCATTAATCTTCCGACGGACAAACGCTCCGACTGCTGATGCCGATGTGTTTGAGGGTTAAATCGCTGATACAATAGAGAAGGTTAAGGGATTGGGCCACTGATGAAAGACGTCGAAGAATTTAGTCGATTGGGAGTCCACCATTGCGGCTGCCTAGAAGACTAACTGCTCGATGCTGCAGCCATTAGTGTTTCAAAACACTGATCGAAAGATTGCAGCTATTAGTCATTCTGACATCCTACAGAGTTATGGTCCACGGGAACCATAGTCAATTTAATTATCACCGTTGTGGATTCCTAGGGAGCTATCCACCCAATGGATAGTGCCCCAGTCACCGACACCGCGGAGAAATTTATTCTTTGAATCGTCGATGTGGCGGGGAGACTTGTGGTTCAGATCGCCCAAAATTAATTGACGAACCGCCGATGGGTTGTCTGCGGAAACCATAGTCGGTTTGTTGACCGCAGTTGCGGCTACCTAAAGAAATATCAACCTGAAGGATTGTGGTTTGGAACACCGATACAGCGGAAAAAAAAAAAAAAACCTTTAGTTGAGGAAGCCGTCGATGCAACAAGAAATTATTTTTGTTAGGGCCACCGATGAGCGCTGGAGAAATTTGTTGCTTAGATCATTGAAGTTTAGGAGTTGTAGATGGTATGAAACCCGATAGGGAGAAAGAAAAATTGGGGTTTCAAGTGGATCTTTCAAGCAGCTTTCAACTGTTTGCAGTGGATTTTTCAGCAAATTCCAGCTAGTATTCCAATAGGTTTTGCAGTGAATTTATCATTGGGATTCTCAGCAGTTTCAATACTGAAAAGGAATAAAACCTTGGGTGACTAAAGTTAACATTCCTGGCCAAATATAGTTGTATATTTTGCCATCATTCTAGAAGTGGTGTGGTTTTCACACCCGAGGTCAGAATGAAGCATGTCGATAGGTGTTGGAAAGCTTATCCAGCAGGGAACAAGGGAAAGTCACCAAAATCTGAGTATGGTGCGGAAAAATGATAGTGATTGCTTGAAAGAGAAATGTGCAACTGTCAATATGGACAAATCTGGAAATTGCATGCCTAGAGGTAGCAAGACCATGAAGTCAAACCAGTTGTTGTGTGGAAGAGGAGTTCCATGCAAGGATGTGCGGCTTGAAAAGGGAAGTTTCCTTAAAGCCTATCTTACTGACTATAACTACATTTCATAAGTTTTATACATGAAATGTATAAGGATATTCTTTTCATACATAGGATATTGAGGATTATACATTTATAATGAACCACTAATGATAGTTATTGCATTCGTCTTGGCACTAGTCGGAAAACCAACAACAACATGGACCTGGCTGAATATGTTGTTGATGCTGACAAAAATGTGACTAGAAACCCTCTTGAGAAAGGGATAAGGCAACAAGTCCATAATCAAAAGTTGGTGAGCAACTTCTGCAATATCCTGCAAAGGACCAACCAAACTGGTAATGCCAAGGGTGTAACTAGGACCCATGAAGGTAAGAGTTTGACTATGACAAATTCCATGGAGTGGTAAAGGTAATATACGTCATACCATGTGGATATTTTAATGTTATACTACATTCATATAGAAATGTGTCATGCTTGTATATGTTGATTGAGCTTAGTAGCCCAAGGAAAGTAAGTACTGATGATCTTGATTATAGTAATGCATCCTATATGAAGTAGTCATGGTTAGGCCATGCATGGTATGTTGAATGCATAATATTCCTAAATCAATGCAAGGTAGCATTGAATGGATATGGATTAAAATATTTTATGAATCTTGTAGCTATGCATTGAGTGGATGCATATGAAGGGTGTGAGTGACTGATTGCATAACTATAGGTGCAAATGTTCTGATGCATTGCATGAATGCATTGAGATAAGTGCATGTGATATTATGAATAACTAATGGCTGAAATGATGAATTGATGACAATTCAGGAATCATTTCAAAGGCTGTTATGAATGCAGGATAGTAAGTGCATGAAGAGGGTAGTCATGATCAATTGGCTGCCGAAAATTCTCTATGAAAGAGCAAGGTGGTACAAATGATACACTTGTGAAGTAAGGAGTATCTAAACATTTCATTTAAATTACATGAATGATGTGACTGTACCCTGTAATTTAAAGTATGATAATGATTGCATGAAGTAAACGAGTTTTGATAATATTGATGTGATTAACAGCTGGAAATGTTTGAATTTTATAAATTCTAAAAATGCTTTAGTGATTGTTGTAGCAATGGAAAAATTTATAGGCATCAAGACTTACCAAATGTTTGACTGATTGAAGTTTAGGTTTCAGGTAGATTGTTTGGGATATGGAAAAATGGGTAAGACCATGACAAAGTCCGGAATCTACCATGTGAAAGAGCCAAACCTCATGAGAAGAGTCTCATGGCTGTGATAATAGTTTGTATGCACAATGAGTTGTAAGTTTGAATTTGTAAATTTCAGATTTGAGAAATTGCTGACAACTACTAATCACTATTGGCTTGCATAGAATTGTGTCAGGAGGATGCATTGTAAGTGGGTGTCCATGTTATGCTAGTAAGCATAAAATCATAATGGATATGATGGTGTTGCTCACAAGAGACCCACAATTGAGGATCACTTCATTTCCAAGCAAATCAATTTCTGTAGGGTACACACTATAGGAAGATCATTTGTGATGGCCTGCAGGAGCCAAACTTCATGGGAAGGTTTTCCCTTATCTTGAAATGGGTTTCGAGGGAAACTCCATTGGAAATTTTGGAAATGTCTCATCTACACTATATGTTTGGTAAGCAACATGAATGAGATGGTATAGATTATGTCAGTAAGACATGTGTGGATATGAAATGTAAGAAGGAATTGGGATGGCAAACTGAGGGACTGTCAAATCAGAGAAGGGAGCCCCCATTCCTCATTAACGAAGGAATACTGCCTCGACAAATGGATAAGTCTTCTATGACCCTAGCTAAGAATATGCATATTAGATTGTTAAAATTCCATATTAAAAACATGTTTTGATTTTATTTCCATTAGGACTGATTGCTTGAGTATGAATAGGGCCTACATGATACACACCGGACAAGAGTGCACACTTTTTCGATGTGAGATCCTAAAGGGATTTTTCGATATTGATTACACCCTAGGGAGTGGACGCACTCCTGGTGTCTCAATACTTGATAGTGAATGGTGTGAAATATGGTTACAATTTTAGAACAATAATGCTAATGAATATGCTTATATTGCTTGTGTTGTCAGGATAAGAAAATGTAGTTTACAGTGTGGTCTCTAGGTGATATGGAAAATGGTCATTTACGGTTGATATAAGGGAATTTTTTTTGTTGATGGCCTGATAAAACCAACGAGGGTTGGCTTGGATGATGATTGGTTGTTGATATAAGTACAAGTGATTTGTTGATGGTCTAATAAACCCAACGAGGGTTGGCTTGACTGTGCCTAATATATATATATTTATTGTTGATAGAAGTACAGGCAATTTGTTGACGGTTTGATAAACCCAACAAGGGTTGGCTTGAATGTGCCTGATATATATATAAAAGGATGTTGTGAAGCAGCCTGCGTGCTAACCTAACATCCAACTCCATAGGTGATCCCAAGGCTTGCAAAGCAAAGTAGGATCCTATGGATCAACGAGGAAACGCACAATACAGATAAGTATTGGATTATTTTGCAATACTTTGCTTATAAGTATACATTTGTATATGATTTAGTTATGATGTTTTAAACTCTTGTTCTGGAGATAAAACTGATGAGAATAAACTAAACAAGTGAATCTATTCAATGTTTGGATATAGGTATCGCCGGGAGAGAGGAATATGAAAGCATCCTAAGGGTGCATGTGGACATGTGACTGTCCTAAAGAGCTCAGAATTAGCAGTGATGAAAAAGGTACTAGTAAGACTGTGAAGGTCCTAGCAGCCGAGACAAGCCATGTGGGAAGGCTCCATGGTTGAGAGGTCTAAAATAGACCGGAGACACTAAGTGTCATGACCAAGAGGTATTGGTCCAGAATTTACGGTGAAGTGAAAGTGGCTGAGAGAACGAAAATCCACAGTGGTGGTGTGGGTTCCAAGATGGAACAAAACAAAGAAAGGAAAAACTCTTGCTGCTCTCTCTTGCCTTTTTATTCTCTCTCTATATATATACATATATATGTTTATGCATTGTGAAAATAAAAGGTTGTCGAATGCATCTATGACTAAAAATAGAATGTGTGTATTTGCTTAAAGTAAATTGTGAATGATGGAATGGTTAATTCCCTGCCCAAGAATGGACATGAATGAGCTCATGTGCCTATTGGGAAGGCATGAAAAATATGAAAGTGTCCTTGATGAGGCTTGGACTGTCATACCAATTGGGAAATTAAATGACTGATATTAATGCCTATATTATGCTTGGTCTAACAGAATATTAATGATGCATTTCACAGGTGAGAAAGGTGAAATCCAGTGGTGCACATTGATCATGGCAGCAAACCAAAAGTTGTTGGACTTGGTTGGAAGTCTCCTTCAAACGATTGCTAGGACCCAAGAGAATATTGGAGAGATGCTCAAGATACAGAAAAGGAAGAATTAAATGAACCACCAGATTTTGCAAGACTCTATTGGTTTGCAAAGGGAGGTGAAAAGGATTCTGGGAGTAATTAGCAAAGGAAAGGAAGGTGGATCAATGAGGGGACATTCATCGAAGCGATCCATTAAGAAGCGGTCCAGGCATGAAGACTCAAAGGAAATTGAACAGGTAAATACGAAGCAGCTAGTGAAATGCTTGGAATGCGGAGGACATCATTTATTCCGGTATTGCCCAGTGAGGGAACATAAAGAGGGCAGCAATCACAAAGTTCCTAGGCTTCGGGATAGGCCAAGAGCTGAGAACCAGTAGGATAAACTCATGGAAGCTGTGGGGCTTGGTCCTGAAAGTTCAGAGTAAATAATTGAACATGGGACAGGTCTGTAAAATTTTGAAATTTTGATGTGTAGATTGTATATGTATTGGAACACTGAGGACGGTATTATTCCAAGGGGGAGGGGATTGTAATACCCCGGATTTGACCCCGTTTACATCAAAGGGTACATGATGCATATTTTGTAATTAATCATGGTGAGGAGCTAAAGGCAAAATCCCCACCATCGATTTGGTTCTGTTATGTTTCGGTAATAGGGATCATTGCCGATGGTATATCATGTTATTCAGCACATTATAGCTTTGGCATCATGTAAATATGGACATCAATTTAATTAAACCTACATCCAGCTACGACGGTGCAATGTTAAATGAAAAAGGCATGATTCCCAAGGGTAAGGGGGGGAATATTGCTAAAACTGGACCCATGGGGAAAATCCACGTGTCGTCACTCTCTTTTTGTCTCCTTAAACCACCACCTTAGTTTTCTGTTGTTAGGACGGACAAAAATTGGCTGGCAGGAAAACCATGCTCATGCCTACACCCACTCTCCACGACGTGCCTTCTGGGTAGCGGATGGTTTTCCCACTAGGTTGATCGCGAGTCTATTCATCTCCTCTCATGCGGGCTGAGATAAAAGGTTCCATGTCCCTTTGTTTGGGTTCACCCTTCCTTTCACACACTGCCCTGTTAATTAAAGAAAACATTATTCCTCACGTTCAGACAGAAAGTCTATTTTGTGACCCCTCCATTGGGGGACTGTAAATCGTTGCTGGGTTATTCACTATAGGGTTTTTTTCCGTGGTTTTTGAGTGATATGCCATCCTCCTGTTCACGCAGGGAGTTCATAACTTCTACCTTTCCCAGGCTACGCAGCGTCCTATTTTTACTCCACCCTTATCGATTGTTAAGGGTGCATTGGCTTCACCGTTGAGAAGGGGCCATTGTTGGGCAACGTTGTTGGTGTGTCTAGATTATGGAGTGGCCTATTGTTGATCATGAATCATGCTGTGGGTTTAATATGTGTTTTTCATTCACAGTTTTGCTTTGGTTGTGTCTTTTTCCCTCATGCGCAGATAGAGAATCGGTTCCTTCCCCCTCTGCAGACTGCGTGTTTTTCCCGTTGTTTCTTTATTGGATTGAGCTATTGATATATCCCTAGTTGGATTGTTGCATGTGCAAACACCCTTTTTGGGTTTTGATTTGTGTCTATGTTTCCCCTGTCCATGCTGGGAGTTTGGTTTCTTGTCCATTGTGGACTGTAGACTGTTGCCATCGTTTCATTGTGAAGTTGGGACTATTTATTTACCCTGAGTTGGGTTGTTGTGTATACAAGAACCTTTTTTGGGTTGCTACTGATTTGTTTTGGCCACACTAGGGCCAAGAACAACTCTGAGTTGTCTTGTGGACTAGAGTCATGTTCACCCTTTTGTTTGGGGTTGTCACCCTATGGTCTTCATCTTCTTCACAGAGCTGTGAGCTATTTGTTTTACTGCGGCACGCAGTGGTTGGTCTTCATACTGTTGAGAGTAATATTATAGGCTGGGTTTGCTTGAGAAAACTAGTGTTTGAGGCCACCAGCTTAGCATTTAGCCTTTCCTAGCTCCTTGATGGCCTGATAAACCCTACTGTGTGGGCTTGGCTAATTGGTGTACCTTGGGTATGTGTAAGCCTGCTTAACCCTTATTCCTTGAGGAATCATGCCCAGCTCGGGGGTGGTAGTGTTGCTGAGAGATTGATGAGCACATTGGACTATGGTTGGGTGGAACGTTGCAGCGACGTAGCTGGTTGCGAGATGAGTTTTTATCAGATGAGTATTCATGTCCATTTTACCTCTACAATTATATTTATTGATTAATGAATATGATGAACATGTGACATGCTTGAATGAATTTTTGTTTTCTTCCGCTATGTATATGAAGGGTTATGCATCTTAGTATGTATTATGTTTAAGCTTTTTATTTCAGAATTATATGTCGGTTCATGTTCATGGGGCTATTTTCCCATATGTTTGGTGTTAGTAGCATCCTCTTTGTCAGTCAGAGGGTCGGAGATGTTACAGTTGTGCCATAAAGATCACCTCACCCATATTCGTCCCCTTATGGAACAAGCTTAGAAGTTGTTAAAAACTCAACAACCGGCTGTCCTGAAGGATCCGTTTCCCCAGGGGAAGAATTCTTCTTTAGCTTCAAATGTAGCAAGGGGCACCCCATAGGCCGCTGAACCCAATTATATCAACATGGTTCGATCTCAAACTTTACAACAGACCAGGAATAAGAACTATGAAAAATAGACCTCAAAGAAGGGTAAGTCCATAGGTGAAACTTCTAACCCTCTCATAATTGAGAAACCTACCAAAATTATTCCCAATATACCGAAAGGTTTCTTTAAGAAGACTTTGCATAATCCTAATGCTAGGGCTGCAGCAAAATACTCCATAGTTGAAGACTTAGCCCAGACACCTTGTGCAATGTTGGCTTTAGAGGTGTTACCGAGTTTTCCCACCCAACGGGATGCACTCTTAGCAGCCTTAGGTAGTATGGACTGATCAAGTCTCATGGTGAAATTTAACTTGTCTAATGTCAAAATTCACCTACCATATCATGTAGCCTTGTTGATAGATGTCATCCATGGTGGAAAGACCATTGGAAGGGAAGTTGTAGATGAGGGTGCTTCTACATGTGTTATGTCCTTGTCATGTTGGAAAGCTCTTGGATCCCCAGATCTAGTCCCATCAAACACCTTGTGTACTGCTTTCGATGGAAGGTCATTCCGTCTGCATGGTATCCTATAGTATTTTGAAATTAAGCTAGCGGGGAAAGCGATGTCTGTTGAGGTGGAGGTGATTGATGCACCTTTGGACTATAATTTGCTCCTAGGAAGAAGATGGACTTATGCAATGTCTGCTATCGCATCGACCGTCTTTCGAGTGGTAGTGTTTCCACATGAAAGGAAGTTGGTTACTATTGAACAACTCAATTTTACTCGAAAAGGCCACATGGAATCTAATGATTCCACTATGCCATTGGTTGATTAGGTCAAACCTGTTTCAGAGATCTTAGGGGCTGGAATGTATGCATCATTGATGGGAACATTTGATCTTCCAGCTCCGATTAATTATATAGGTTCTACTAGTGTGGGAAAGTCCATAGCCACGGTTGTTGATAGGACTGATCCTTGGGTTCTCCCTTCCCACCTAGAACCTAAAGTGCCCTTATCGGTAGTAGAATTGGCTTATCAAGCCATCACCAATACCACTTTTGATCTTATTCTGGTCCCTCTCACAGTTTCAGAGCAATTGGGAGAAGTCTATATGCCTACTTTGGCCGAAAACTCTTTGCATTCTATAGATTGTTTAGATATGGTTTTACCTTCTGATGAAGCCATTCCAGAAGCTATGTGTGGATGAGATAAGATATGTGAAGATCTTCACATTCAATCCTATTTTATTCTAGAGTTAAGTAGGATAGAGAATCAAGATTTTCATATGAGACTGGAAAACGATGTTGATATGCCCATTAATCCCTTACAAAGGGAAGGAATGTTTGCTGAGGGGAATATGGAAAATATTTCTACTACCATCCCTATCAACATCTCCATAAATCCTGATGTTGTGGAAAATATACATATCGGTGAAAACTGCACTCCTGAGGAGATTGCAATCTATACAGCCTTGTTTAAGGAATTCTGCGACATTTTTTCTTGGTCATATGAGGAGATGCCAGGAATTGATCCATCTATAGTTGAGCACGATATCTAAACATACCCTGATGCTAAACCTGTTCGGTAAAAGTTGAGACCTGTTAACCCATGTAAAGCGATGGCAGTGAAGGCTGAAGTGGAAAAACTGTTGAAAGGTAGTTTTATTTATCCCATAGCTTTGACAGAATGGGTATCCAACCCTATTCTTGTTGATAAGAATCAAGTTACCACACGTGTCTGTACTGACTTTAGAGATTTAAACAAATCCTATCCTAAGGACAACTATCCCATGCCATTTATAGATCAAATTATTGAATCTTGCGCGGGAAGTGAAGTTTTTTCGTTTATGGATGGTTTCTATGGATACAATCAAATTCAAATTAAACCGGAAGACCAACATAAAACAACTTTCATTTGTCCTTGGGGTGCCTTCGTGTACAAGAAAATGCCCTTTGGATTGAAAAATGTTGGGGCAACCTTTTAGCGGACAATGAATTTTGCCTTTCATGATATTAAAGCCATTGTCGAACCCTACCTTCATGATCTACCTGCACATTCTTGTAAGAGGATTGACCATCTAGATCACTTGCGGTCGATTTTTGAATGATGCAGATACTATAAAATTCACTTGAATCCCCACAAGTGTGTGTTATGTGTCGAGTCAGGGAGATTGACCAGATTCATTGTCTCTAACAAAGGCATTCAAGTGGATCCTTTAAAAGTCAAGGCCATTGTAAATTTTCCTCCTCCTAGTTCTATCAGGCAGCTTCAGAGCCTATAGGGAAAGTCCATTTTTTTTTTATGTTTCATTGTAAACTATGCTAATATTACTAAGGGTTTCATGCACCTGTTAAAATAGGACACCCCATTTGTGTGGGATGAAATTGCACTACTCGCATTCGAGGCATTGAAGAAAGATTTGTTGTTGGCACCGTTATTGCATCACCCAAATTACTCTAGGGATTTTATATTAGATCTGGCTGCATCTGAGTTGACCATAGGGGTGGTCCTAGTCTAGGAGGAAGATAAGCTCCAAGACCATGTCATTTACTATCTTAGTCATGCTTTAGCTGGACCTGAACGTAGGTACTCCCATGTCGAGAAGTTGGCCTTAGCAGCTGTTTATGTTGTTCAGAGGTTATGTCACTACATATTACTAAGGACTACGATGGTAGTAGTAGATGTTAATCCTTTTCAATATGTTTTGTCTCGATGGATAGTTGGACGCAAATTCAACAAATGGATAGTCATTCTCTAATAGTTTGTCTTGTATTTTTATTCCGCCAAATTCAAAAAATCCTTAGTTTTTGTTGAGTTGATTGCAGAATTTCCAGTAGAAGAGGATGTAGTTATTGAAGAATACTCATTCCCAGATGAGCACATCTTTTTGATTTCCACCTCTGACCCCTGGTACGGGGATATACTTATCTATCTCCAAACTTTGAATTATCCTGCAACTTTCTTGTGGGAAGAACGACGTAAACTACACCTACATGCCAAGAACTACCTCATCATAGGAGATACTTTATACCGTAGGGGGTAGATTCCATTTTGCATCGATGTCTTACCAAAGAGGAAGTGGAGATTGACCTAAATGATGCCCATAGTGGAGCCTGTGGGGGTCATTTATCTGGGCTAGAAATGGTCTATAATATATTACGTGCCGGTTATATCTGGCCCAAAGTCTTTGAAGATTGTGTGGAAGTAGTGAAGCGTTGTCATCCTTGTCAGCTTTACACCAGAAAAATGCGGTCACATCCCACTCCATTATTTCCCATCATCTCAGTGGGCCCCTTCATGAAGTGGGGGATTGATTACATGACATGTAACCCAGCCTTGGCTAGGGGGCACAAATATATCATTGTCGCTGTGAACTATTTTACAAAATGGGAAAACGCAATGTCCACCTTTAAAACTGACGGGGAAACTGCACCTTTCTTCATGTTCAATCAAATTATTGCATGATTCGGTACACCTAAAGTGCTTGTCACTGACCATGGCAGTCATTTCCAAAATAGCATGATGACTGAATTGACCACTATGCTAGGATTTACACAAGAACATTCATCTTCGTTCTATCCTCAAGAAAACAGTCAAGTCGAGGTTTGTAATAAAACTTTGAAGACTATCCTCAAATGTACTATTAATGCATCCCATTCCAACTGGCATATCATGCTATATCCTGCACTTTAGGCATATCAGACTAATGTAAAAACTGCCACAAGGTTTTCTCCCTTCCAACTCGTCCATGGAGTGGAAGTTGTTACCCTGATTGAATGTGAAATATCATCTCTAAGAATTGCTATTCATGTGTTACCTGATACGATTTAGCTTGAAGAATGTCTATTACATTTAGAACATCTTGATGAATAGCATAGAGATGCACTGACAGCAAACCAAGCTCATAAAAATAGGGTCAAAAGCCAATATGATAAATCGGTCAAGCCTCTAATTTTCTTTGAGGGAGAACTTGTTTTTCTTTGGGACCAAGACAAAGAACCCCTGGGGGAAGGAAAGTTCAGGTCTATGTTTTTGGGACCTTATATCGTGTCAAAATTAATAAAGAAGGGCGCATATGAATTGATAGATTTCGATGGGAATAAGCTAGCTGAGCCTAGAAATGGGATCTAATTGAAAAAGTACTATGCTTAGGCTTAGCACTTTTTCTTGTATTTTATTGTATGTATTTTTATGTACACTAGTTCATCGGTTTGTGTTTTTTATACCATCTGCTGGTTGTTTCAGATGTCTTCCGAGAGTTTCGTAGGTTTCGGTGATGGCACCAGTCGCCACACTTGTAATTTAGCTTCAGCTGCATGGGTCATTTATTCGCCCCAGGACAGTTAGTTGCCTCAGGAGGTGCTTGCTTAGGTCCTGCTTCCAATAATGTGGCTGAATATAGGGTTGTCATTGAGCTTCTATGGGATGTTTTGTCTGATGGTATCACTCAACTGGAATTCTGACTAGACTCTTAACTGGTGGTTTCCCAGCTCAATCGATCTTATCAGGTGTGGAACCCTATTCTATTGCGTCAGTTTATGTAAGTTAGGTTATTGGAAAGAAATTTTGAGTTCATTACATTCAATCATATTCCAAGGAATCAAAATTCATTAACTGATGCATACGCTAATTACATCTTGGATTGGCATTTAACACATTTGATATAAAAGTATATAACAAGGACATAAAAAACATTTGTAAATAAACCGGCAATATATATATATGTGTGTGTGTGTGTGTGTGTGTGTGTGAATATATGTTCATATAGATAGGTAGATTCTATGATCCTTGGGTCCAGTCATAACTGTATAATATACAAAAAATATACAAAATATGGATCAAAGTCCATCAAATGCTCCTGGGTATAAGCTTGACCACCCTGGTCACTTGGACCACCTTCGTCCCCCCCGGTCACCCTGCACTCTGGCTTCTTCAGCCTCCTCTGCTTCAGTAACCTCAACAACATCTATGTACACAAGTACTGCTCTGGCTACTCTCCTCAGAAGGCGTATCCAGACAGGTGGTACACCAACCACTAGCTCCTACATGATGGTCGGGATGTGCTCAATCCATAAGGTAGGTACTCTCTGGGTAAGCCTGGCTAGCTTTCCCTTAAGAACCCTAATCAAGCCCTGGTCTTCTCCCAAAACAGGTGATGGAGAGAAATTCCTATGGCTTGGGGTACCACAACAGACAGCTTGACTCCAGAAATCAATCCTTTCCAATATGCAAGAGAAATCAAATATCTAACACTAAAAGATCTCGATTCCTACCTTATTCCAGACGGTTGAAGTAGATCCCCGTTGAGCTTTCCAACTCCAGCTTGAATTGATGAATTGCTTCCTCAACATTCAATAAAAAAGACAAGCATACTATATATAATGGTGTTAGATCTACTCTAGCATATATAATCAACAACGTATAAGCATTTGAAATCATCCATGGATAAAATATTCATTCAAACATACATTATTGGACAGGAAAAGATATTTCTATTAATATAAAACCAGAGATTACAATGAATACAACCTTTGTCAGCATGTCTGCGAATTGGAGAAACTGAATCCCCCACTTGGGCCTCGACCACCTCGATCCTCCATCTCTCGATAGTAAGCTCACAAGCAAAAGGAAAGCTTGGGAAGAACACCAAAGTGCTCCAAGGGACAAAGGGATGCAGACTCAAGCATAAGTTCTGTCAACAATAAACTATAGTTTCTTTGCTCTCAATTCTCACATATTCGTCAATGTATCCAAAGGGTTCCTTATATAGCTCTTCAATGGGGCAATGAAGGGTCGAATCCGAGCAATCTCAAGGCATATGGAAGGCTAGGAGACAAGTGATTTAGATCCATGTCAAGGAATACTCCAAAAGAATTTGGCCTTTTCCACACATCTCGATGTACGCGGTTTTAGGGGTCAAACCCACGTATATACGTGAGAAAGGGATTAAAAGTCACGTATAGCAATTTAAGCATGTTTTTAGGGATGATATTGGAAACATCAAAGGTATAAAAAAGGTCCATGGGGTCCAAAGAGTCTGCGGAGGGACAGGGGAAGGCCATACAAGTGTGATTCACCAGGTGTGGTAAAATCAACTATAACAGATGCCCCCTAATGTGTGACATCAGAGGGGTCATACGATGGCCGAAATACATTATAAGTCCATCCCAGAAATGAAGTGATGAAGAACCCAGTGGAAGAACCTGAACCATCCAATCAGCACTATACAATGATACAACTCTGCATATAACTGCAAATACATATAGCAATCCCGGATACATAGGAGTACAATGGCCATGAATAGGCATGATACAATATGACATATGTGGTCATCGCTACGTACAATATACATAGATTAGAATCTCCATGATGAAGATATACAAAGGATCATGATCTCCATGAAGGCTGAAGATATACAATGGATCAAGATCTTCATAATCGCTGGAAATATCTGACATATACTGGAATCAAGTCATGAGAGCTGAAATCTCATGAACACTGGCACGATCAAGGAGGTAGCATATAAGATATTCCACCAATCTAGAAGGTATTCTACACAAACTGCTATGAGTACAAGTCCTACTATGTGAATAGAGGTGTCAAGGTCGAACATAGTAGTCCATCGTCTGATTACCGGTCATTGTTTTATACTGTTAACAGACGTGAGATCACCCACCAATAATGATAACGGGAATCAAGGTACTAGAGTGAAAAATAAAAAGTGTGAATAAATGTGTTGAGGTCGAACACTTGAGAGAATCCATCGATCATGGGACATTGATGTATTCCCAAAGAACTGTCAATGGCGAGAGCACCTGCCACTAATGACTGCAAGTCTCAAGGAACTCAAAAATGAGTCTAGATTCCAATCCCAGAATAAATGATCTGAAGTCGATGGGATGAAATCCACTGGAAGGAGGGCATTAAGGCATCCCCCAACATCCAATAGGAGGTACTCAACAAAGCTGTATAATGTGGAAGGACTCGATCATAAGGTGCACGAACCAGTAACTGTACCAGGAATGGCCGACATGCAAAGTAAAGATAACTAAGGAATGGTTGACTCAAATTTCAACTTCCTTTGAACAAGAGCATAAAGGTGAATGGTGACTGAATGTAGGTAGCATAGACTCGATATGCAAAATTGGGACATCTCTGTGACATAGGAGGCATCGATAGAGGCTCCATAGGGACTAGAGGCTTAACCAGTCAGTGGAGATAAACTCAGATAAATGAGTACACCTCCTAAATTCAAACTATTAACCCAACCAATGGATGTGATATATAATCCTCTGTTTGAAGGTGACACAACTTGACTGCTGCCAAAGATAACATCTTTTCTTCTCCGAATTTTTGGTTTTTTTTAATTTTTTTGGGAATTTTTCAAATATTTAAAAATATTGAAAAAGAATAAAATTGCTTTAAAGTTATAGACTAGGAGGAGACGAGTGTTAGAGGGGAAAACAAACTAGTTCCAAGCAGTGGAACATACCTATGCTCAATGCAAGGACACATGTGTAGGATAGCGACACTCAGGGGAAAGTCCCTTCCCGGTAAAAATAGGGAATCAAGCTACAAAATATATACAAAATGGCTCTGCATGGCTAGACCTGAGACAAGCTCGGGCTATATGGCTGATAATCAAAGTCAAGGAAGTCAGCATAATGCTCAATGAGGTAGGAAAATCTCATGATAATGCAAATAAAACTTGACATATACAAGGGATTCGTAGGGAAATGACCAGCATAAAGTTCAAGAGGAGTATGAAGCTCTTGCTCAAGGACATGGTGGGACTAAAAGGGATTCTCGGACATAAGAGAGGACTCACAGCATGAGTACCAAATGCACAGGGGAGCTAACTAGGACACCCATGTATAGGAAATCTCTACCATTCACATAGTACCACTTCTAACAGCATCATGAAGGTTCTGTGATACCATGGAATGGGTTCGTACCTAAGGTTGAAATGAAATAGTCATAAGGTCACGCAAAATACAAGCGGATGTGAAATCCTAACCTATATACCAGTTTAGACATGATACTTGTGATAGGAACGAATGGGTCGAAACCTCAGAGAGAGTGTACAAAAACTAAACCCTACATGACAACCATATTAGTCCAAAATAACCCAAAATAGTCAATAAAGATTCCAAACTATAGGGAATAGGGAGGAATGATCATGACATATGCACCCAAAGGAAACACTGTAGTGAACAATGGGACATAAAAAGTAAATAAAGGTGTAGACCCAACATTCACACTGTGGAAATTGAACCCAAGTGTTAGAACAATTACACTCACAACAATTGCCAATTACACATGCAAATTACTCACAAAGGAGACTGAATAATGGAGCTGAACACTAATATGTATTGAATAAGTGTATAATAGCCAACACTGTGAATTCATAGGCTACAAAAATAAATAATTAGATGAGATATTTGAATGCATAAGTATTCCATTCGAATATAGTCAAAAGCAGGCTTACTAAATCTAAGCAAATCTGCCATAGGTGCATAAAGTAGTTTCCAAAACTGTCTAGGAGCTCACAAATTGGAAAAATCAATTAGGTAAGCTAAAAGGTGGTGGAAGGACAACTCATACATGCTTTTCATAGGAGAAAAGAGTGGAGGATGTTGAGGAAAAAAAACAAGTTAACTTCACCTAGTCAAACTTTTCCAATTGCCTTAAAACTCAGAAAAAGCAGGCAATAAAGAAGAAAAAGTAGACATGTGCTAGGGAGCCTAGGAATAAAGAAGATTTGATTCCAAGAGGTTTCCCAAGCACTCTAGGACTCAATTTTAGCAAGTTTTACCACTATAGATGTGTGGAGGACAACTTGCATAAGGTGGAATATGGAAACTAGGCAAATAAGACAAAAATTGGATTAATTAATGTCTAAGGTAGCTAACTATGGGTTGATTATTCTAACACCCCCCCTTAATCCTGACTTATCAGTAAAATATCAGAAAATTATAGGGCCTAGCAACAATGCTTAGTCACCCTTTACATACTGCATGTCCATTTAACCAAGGAAAGAGGCAAAAACCCAGTGGGAAAAATCCTCCCTTAAACATGGACAGTAAAACAAAATTTGGAAATATTGTCATCACTCATGCTTCATAGCATGATCAGCAATCCCCAGCAGTGATTTGAGATTGCTGAATGTCTTCTCACAAAAAAATTTGGTGAAGATATCTGCTACTTTTTCTGAAGATGAACATAAGAGTAGGTGAATGGTGCCATCATGCACAAGCTGCCTAATGTAGTGCATATGGATCTCAATGTGTTTGGTTCTCTGCTTCTGAACTGGATCATTGTAGATTTGAATGGTACTTTGATTATCACAGTAGATAGTAGTTGAGTATTTTGATTCTAAGCCACACTCTGCAAGTAACCCCTGCAACCATAAACATTGAGTTGTTGCATTTACAACTCCTCTGTACTCTGCTTCTGTAGATGAGAGTGCAATGACACTCTGTTTCTTTCTTGACCAGTTGATTGTCCCTTCTACAAGAATGAACACATATATTTATGTTGAATTTTTATCTGTGCTGCCACCTTCCCAATCACTGTTAGTAAATCCAATCAAATCAAGATCAGATTTAGCTTTATAGAAGAACCCATGAGTCCTTGTTCCCTTAACAAAGTTAAGGATCCTTTTAGCTGCTCTCCAATGGATCTCATGAGGCGGATCCATGTATCTTGAAGCCACAATTACTGCATAATAAATATCATGTCTAGTATGTGTAAGATACAACAAACATCCAATCAATTGCCTATACAGTGTATTGTTTACCATAGGTGAAGAATCATCTTCTTCAAGCTTCACTCCTGAAAGGAAAGGAGTCTTGCTTCGCTTGCAATCCTTCATTTTGAATTTGTTTAGAAAATCCAAGGCATACTTGGACTGATGTACTTTTATTCCTTCTTTGGTTTGAGCAATCTCGAGCCCCAAGAATTGGCTCAACAAGCCCAAATCTGTCATTGAGAAGGCATGGTTCATTACATCCTTCAAGGAAGCAATTTCATCCTTTGAGCTTCCTGTAATGAGAAGGTCATCAACATAGAAAAAAATGATCATTAATGAACCATGAATCAACTTCAAATAGAAATTTGGATCTGATTTGCATCGAACAAAATTCAGTGATAGCAGAAAGCTATCAATCTTGGCATACCAAGCCCTGGGGGCTTGCTTAAGCCCATACAATGACTTCTTTAGCCTGCACACAAGAGATGGGTTAGTAGAAAATCCTTGATGCTTCTGCATGTATATCTCTTCAGTGAGATCTCCATTCTGGAAAGAACACTTCACATCCATGTGGTGTACCTCCCATTGCTTTGAAGCTGCAATGGCTAAGGCTAGCTTGATGGAGTCCATCTTTTCCACTAGTGCAAAGGTCTCATTGTAGTCTATGCCATGAACATGTGAGTAGCCCTTGGATACCAATCTGGCCTTGTACTTCAGAGGTTAACCATCAGCAGAAAATTTGGTTTTGTACACCCACTTACACTGAACTAGCTTCCTCTGTGGGGGAAGATCAACTAGCTCCCAAGTGTTGCTCTTTTGGAGTGAGTTGAACTCTTATTCCATGGCTGTTTGCCATCTTGGATATTTTTATGAATCTTCATATGTCTATGGATATGATTCAATAATTAGATATCATTTCTCTGCAAACATAGGATCTTTCATGCACAGAGCACTCTCAAACTGAGATCTAGTCCTCCTAGGATCATTAGGATTTCTAGCTAGTTCTCCAGCTGCATGAATGGTATTGGCTGCCCATTTTGGTCTTGTAGGACTGTTAGGATCTGCAATCAAATCATCATTATCAGAAATATCAGAATCAGCATGTTCAACTATCTCTTCACTTACATTCATAGGTTATGGTGGTGAAGAGGATTCTCCAACTTCCACTGCTGCTAGGGGCTCTTCTTGAAACTGAACACACCTTTCAATGAAGGCTTTTTTTGTGCTCAAATTGATCAGCTTGTACCCTTTTGAATCTTTAGAGTACCCAACAAATAGACACTCTTGGCTTTGGGGCTGCAAAGCCTTCCTCCTTTCTGTTGGAATTCTAGCCCAAGCCCTTGAGCCAAAAATGCTGAAATGGGTCACATCTGGCTTGTGCCCACTCCATGCTTCGAAAGGAGTCATACCATAAATATTTTTATGAGGCACCCTATTCTGGATATAGGCTGCACATTTTATATCTTCATCCCAAAACTTTGGTGGCAAAGTCTTAGCCTCCATCATGCATGTTGCCATCTCTTTCAGTGATCTGTTCTTCCTCTCAGCAACACCATTCTGTTGTGGTGTGTAAGGGATAGAATGATACATATGAATACCTGCATCTGCACAATATTGAATAAAATCATACTTGACATACTCACCACCAATGTTAGATCTGAGGACCTTGAGTTTCCTCCGAGACTGGTTTTCAAGCAAAGCCTTAAAGACTTTGAAGAGGCCAAAAAATTCAGACTTCTGTTTCAGGAAGTAAACCCAGCAATACCTGGAAAAGTCATGTATGAATGTCAATGCATATTTGGCCTGAATCATTGACATATGAGGGAATGGGCCAGAAACATCATGTGGATCAACTCAAGAGGTCCAGCGGTTCTCTCATGACTAGCTTTCTCAAATTTATGCTCTGGGTGTTTTCCTAGGATGCAACCTTGACAGAATCCTTTGGAAAACTTAATATTTGGTAACCCTATGATCATTTATTTTTCACTAAGATCAGAAAGATACTTGTAATTTAGGTGGCCAAATATTTCATGCTAAATCTTGCTTGCCTCATTAGCATGAATCAGAAGAGCAGAGGGGTTTGAGTAGGGTAGGAAGTGTGAGAACATGTATACCTTCGAAGTGTGATTTGCAACTCCTTTTGCAATGAATTTACCACTTGAGATCTCTATGATCTCAACTTCATCAGGGGAGAATATGACCTTTTTTGGAGATCCTGTGTGGGTCATCTAATACACTGATAAGAGGTTAGAGGCAAGACCTGGGACATACAACACATTGCTGAACTTACCATGGTCAAGATCAATCCTCCCTTTTCCCAAACTTTCAGTGAGAGAGTCATCTCCCAGTACTATTGGTGGACCTTTCAACATGTCAAGTGAGGTGAATGCCTCCTTTGTTGAAACCATATGTCTTGAAGCTCCAGAATCAATGATGAAACTAGGTGAGCTTCATGTGCCAACAACCAATGCATGAACTCTCTCTCCGTCTTCTGAATTTGATGCTCCTTCCCTCTTCTTTGAACTATCTGGAAGGGAGATGCCATTCTTCTCCAGGAGTTGGGTCAGCATGTCTATTTGCTTCTTCATGTAGTATCTCTCAAAATGAATGCCCTTACTGCAATATACGCACTTGCTCATTTCTCCTTTGTTCTTCTTCTTCTGGGGGTTCTTCTTGGAACCTTGAGGCTCCTTTGGAGACTTGTTCTTGTCTCTCTTTTGCTCAGGTGGATTTTTAGCTTTCTTCTTGCTTTTTGAATCCACCCTCAAATCTCCAGCAACCAGAGCTTGGTCTTTGGATGGTTTGATGGTGCCCATCATCACCAATATATCTTGTTCTTGTGTGAGAGATTCCATGAAATATGCAAGGCTAGGCATTTTCCAGGCTCGAGTTGTCAACTTTGTGGCATAGAAGGTCGAAACAAGCACTAAATAGTCAGGGACAAGCTTTGAGAGTATGGCCAAGACCATCTGATCATCCTTCTTTTCGATCCCAAATTGTTTTAGCTGCAAAACAAGTTCTTTGAACTTAGAAAAATAGAGTTGCAGGGATTCAAAGCTATTGGGACTCGGGGAGATTAATTCATTTTCAATTTGATGTCCCCTCATCTCATCTGTCTTTCCAAAAAGATCAACAAGATTCTCCCATACTTCATTCAGTGATGTTAATCCATCAAGATGGAAAAGGAGGTCTCTGGATATACTCAGACACAGGAGACCATAGGCCTCATCCCTCCGGTTGTGCCATTTAATCTTCTCTGCAGCTGCATTGGGCTCTAGTTATGTTGCCATAGTCACTCTGTAGAGGCCTTTCACTCTCAATAGTATATCCATCTCTACTTTCCATTCAAAAAATCTAAATGGAGTCAAGATGATCTTCTGAGATTGATCCATAGCTCAGAAATTGTCCCTCCGGACAGTGGAATGCTCCCAGTCAATGATGTCGAACCTGCAAAACAAATTGGAAGGAGAGAAATCGATCTACAAAGGCTCTGATACCAGGTGGAAATTGAACCCAGGTGTTAGAACAATCACACTCACAACAATTGCCAATTACACATGCAAATTATTCACAAAGGAGACTGAATAATGGAGCTGAACACTAATCCATATTGAATAAGTGTACAATATCCAACACTGTGAAGTCATAGGCTGCCACAATAGATAATTACATGATATATTCGAATGCATAAGGATTCCATTCGAATATAGTTAAAAGCAGGCTTACTAAATCTAAGCAAATCCCCCATAGGTGCATAAAGCAGTTTCCAAACCTGTCTAGAAGCTCACGAATTGGAAAAATCAATTAGGCAAGCTAATAGGTGGTGGAAGGAAAACTCATACATGCTTTTCATAGGAGAAAAGAGTGGAGTATGTTGAGGACAAAAAACAAGTTAACTTCACCTAGTCAAACTTTCCCAATTGCCTTAAAACTTAGAAAAAGTAGACATGCACTAGGGAGGCCAAGAATAAAGAAAATTTGATTCCAAGAGGTTTCCTAAGCACTCCATGACTCAATTTTATCAAGTTTTACCAGTATGGATGTGTGGAGGACAACTTGCATAAGGAGGAATATGGAAACTAGGCAAATAAGACAAAAATTGGATTAATTAATGTCTAAGGTAGCTAACTATGGGTTGATTATTCTAACACATGCATCCACTACCACCCCTGTGAGGGTGACCACTGATGTAAAGACCAAGACAAGGGAATAAAAATCCTCCACAAATGGAGTAGAGGATGGAATGTGACCATTCCCAAATCTATGAACACTGTAAGGGGTTGTGATGCCCCCAAGTCTGACACCAAGGTCCATACTAGGACTAAGGACAGGTGATAGGTTATGAGGCATGCCGAAAATAAAAGGACCTGAACTCAAGAGAGCATAAATATACTCAAGTAACCACAATCCCAAAGGCCAACTAGCACACAAAGAGCACACTCCTAAGAAAATCTACAACCAAAATACAAGCAAACGAAGGGGAGGATATGTGAGCTCCCAAATGCAGGAGGTATGTCTCGCCTAGGAGAGGCTCGAAAATCCCATACGCTACAAGCGGAGGTACGTAACCAATTATAGTGGCCCTCAGCTTCAACGCATAAAGCAACTGTGCTGTCCGACCTCTACCTGGCTGGGACACCTGCAGAATAACCTCTGCGAAGTACCCCCTCGATAACCTAGGTAAGGAAAATAATGTCACCTTAATATAATCAATGCTCAAGTGAACAGTCGCAGGTGGGATTGACCATATGGGCAGGGTAGCAAATCCCGAAACTCTTGAAAGAACCCCCATATATGAATACAATCCTGTAAATATCTCTGATGCTACTCAGTTACAACCAGGGGTCATCCCAATCATAACCACTCACGTTGCCTCATGCTTAACTCCTGTGTAAGAGGAGCATCCTGAAAAACACTAATTATACCAAGGATTTCACCATCTCACTTGGACAGAAACCTACATGTTGTTATTTAGTGGTCTTGGAGAATTAAATCACAATGAACTATTCCAAGACCCTAAAACCTAATCTTGTTGGTGCACCCTATAAAAGAAAAGAGAGTAATTAATTTTATTATGTGCTGATTTTAATTGGTTGTAATTACTCCAAGGGAAATGATCATGCAACTAATGAAGTTGTGACTCAGCAGTGAATTATATATGCACACCATAACAAACAATGCTAAGTGCAATCTTTGTCAAATGAAAAATAGGGTATGCCACTACATGAGATGCATAAATATATATTCCTTTCTGAATGTCAATGCAATCCTTCCTATATGAAAGCCTAAATAAAACTCTCATCCAATAAATCCAATGCATGTACCTCCTCAAATCCATATCTAAGATGCAACTAAGAGTGCGACTACTTTGTATTTTTCAATATAAAAGAATGAAAAATGCAATAAAATTCATCTAAAACCCTCAGTCTCTGTAGCAAGCATAAAACACAAGCCCAGCAAGACACCGAGATGAAAAAAGAGTAATGCACTAATGGGAAAACAAAAAGGATAAATGACTAAAACTACTTTCAAAGAAAAATCAATGAAAAAGTGGTCTCTGGTCACAAACAAAGCATTCAATAGAGAACATCAGACCCAAGGAAGACCTAACCACACTCACAACCCACCCAACAACTTCCCACAACATCAAACTCACCAAAAGGGAGTATTACGTGACTGTTTAAAGAACAACAACATATATACGTGACTTTTGGCAAAAAAGCTGCATGTATACGTGGATTTTAGCCCAAAACCTGTGTGTATACGTGACTTTTGGCCAAGAATCCACGTATGTATGCGACTTTTGGCCAAAAACCTGTATATACAGAGAAGATAGTGGTAAAAAGTAGGCCAAGGGTCAAACCAATAAAGTGGAGTGTCAATGAATGAACATACTATAAAATGCAACAGAGAAACAAGGAGAAACAAAGAGCAAGTCAATAATATCAAGCACATTTTGACCCTAAACCCCAAAGAAAAACAAGGAACATCCCCAGTGGAGTCACCGATTCTATTACGGAGAGAAATTCCTATGGCTTGGGGTACTACAACAGACAGATTTCTAGAAATAATAGATCAATGCTATGTGCAATGATGCTAAGAAGAAGCAAAGGAAATAGATCTTGCTACTAAGAATTCTCACAAGCATACACAGGAAAATAGAGAGAAGAAAAGAGACTGAATCACATGAATGAAGAGATGAATATTGGTGTGTATACTTCCATTGAATAATGATGAATAATAGTGTACATAAATAGTACATCCCTCATAGGAAAATCAAATTGTATGGAAACAACTCATAAAGCTCAAAAAGGTTGACTTACCAAAATATAGCAAAACCCCCATAGGTGGATAAAGCACTTACTAAGTCTATCAAGGACCTCACGAGTTGGAAAAATCATGAGTGAGTTGTCAAGTAGATGGAAATAACATGCTAATCCTAGAAAATGGAGAAAAACTAATGGAGGATGGGTTGGAAACAAAAGCTCCGAGTTTCCTAGTTCACTAGCTTTTATCTTATCCATAGAAAAATAGGAAAAGAAGAAAAAGCAGAATAAAGAAGAATCTGCTGTAAAGTTCTGTATACTGATTCTAGATGGTCAAAAGGTGGTCAATATCAACCCAGAATTGGAAATAAATCATTCCTAGGATATAGATGGCATGTATTGACTTTAAGGTGCAAGTGGATGCCAACTAATTAAGCTAGTGGGTGAATAATTAATCAAATAATGATTAATTATTTTATCCTAAGTTGTGAGTGGGTTTAATATATTCCTACACCCCCCTATAAGTTTGACTTTATGATGGTATGACAAAAAAAATATGGATGCATATGGATGCATATAGGGCCCAGCAACAAGGCTATGGTCACCCTTTAACAATTATTATGTCCAGAAAAGTGAGGAAAGAGGCAAAACCACATGGAAAAAATCCTCCCTCAAGATAGGACAAGGCACAAAATTTAAAATATGTCTTCAACATATATTTATCCTCACTTTAATTAGCTGACTGAACTGCTTTTGAATGAAGGGCTTGCTGAAGAAATCATGAACTCCATGATCATGCGCTGGAGTGTAGAACCTGCAAGAAGGAAGAGGAGAGACTCCTTGTATCTCATCAACTGATGAATTAGGAGCATTATCTAAATGCTTCTTTCTACTGTCAAACTCTTATATGCAAACATAATCTGAAATGGAAAATAGATCTATGCATACTCCTTTCCAAAGAGTACAAAAAATAAGGCAATTTATTTCACACCCAATTCCCTGCATAGCTGCAAAATTGTGATGTGAATCACATGTCGATCTTCCAATCTGATGTAGCACCTGTATAGATCAGATATGAGGCTGATAAAACTCTGATATATTAGAAGAATTAAAATATGGAACATCAAGGACAAAGTCTTCAATGGCTCCATAAGGATATAGGGCTAGACTAGGAAAATTATGAGCAACTGGGGAAAACTGATAGGTGTAAATATCTGAATGATGGATGGGCATAAGATCTGAACCATAAGTGGTTAGAATAGATCCAAACATGTTTAATATCATTCCATATATGACTAAGGTCATGGATAACCAGCCATTGAAAGTTAGGAAAGACTTCAAATCATGTAAGATCAATATCATTGCATAAGAGACCAATGAGGAATCAACTAGTGAGCTTGGGATTTGTATAGTATTTGGATTATTCAGAGGTATGGTAGATGGTATGGATGGTGGTATTATATGTGTATCAACATTCAAATATGCTTCTAAATCAGAATCCAAAGGATCACATATAAGCATATCAATAGACTCATGGGAATACACGGGTAATGAATCCTCTATATGAAAGGAGGAGAGAATGAGATGTTCACAATCTTCAAGAAGGCTCTGAGTATTGATGCCAAGAACAAATGAGAATATGCTGAAGCACATAATATCAAGTATGGTAAGTGGTATGACACAAATAAGGCTTGATGTGGCTAAGAAAACATCCTGGAAGTCACTTGGTTGTGCACCATCAATGAGAGAGGTATGCACAAGGTGTGAAGAATCTGGCACATAGATTTTGTAATATAAGATAGGAGATTTAGAGAACAATGAATGGGTTATAGGATAATAATCAATATCAGTAGCAGCTCCATATGTTACTTCGTTTTCATCAATAGTATCACAAGAATAAAAATCACCTTTGGGGGACACAGAAAAATATGGCTCTTCAATATTTGCTTCTTCATTGAAGGAGGAAGCATTTGAATGAAGGAGGGCAGAAACAACATGAATTGTATGAGAAACTTCTTCATCATGATCAAATTCATCAGAGAATGTAGAGGCCAAGAAATCTTGAGAAAGAGAACAAGAGGAGATGCTAGGTTCACTCCATGCTTCATCTTCAATTTCCTGCAAACCAGAAGCTTTGTCCAAAATTTTCCAAAGCTCAAATGGAAATTCAGCAAAATATATGAGATTATATATATTTGGAGACATTCCCAAACACATAATTCCATAAGCTCTATCACAGTTATTTAGCCAATCAATTTTCTCTTCATAAGACTCAGGTTCACTCAATGCACCAATGGAGACATCAAAGAGACATTGCCTCTTCAAGTATGCACTCATCTTTGGCTTCCAATCAGCATAGTTGAAATCAGATAGTAGAGGAAATTTTGAATCCATATTGAAGTTGTTGAAATGATCTAAGAGATACTCTCTGCAACCCGCAAAACAAACTAGGAGAAAATCTTGTAAGCTAGATAACTTCTTCTTCAGAGAGGGATATGAGACTGGAAGCACTCCTCAACTCTGTAGAACTTGATCAACCTGCTGCTCTGATACCATGTATAAATATTATATAAATTATATGTGTAATGATGCTAATAAGAAGAACAGGAAATAGATCTTGCTACTAAGAATTCTCATAACAATACACAGGAAAATAAAGAGAAGAAAAGAGACTGAATCACATGAATGAAGAGATGAATATTGGTGTGTATCCTTCCATTGAATAAGGATGAATAATAGTGTACATAAATAGTACATCCCTCATAGGAAAATCGAATTGTATGGAAACAACTCATAAACCTCAAAAAGGCTGACTTACCAAAATATAGCAAAACCCCCATAGGTGGATAAAGCACTTACTAAATCTATCAAGGACCTCACAAGTTGGAAAAAGCATGAGTGAGTTTTCAAGGAGATGGAAATAACATGCTAATCCTAGAAAATGGAGAAAAAATAATGGAGGATGGGTTGGAAACAAAAGCTCCCAGTTTCCTAGTTGATTAGCTTTTATCTTATCCATAGAAAAGCAGGAAAAGCAAAATAAAGCAGAATCTGCTGTAAAGTCCTATATACTAATTCTGAATGGTCAAAAGGTGGTCAATATCAACCCAGAATTGGAAATAAATCATTCCTAGGATATAGATGGCATGTATTGACTTTAAGGTGCAAGTGGATGCCAACTAATTAACCTAGTGGGTGAATAATTAATCAAATAATGATTAATTATTTTATCCTAAGTTGTGAGTGGGTTTAATATATTCCTACAAGCTTGACTCCAGAAATAAATCCTTTCCAATATTCAAGAGAAATAAAATATCTAACACTAAAGGATCTCGATTCGTACCTTATTCCGGATGGCTGAACTAGATCCCCGTTGAGATTTCCAACTCCATCTTGAATTGATGAATTACTTCCTCAACATTCAATAAACAAGACAATCATACTATATATAATAGTGTTAGATATACTCTAGCATATATAATCAACAACGTATAAGCATTTGAAATCATCCATGGATAAAATATTCATTCAAACATACATTATTGGACAGGAAAATATATTTCTATTAATATAAAATTAGAGGTTACAATGAATACAACCTCTGTCGACACGTCTGCAAATTGGAGAAACTAAATCCCCCACTTGGGCCTCCACCACCTCAATCCTCCATCTCTTGATATCAAGCTCACAAGCAAAAGGCAAGCTTGGGAAGAACACCAAAGTGCTCCAAGGGACAAAGGGATGCAGACTCAAGCATAAGTTTCATCAAAAATGGACTATAGTTTCTTTGCTCTCAATTCTCACATATTATTCAATGGGGTAATGAAGGGTCAAATCCGAGCGATCTCAAGGCATATGGAAGGCTAGGAGAAGTGAGTCAGATCCATGTCAAGGAAAACTCCAAAAGAATTTGGCCTTTTGCACACATCCCGATGTACACAGTTTTAGGGGTCAAACCCACGTATATATGCGAGAAAGGGTTTAAAAGTCACGTATAGCAATTTAAGCATGTTTTTAGGGATGATCTTGGAAACATCAAAGGTATAACAAAGGTCCATGGGGTCCAAAGAGTCTGCAGAGGGATAGGGGAAGGCCATACAAGTCTAATTCACCAGGTGTGGTAAAATCAGCTATAACAACATGACGCACATACATGCATGGATGCCCAGCATGGCGGATTGGTCCAATATATGCATTTTGACATTTTAAAAGGATTAGAACTCTTATACATATGTATATATCTCTATATTTAAAATTCATTAAAAATTTAAAATTTGAAAATAAAAATTACCTAACTCTCCCCATGCTCCTCCTAGAGGGAGGACGAGGTCAGTATCACCAAAGAAATCCATTTCAGCATATGAAAATTGCTCCAAGGCTTGCAACTATTGCTCTCACCAAAAGTAGAAGTCGTCATCATAGACACGCTGGACTGAGCCACCACCTCCCTAGCGGAGGAAGATATCTCCCAATCTACTAAGCCTAGGCTGACAAGGAGAACAAACTGGCAAGGGTACTGCAAGACTCAATCCCTGCACTGTATCAAATAAGAAGGCTACTAATATGCTGGAATAACCAAAATTTTTCCACTTACATCTCTTGCAGTCAGAGAGCTGTTTTCTCATAATCAGGATCGCTCCCGAGCACCAGTCATATAGGGATCCCTGCATACAGTCTACTACTATTCTCATCTAGTTCCGAGTTGCAAGGTGAAGTGATGATGACCCTGCAACCCTCACTATAGTGCTTGTCAACACCTGTAAAGGAAAGTTGCGTATGTGAACAATAGGGATGCAACTACCCCTCTTTTGTGTGCCTGGCTTGCAGTATATATCAATATAGTTCTGTACACTTAGAGGGTCACCGCCTCTGCCAGTACCTTCCAAGTTCACCGGATCTCCTTGTCGTGATAAACCAGCAATAAAATAGACATCCTATGAAGTAATCTCCAAAGACTCACCTTGAAGGTCAAACATGCCCAAATCATGATCCCAATAATTTATCAAGAACTCCAAGAGGCGGACATTGGCCCACATGGGTGAGGTATAGAAAAACTTCAATAACCCACTTTGACGTAAAACATTCACTATGGGGGAATCTTGAAGAGCTTCTTGGTCCATGTCTTCATGTTCTCTCTCCCTCCACTCAAGCACCATCTTTCAATCTAATAACCAAGCAATTGCCAACCATCAAATTCATACAAATTTTGAAATTTTTGACCCTACATATTATTTTTTCACCTCACGCAGTGTGCACGACTATCTTTTAAGGAAATCCGCATACTGTACACGACTGTGTTTTAGGGAAACCATGTACATAATGCATGTACGTGACTTTTAATATACCAAACCCGCATACACAGCGTTTCTATTTTGAAGGCATTTAAAAACATGAAATTAGGGCTCAATTTTGACAAATGCTTGGATCAAATGAAAGAGCATGGAGTGTATTTTTACCTGACACTTGCAGATTTGGGAATGGTCCACCAGGTCGTCCACACGGAGCAATCAAAGGTAGAGGTGAAAACTTGTCTTTTTGGTTAAAAAATCAAATGGTGAGTTTTTATTTATGTTTTGAACTATTTATAGAAAATTTATTTTTCAAGTAGGTTTTTTCCCTATAGTTCATAATTTTTAAAACTAATACCATATCTTTTCTTCCATGTGATAGGTTTATCATTGTTTTTAAGGTGTTTTTGCTCATATAGGATGGTTTTTTGTCATTTCACATGCATTCTGCATTTATACCTACTCCATCTTAAACCTAGCACTAACATTTTGACCATGGACTATGGTATTTTTAAACCATTAGATCCTTCTCATTACCATTGTTCTTCCATGGATAAGGCTTTCCTCCCATGAGTATCCTCATTTAGAACCTTTTTTTTTTGATACTCATGCTGCAGCTATCTTAGGTTCAGGGGAATCTTTTTATCTATTTTTCACGCCAAATTGAGCCTCATTTTGGTCTCTTTTTACAAGCTATCGCTTTATAGGATGCCCCGCCCTTATGGAGTTTATTTAGGCATAGGTATAAATCCTTAAAACAGACTTGACTGCCGATTAAAATTGTCCATTCAAGCTCGTTAAGAATACATGAATGGGCATCCACATTGGTGGTAGGTTATCTCTTTCTCGGACCATGTGGAATAATATGAGAAAGGATCACTCTCTTTTCTATGAAATTGAGAAGAGTATTCTTAGGTACAGGTTTATCAATTTTCCATACCCGAGGGACTAAAATCATGGAAAAGGAACACCCAGTATGAGCTCAATTTTCTATTTTTCATGCTGTGGACCTAAACATGAAAAATATTCCAAGTGTACTTTGTGTCTTTGTCATGCTCGTTAAACACCAAGAACAACGCATCGAGTTTATTATTCTAAGCCCCATTTATCGCACTCAAATGGATATTTCTGAGTGATCTTACTTTCCTTCACACTCATAAAACTCAAGCTATATGCTACTCTCAAAGGAGCATTGGGTAGGTGGTAATTTAACCTTTTTCATACCTCCCTCACTAAGTACAAAAAAGATTCACTTTTTCTTCTACGGAAGTTAAGAGAGTTCTTTTGTGGTATGTTTTATACTTTTCTGGCCTCAAGAGAATAAATTGGATGAAAAAGGACCCCCTTGGAGTCTTCTTTGGAGTTTTCAGACTCTCTGAATATGAAAATGCCTAGTGAGCATGTACTAGTTCAAGCTCATAAAATCCACGAATCAGTGACACTATCAAGCATGATTTCCTCTTCTCTTCAAGCTTGTCAAAAAAAGAAGAGAGATTCAAGTTGACATTCCTGGACTCGTTAAAATTTAACAGAAAAGGTAAGGAAGAATTTTTCTTTTTTGTTCTCGGTTAGTGGCAGCATGTCATCCTTGAACAAAGAAATATCTATTTTTTTCGATACTCATGTCTCAGTGTTCACTTTCAGTTCAGTTATTACTTCGAGTTTCTTACTCCTCCTCTTGTCAGTTCTACCTGGGGAATGTGATCATGTCTCCTACATGACATATAAGTCTAGTTGTACTATATGTAAAGTTAAAAGTTGCCTTGGGTCATCTCTGTGTCGTGCTCACTATTCAAGGACTTAACCCTATGTCTGATCTATATCCTGATTCCATCATTGTTGTATCTGTTACTACTTGTGTTTCCCTTTTTTTTCCCAGTTCCTAATCACTGTTGTGATCCGTTGGAAGATCTATTTCCTTCCTTATCATAGTATGGTTCCGCATGAGCACTTCCTAATGATTAATACCTAGAGTTTTGATGATCGTACCTCAAGATTCACTTTCATTATTGGTGACTTCCTTTGCTTCAGTTGCCGATTATCACCTATTGATTGAAAATGTGTTGAATTCGCTCCATGTTCGACTTCAATAACATCTATTCACATGGCTTGGATTGTACTGGTTATTTGGGATTGTTTATGAAGACCTTAGTTCCACATTCATGGACTAAGTTGTGTAATATTATGTTGTGGTTACTTACATAGCTTCTAGATCTTTGAAGATTCATCATTATTGTATATTGTGGCTTCGTTCCACCTTTGTAATATATTTGGTCTTGTACCCGTACTATATGATGTACTCAAATATTGTAAATGAGCTATTGTTCCAGTATATTGAACATAGCATCCTCGGATATGAATTTGTATGTGACATTATTATTTATTTGTTTCAGGCACTACCTCTGCTCCATTGGACCTCTGAGTTCCCTAAAGATAATCATTATAATGTATTTTTTCCATCGCTTCCCTCTGACCTCACACATTAGGGGGAATTTGTTATAAACCCAAAAGACACTTATCTGTCTGAGTCCTGACAATTTCTTATGTTGGTAGACAAAAGGACATTTTAGGATTGAAGTTTGCCAAAACACTATAGATGGGCATGACATGCGATGCATTTATCTTTTGACTAGCTTGCTACATTATTTTTCTAAGTGTGGATTAGCGTACACAACTATATCCATTGAAACTCATGTACATATGTGACTATTCTCATTGACAAATCACGTACTGTACGTGACTATCTCCATCACAACCTGCGTACAGATCTATACGTGGGTTTCCTTTAAGAGACTCGCGTGTCATACGTGGGTTGCCTATATCAATAGTCGTGTACATCTCCATTCAACATTAAAAAATATAAATCATGATTCATGGAGATTAGTTGGGCCTTAACGATCAACTACCCCAACCATCTCAACCTCCTCAACCTTCGAAACTACTCTATTTCCCAAAGTATAAATAGAGGCCTTGGGGAGGGCATTAATGAATCAATTTTGGAGAGCAAAGTTATGCTGGTGGTGTATCTTCAGAAGGCTTGGAGCAGTAGAACTCGAAGTCCTTTGGTTGCAAAGGAGTCCTTGTCTCAGGCATTGGGTTGTACACTTATCTCATTCACTGATTGTTAATAAAGAGAATTCTTCTTCCAACATTGTTTTGAGTCTCTTTCATGTATTAGGGTTGATGAATATATTTGATTAAACACTATATATGTTGTTTATATAACGTGTTATATATACATGTATAATATTGTACTTCAAGAATTTTCTCTTTGCAAGTGAATGAGGTGCATCCCTGAAATCTTTGGAGAGAAGTAGAGCGGAAGAAGATAAAGCTTCGATCAACAGTCGGTAATCAGGTGAGTCCAATATTTCTTCCTTTTTCCTTTCTATACTTAGATAAAGGTAATTGTCGGCAAGTTTTAGAAGTAAGTTGGTAACCACAGACCCTAGGTTACAAGGGTGTTTATTCCTGAAAACCAAGGGGTGGATGGTAAGACGAGAGGTAAAAACATACGCATCCAGTATAGCGAGGTGCCTCGAAGCCTTGTTTTTCTTTTTCCGCATTTACTTTCCGCAAGTTAATTTTAGATAGGTGGTTTAGTGTGATGTGATTTTGTAAATTTTCTTTAGTAGTAGATAATCTTTAAAAAAAAATATAGAAAAAAAGACATAAGATTTTTGGGTGCTATAAAAACCCCAGAGACTAATCCTTTTGTGAAGTAGGACCTCTCAACCAACCAAATGGATTCAAAGGTGTTCATTAGTATGAGAGAAATTTCACAACTCCTAGCAACAACTCGGATCTCGATCTCTACCTCTCAAGAAGAGAAGCTCTTGAAAGAAGTTGAGAGCTTATCGGTTGCTCCTGAAATGACAAATGAACCAAAATCCCAAGAACTACAAAAAGATGTTCTTTGCGAGACTGCAAAAGAAGCTGATACATTGGGGATTGCATCCTAAGGAGAGCAACCTGAAATTAAAGATTTCTCCACATGCAAGCTAATAGATCCATCATGTGCTCAAACAACTTCTCAATTCGAAGAAGGGGATCTGTATGACACAGTGAAGGAAGGTGAGTACCAAGACTACATCAAAACATGGTTTTAGGAGGTAACTCAACCGCTATACCATTCCTTCGTTCGACACCTATTGATGCAAATAAATGTAAGTTGCTTGAACTTCCACATTCAAGTAATCACTACAACAATATTTTCATATGTGGATAAAGGTATAATTCTTATTTTGCTTTGTACTTGGTTTCATTGGAAAATCTCATATACTTGAATAAATATGTTTTCTTTCTTCTTAGCGTAGGGAAATATGTATATAAATAAAATGTTCCATTCTTAGTTTAGGGAATAATGCAACTTTGTTTTTCTTGCTTTTTTTTCAAATAAAAAGAACTAAGAATAAGATCATTTTAATGACTAACCGAAAACAATCTTACATCATTATTCATTTTTATACATGCATATTTCTAATTATGCAAAGTACTCAAGACCAACTTTAAACATCATCGGGATTTGTCATAAATTAAGGTCTAGATAAAACCTAGAGGTCACTCGTACATCCTAGCTTCATTATCAGGGCTTGTTATTTAAGCATCTCTACTATAGGGTAGCATAAGGGTGAATGAAATTTCTAGTTTGTGAGGGAACGCTACTATAATTATATATGAAAGAAGATGAATTTTGGGACTAGAGACACCTTTCATTTATTATCTTATGGCTTCATCCACTCTACACTAAATACATAAACAATGTGTATCATTCGTTCATTATATTTCTCTTGTAGCCTTTATTTTGGTTCCATGATAATAAAAAAAGAGAAGAATAGTTGTCCTCCAATCCACATACGATCCCACCCTGTAGCATGGTTTTTAGAGCTGCTCCCCCACCACTCCTTCATAGGAAAAATAATTTGTCGAATATCTATAGGGAATAGAAACATTGGGACAAGAGCCTCTGATAGAAAATGGCTTTAAGAGGTTAAACCTCCAGGGTGCTGAGCACGCTCGCTGGCAGTGGGTACCAACCTCTGGTATGACCAAGCAAACCTGATGGGGTACTGAATAGGACTGACTAAAAGAGGGGAATCTTCTTAGGGAGGACAAATTGTTAAAAAGAGAGAGAAAAAGTCTAAAAAAAAGATAAAAAATATGAAATTGACTTTGTGATAATAAAGGTTGTTATGGGTCTACTGGAGGAAGGTATGCATGGTTGATCTAAAGAAAATGAACTCCATTAATTGCCATTTGAGAATGTTTGTAAGTTGCACTTAAGACTCTATTGTCTAACGTATACTATACGTAGAATATAACTACCCTAGAAATGGGACCCATAAACTTAGGAGTCTAATGAACTTAAAATGAAAACTATGTCCATAATCACTTGAATAACGATAAATCTTTGAGACATAGTAGGTATGACTCATTTCCTATAGGATTTAATAACTATCTATACCCTAGTGTTTTCCATTTTAACCTAAACTTAATTCATTCATGGGACGAGGACGTGCCATACCTTTGGTTTTGGGGAGGGAGTCTCAATTAATTTATATGGTCTTCATAAGCATGAATTATTACTAGTGGAAGAATCATATGTATTAAAAAATCTTAAATAATATGAAGTTGTTTTGGTCATCTCATAACATAACTTTTCTTTTCTAAGTTCTATTTTTCATGTAGTAATAAAGACGGCTTCGTTTTACCAAACGATTTCCTATTAATGATAACGTATAGTTTTTGAATAAATGAAAGACCACTTTCGATTCATTCATGGCACGAGGACATGCCATACCTTTGGTCTAGGGGTATGTTGGGACTTGAAATTGTCTTTTATAATGGTTTTATTTACATTAATTTACGACATATTTACCGTAATTTAATACATCTATGTTTAATAAGGTTGTATTTTACTCTGTTTTATTAATTAAAATCTCGTAAATATAAAATAAGACAAATATATTATTTTTATGTATTAAATGTAGTATTTTGCAAATAATACACGTTTTGCACTCAATTCAGCCCCTTCTTTCGGCCATGAGTTGTCACGTCCCCTTCCATCAATCCAATGCAAGGAAGGAAACATTAACCAAACTACCGGGCTTATTGGAAAAACTTAGACCCAGTCAATTTCTTATTGGTAATGCAAGGTTAAATAAAACTTGTGCATACCTATTCATACTCAACAAGCACAGCGGAATTAAACACTATGTATGCACACCGTTTCATCATGCACTCAACATGTAAACATCAGTCATTAATTAAGACATTGCAGAACATGGGATTAATACAACTCAATTAGTAAACACCACGGAATAACCATATTAACATACAAGTAGAAGGGGATGCTTCCGCCTATTTCAGTCAGTCAGGATAGTGAAACAATCACATAATAATCAATTCCATTCTCATGCTATGCACCAGCATCATACCAACTAATTTAAGATAATTAATTCATCCAAGTAACATGAGTAATTTAACGCACAAGGAAGACCACAGATGAACATCATTCAAACCACAGAGAATACTTATCTTTGAGATGAAGCTGTCCAACAACTGGCTATGTGAGAGCAACGTTCCACCCAACCATAGATCTCTGTCCAGCCTCTATTCTTTCAGCTGAGAGATCACCCCCGAGCTGGGCTGTGTATCCACTAAGGAGGAACTAGATGGGCTCACTCACAGCCATGGGTTCACTCAAATGGTCATACACATCCAGCACAAGGAAGGTCCCCTTCTCTGCTACACAGTCCCTCAGGCAACTCTTCCCTCCAGTTCTCTTTAGGATGGGCATAGAAAGGTCTAGCTGCTCGCTTCCTGAGATTTCAGCCTTTACTGGGTTTATCAAGCAAACCCAACCTCTGTTCCAACATCCACACTTGGATTTCTCACCATTCTGTCAACGAATAACTCAAATCCGTCACTGATTTTCTGGGCTGCAAAAACTGGGTTTTTCCATGGATTTCGGGGTAGCTAATTCTCCCAAATTCTCCCTAAAGTTCATACCTATGGATTCCCCATTGGATTTTACTGTCCAATACCAAATCTGGGCATTTTTGGCTCTTCAAAACGTGGGTTTTGCACAGTTGCGATTTCTGGTTTTTCACCCTGCTGGGAACTCGTTTTTTTTTGGAAAATGATGCTGGGTCTTTCCCCAATGGAATGGGGATGAGGAAGAAGCAATCCCCCAAGAGGTAGAGTGACTTGTGGTACAAGAAAATAGAGCCCATACTCTTCCATACGAATTTCTAGGCTGCCCATGCTCCATTAAAGCCATGGATTGTTTTCTTCAACCACTTCCTTACAACAGAGTTAAATGTCAACAAGGAAATTCAAATGGGTTATCACAATGACATATGGCAGCTTATGGTTCAATCCCACAACCCCTTCACCACTCCCTAGTGGATACGCATGGCCCCTTCTCATTCGTTGCCTCCATAGTCAGTTTTGGTATTTTATTGCTTGATGTTTATTTACATCATTTTTACAATGTTCCACGGCTAAATAGCACATGGGTAACATCATGTCCAATGCTTTGCCATTTTAAATAAAATATGAACATACACTAGCGGGGCCTTGGCCTTGAGCTCCACGCTAGGTATACATACATCATACAAACGGGGTCAAACCCGGGGACATTACATGAGTTCTGAATTAGATTTGATTGCACGTTAGTTTACTGGTCTGGCTTACCCATTTCTTCTGATCCTACATATACAAATTGAAACCATAAAGTACTGATGAGTTTTAAGCATTGCTTTAAACTTAAACAAAGAATAAAATAAAATTATTAAAAAATAAATTAAATAGTAAAACAATTCTCGTTACTTTAAATCACTTTTTCAAACCCACTCATATCCAAGTTAACCAAAACATAAAGTGGATTATGGCATGGGATTTTAATAATTTAATAATTATTTAAATCATATGTCAACGTGGCCAAACACCCTTTAATTCCTTTTGAATGATAAAAGATGATATATGTATTCCTTTTAAAACCATTTATTTTAAAACTTCATATTGAATATATTTCCATTTCATACTTTGGTTTTTGTTAACTAACAAACTTTCTTTTATGTGAAGGCCATGAAGTAATGCACGCATAGTGGAGGATTAAAGCATGCATCATAAGAAATGGAGAGCACGCAGCGTGAGGATGAAAAGGATGGAGAATCGCGTGATGCAACAATAAAATCCAGCCACGATATTAATCTAGAACCCAACCATCAATGTGACCAACAAAATAGTAGAAAATCTGCTCAGAATCCGGATTTATGAATAAATCTTGGTTACAGGTCATCTAGACGTTCATCAAGACACCTATGCAGACCATGTGTTTTTAACAATGTTTATTTCCAGGCTAGATTTTTGGGAAAACATAAGTGAAATTGAAAATTATGGCACATGGTTTTTGTGCAGAATATGCCCATTTCAATCACCATAAGGAATTTTCGCAAAATACAAATCCATTAGGTAGAAAATCATGATTCTATGAAACCAACATTTCCAAAAATTATGGTTGGTCGTTTTCTGAATTCATGGGTTGTTGTTACAACAGTAAAGAACCTCTATTTTTAGATAGAGGTGTTCGAACTGATCTCCATTGTAATCATCTTATAAATACCTGTTTGGTTTTGAAGAGAAGAGGAGAAAAACTCTTTGTAAAAATTTGCTTCAGTTTAATAAAAAATCTATGTTTGAGTTGTGGATATATGTTTTCATCTTGTGTGGGTGACTGATTGACTTAGTTTCACATGTTTGATTGCTGGGAGGTCCCCTCAATAACCAGAGGTTCTTTTATGTATATTTTGTATTTATTTTTTACAAGTAAATATTTTATTTTTCAATATATGTATTTAACTTGGTTTCATGTAGATACTGTTTTATTTTCTGCAATTTGTTTTTTGTTGTTTATATGTAATTTACATTTTCAGAATTTAAATGACCAATCATGCATACCTTCTTTCATATTGTCTTTTAGTTTTCCATTTGCAATTACCTAGAATTCATATTACTCCAGTATTTGAAATCTTAGTTTATGATTAAATTCAGTTCTGTTAATTTTTCTGTAGCTGTAGATTAAATTAGTTTACCTTTCATCTCTATTTTATTATGCAATAGAAATGGTTTCTTTCCTTAGATAATTATTAGTATAGATAGATTTTTGTTATTTCATCTTTTTAAACAGTCTATTTACTGCTTTTCTTGCATTGTATGGTCATATGGATTAACTAGCTGGCGTCAAGATCATTTAGTCTCCTCATTTCCTTAGTTTATACCATTTTATGTCATCCATACTGTCATTTGGACTGTCTGTCCAAGCTGTCATCCAGACTGTCATTTAGACTGTTTGTTCAAACTGTCAGCCAGACCTTCGTTCAACCTTAAATATTTTTTGTTATTTTTTTATGCTTTTTTAGAGTCTAATTTCTCAAGTTCTCGAATTGCCTTATTTCTTGTAGTTAACTGGCATTTGTACATGTAATTAGAACCTTGTTTTGAATGGAATAATGTTTTACTTAAGATTCATATTCATTTTTTATCATTTGCTTATCTTTGCCTTATCTTTTCTTTCTTATTGTACCTTAATCTGTAGTTAATACTTTATGTCTCATTTCTTAACTTTTTGTTGTTCTAAAACTCATCAATTTCATTCTTAGCTTAGTTTACTCCATTTTTGTTAAGGTTGATTTTGGATTAAAACTTTGTTATTTCATTTTTGAGAGTGCATTAGTTTTTATGATTTGATCATCCATCTTACTTCAAGCATAGGATCTGTTTTTCTCATTTACATAGTTTATGAAGATGTTCATGGATAGGATTTGATTTAGAAATAGAATAAACTTTATTAATTTTTCTACTTGCTTCTAGAATTTAATTTATTTCCAACCATTTGAATATGCCTAGGTTTAATTAGGTATGCTTGAACCCCAAGTTTAGTTTTCTTTGATTAGTTTACTGTTTTCCAACAAATTTATTTATGCTTGGTCTTTAGAATAATATTTTCTTTGCTTTCTATGAATCCGTAGTTACTTGCTTTGCTTTCTATGAATTTGCAGTTAAATAGTTCATTGCTTTCCATAAATCAGTTGCACTTGTATTCTTAAATAGGCATTTACTCATGCATACATTGAATAGTATCCAATTTATAACATAGATCACATAACTTGCTGCAAGTAGTTAGTTTTTCTTTCATTAGCTAAATTGATTTCAGAACAAGTGACCACTTTCTAGATTAGTATCTACAATTCCCTTCCATAAAATAGATTAGCATAACCGTAGATTAGATTTGAATTCCAGTTGTTAAATAGTTTCCCTTCTTTCATAAGAATAGATTGGATTTCTGCATTTAATTAATGATGGTCATGCATGTAGTTTAACACCATGTAGTTGCATGATTCGTGCATTTTCATATCTATTTATCTTAGATTAGAATAATATTTAATCCTGCACATATAGTGTATGCATCTCACAAGCTCCCTTCCCGGGTTGACAATTAAGTGTTGAATTAGATAGTGCATATTTTACCCAACAAGCTCTTCGCTCAACACTAATTGTAGGATGTACTTGTATGATACACCTAGGGATACAATGGTCGAGGATTCAATGCTCCAGAGCTTATGATGAACATCAACATGGAAGGATCTAGGGCTTATGCCCAAAACTTCAAATTATCTTTTCCTGTGTTCTAGAGCTTCTTTCTCATGACAAAGGTAAGTACTCATGTGTTCCATACCTTCTCTCTCAACATAAATCATCAGTGAGTCATGTGCCCTAGAGCTCCTCGCTCAACACAAATCATCAATCACTCATGTGCCCTGGAGCTCCTCGCTCAACACAAATCATCAATCACTTGTGTGCTCCAGATCTTCTCGGTCAACTCAAAACATCTCATGAATCATGTTCTTCAGGGTCCACTCCCAACACAAACAAGAATATATATATATCATCAATTATTGGCTTACGCCCACTATATAAAACAAATCATCATGTTCATATAGAGTGGGGTCTTTGACCCAATATATATAAAAATAAAACATCAAGATAATCATAATAATCAATAGAAACATGCCTATAGGTGTTAGTTCCAAAATTCAGGATATTACACTTTTCAAAACTACAAATGTATCCAACTTGCGCATAGCCTATGTGTCGATTTTCAGTCTCACAAATTCCCATTTCCGACACTTTGAATTCCAAACTAAATTATGATAAATTTTTCCATTTTTTTAATAAATAGAAAATTACTCTCTAACATCCATATTATAAAAAAATTCCCCATTTTCTTAAAAAAAACGAAGTTCAAAATTAATCTCAAAATATCTTATTAACTATAACAATTGTTCCCACAAATAACACTTATATATAAACAAAAATACATAATTAGGTATTGGGTTTATGAGACAAGTAGTTATATATAATATTAACTAGTACATAGTTAAAAATCAAGCGAGCATGCCATGGTAATCCTACTTATCTTCCCGAGCACAAATTCCATTTTACTATTTTCAATTGCCCAATTTCCATTTTTCAACAACTCCGATTTCGAAATCCTATGTCCTATGTTTTCCAACAAGATACACCCTATGTTCCAATTCCAATTTGTGACATTTCCGATCTCGAAAGTTTCGTCTTTTCAAATAAACAATAACCAAAGTTCCATAATTTCCAAAATTGAAAGTTCAAAAACCGGTAAAAATTCAGTTTTGTGTATTCATATCACCATGTAGTACTTTTTTTCTTTGGTATCCATGAGAGGGGAAATAATGATAATGATGCTTATGAGTGCAATATTTGTGCAAATAAAAAACCATAAATGAGGTCCAGATAATATTTTCCTCGGTAGGTGGTTCTATTTATTCACTAAATCTTTTAAAATTTTATTATGACTTCACGATTTTGGAAATATTACGTGTGAAAATAACAAGCATGTTATGTCCCAATTTCAGATTTTCCAACATATACACAAATCTTATGTGTTCAAATATAATTCACAATTTCCTCTTTCACAAATATTGATCTCGAATCATCTTCAAGCTTGATATTTATTAACATAAATAATTGTCATTGGATATTTAAATAAATTTCATATACCCAAATCAAGCTATTCACATATATTAGATGTTTAAATTTAGCTTTATTAAGAAAAATAATACATTTACATATATTAGATCTTTAAACTTCATATTAATTTTTTTGTAAGTCTGCATTTCTATTAATGAACTATACAACATATTAGAGAAAATTGAGAATTCTGATCAAGTGAAAACAATGCTCTAACAAACACTCTAATCCATTAAAAGAAAAGAACTCTACAGTTGAAGTGTACTGAGCATAAAAACCATACAAATAATGAACGTTGCTACCTATGTAAAGTTTAAATAAAATTACAGACATATTCAAAAGAGCCACAATAATCCATGTGATATATGGGGGGCTGCGTACAAAATTACTATGAACAAATGTTTCTGAAGAGACCTTGAAAACTAAAAAAAAACATAAACTTGGAAGTAAACAAAAGGAACGAAAATAGAAAAAAATGAAACAAAAACAAGCTCATGAGTTAGCATGGCTCATAGTGATAGCTAGATCCTGTGTGTGCTACGTTTCCTCAACCATAGGACAATCCCTAAAGAGTTCCTTGTCTGAATATGGTAGGCTGCACTTCAGCAGTAGAACAACCGCTTTCATTACAGAGGCATATTCTTTCCCCATAGAAGGATTCACTTTTCCCACAGATGCATTTGATTTCCCCACAGAAGCATCATATTCGAGACCTCCTTTGAAAAGCTCGATAATTGTAACATGCACTGTAGATACAGTGCGTATTGTATGATCCAGGTCGACATTCATTTCTGGAGCCATCGAGACATTGCTGCTACCTCCATCACCCAAGGAGTCAACTCCCACAGCTTATTTTTTATACATGCCCATCATATCTCTGTCCATGATAACCATATATAAGTCCATCATTTTCGACATAGCCTCTGAATTTTCCAACTTACTATTATTCCATATCCCTGGTATTTCCTTCATGAGGGACCCGATCATGCTTTTTATGATCCAATAGTGATTCGGGATTCCCCCATAAATCTCGCAAGCAAGATTCCCATTTACCAGCCTCCTTTCCTAGTCATCTATTATAGACTAAACTTGCGAAGAAATATCATTGTTGTAACCATCTACCTTTGTCACGCTCCTCGTTGCACACGACCGCGACCACTTCCAGTACGATAAGACGTGGCACACTGCTTGGACATAGTATGATGGTTCAAATGCAAAACAAAATGGAGCAAAGGTAGGTAGAATGGTTCTGCAACAAAATTAGGGAAGAACAAAAATGGCCCAAGACCCAATCAGTTAGGAAAGAAATAGTTGAACGAAATTAGGGAGAAATATTCATCACCATGCTAAAACCAACAGGAGTCCATCAATGGGGAAACAATATTTTTGTCCCACTACCAATTACTGACCAAGCGAAATTGTAATGTAACCACATAACAAGATCATCATCGCGTCAAATCATCCCTTACCTTAGTACCGACCGTGTCCTCCATTGAAGTTGATACATGCTAACAAAGCATTGACAGCGACTAATTAATGGCGTCTTGGAAAAAATGGAAGTAGAGATGTCACTATCGAATCAACTATAATCCCAAAATTAAAATGCATATAATAACCAGAAAATTTAATCATGAACCTACTGTGTCTAAACTCTGCAATCGAAACTGTTGCAGCAGTGAAAGAACCACTCTTCATGATAGACATCACTATCGAATCCATTGCAATCCCAACATTAAAAAACAAGTCATCACGAAGTTGGCCAGCCTTTACAACAAGACCTGCTTCATTAATGTGTAATGAGTGTAGGATAGACGAGATAAACAAGTACAACGTCAATCCACGACAATATACCTGCCTGTTCTCTGCTTTCCAATTTGACTCTCATCATTCACATCCAGGGTTAAAATTCATATTTATTAATAGAAATAATTGTTACTATTCAATCTATAAACCTCATAAAATTGTTTCTTAAAAATTTACTGTATAAATTAAAATTTATAATTCTTTAAAAATATTATATTTTAAATCACTTTTCAACTCATTTCTGCAAATAAAATTAAATCATATAATTTCCAATAGATATAAACAAATTTAAAATGCATTATATATATTATGAATATTTTTATTTTATAATATTTATTCGCAATTTGCGAAACACAATACCAAAGTTCTGAAATCGGATATCAAGAACCGAAAATTCCAGTTTTTCTTAGGGTTATTAGGGCTATTGTCGATTTGCAATTTACGGTAATTAAATCTGAAATATCAGAAATCCAAGAAATGAATAAACATTACAAATAAAAAAACTGATCTTTTGACTTTCTAATATCCGAAATATCCAAAATCGAAAATCGCAAATATAGGAAATTATTTCAATAAAAACCTTAATGTCCAGTTTCGAATATCCAAAAGACAAAGGTTGGGTTGAAGAAAGACACAATATTTTTACACTCTCTGAAACACTATACAATATCGGGCATACCCCAAATAACCTTATCAAAATTGAAATTTCCAGTTTTCAATACCCAGAAATCGGATATCCGAAATGTCGGAAATAGAAAATCGAGGAATAAGACAAGATATCACAAAAATATTTTGTGATATTTTCGAATTTTTATTTTTTGTGATATTTTCGGAATTGAAAATCGCGAAGTCGACAAATTATTTCTACAAAATCTTGAGTATCCTGTTTTTGATATCTGAAATATTGGAAATCGGGGATACCCCAAATAACCTTAACAAAAAATGAAATTTCTGGTTTCCGATACCCGCAAATCG
>LPNX010176003.1:197349-208841 GCA_001517045.1 Pseudotsuga menziesii | reverse complement strand
ATATATATTGACCAATTAAATAATTTACTTCAACCACCCACTTAAATCATAGGTTATTTTTTTTATTATACTTTGCTTAACACTTCTGACATCCAAAACATCAGAGATCGTGAATCAAGGGTGCCCGAAATAACCTTAACAAAAAATGGAATTTTCGGTTTTCGATACCCGAAAATCAGAAATCGGAAATATAACATGGGAAATCTTTATATAATTGGGACATTTCTTTAACTCTAATGTGCAAGACGGTTTTTAGATCAATTTAGATTGTCTTTCAGGTCTCGACACCAGCACCCTGAAAGCTAAGTGTATTTCATTAACATATTCCCAGACAAGTTGCAAAGTTAAAATTACTTTGAGCATAAACTCACTCCTAAACAAGATAACTAATAATTTCAAGATATAACTATTACATAATATAACAGATGAAAGAAAACAACCAATTAATGTGCAAACATGCAAATCAAAATCACTTCTTTCAACTTAATTTAGACCAACTTAGCAAATAAGTATTAAAGATACACAAATTGAAAAAAACATTGGTTCTTGGACTTACACAATAAGTCCAAATTCACAATAGAAAATTCTTTCCTGAGCACAGTTGTATACGTAAATATTTGCAAATATTACCAAAACATGCAATTACACAAATAAATAGTTTCTAGATTTGCTTAAGGGAAGAACGCCATTTGGAAAATAAATCCATAATGTCATCAACTTCTTGAAAATGAGCATTCCTCAACTGAATTTTGTTCTTACAAATTTGGGAGGAAATTTCCTCCCTTCTGATGTTTTTTCCATTCTTTGATGAACAAATTTATCTGAGCTATCGAGGCATGGGGAACTTCTATCCATTTCTCTATATCTTGCATCGTTAACTGACTGATTTATTGGATCAACTCTTTGGTATCATCAAACTTCTTTTCCACTTTTTCCAAATGAACTTTAGGACAAAGTGCCTCACTGAGAGGTTCCAAAACAGGTAAACTCAAATAGGTTAGCAAATTATTTGAATCAGACCATCTATTTTCACAAACTTTTTGTCATGTATTGACTACAACTTCAACTGAATCACACATAGCCTCCCATCTCTCAGTGGAAACTTAGTTGTTTTGGGTGAATCCATGAAGATGGGTGTTTATTTTGGGGGGTCTTATGAGAAAATAAATTTGATTTTTTCATGTTTTTCAACTTTGGGCAAACGAAAGTCATATTTTCGTTTATAATTTCACTTTCAAGTAAAAACAAAACTTTTAGAGAATTATGTTAGCTTTATATTCATAATTTTTTCAATTTTTTTATTATTTAGATTTGATATGTCATTTCGAAAAATGTTTGATAGAGTGTCCTTATAAAATGAAAGGACTAAAAAATAGACATGTTTGGTTGCGCCACTAAAATCATTGTTAAACTTGTGTTTTGCAAAAACAAAATATGTTACGACAATCTACACACAATATACTATTGCGATGACTATAAATTTGTAACCAACAGATCTATACACTAATTATAATATTTATTTGAATTCGATCAATGGGGAAACCTTGTTGATTTTCAACATGTGTTTGGTTGCGCCACTTTTCTCGCAATTGACTATAAAATTTAAAAATCTACAAATACCCTTTTGAAGTAGACACTCCAATTAAGCGGAGCATATTTGTTTCAATGTTTTAGGCGGTGTATTTTTAAAGTTATATATTTTTCATTTCACCGCATGTTGAAAGAGATGAAGCAAAACTTGACACATGTTAAGAAACAAAAATAAATAAAAATAGTGGATCTCACCTATACGCAACAAAATCTATACCTACGGAAAGTAGATTCAATGATGAAACTAATGGTATTAAGTTCGACAGTCGATTTGTACTGTAAGGCATCCATTTTACCTTCTGAAAATGGAGAAACCTGAAAATTGTGCAGGTTTCAGGTCTTAGAGGTTATTCAGCCGAACAATGTTTTTCTGTTACGGAACCATTATTTACAACGCAAACGAAAAAAAATCGTTGGCCAGAAAAAATTTCGTCTGCCGAATTTTTTTTTAGCTCACATTCTTCTAGTTATCTACCATCAATGGTTGGTTATCTATTCATCAACTATCATTTATCCATGCACGACAGTAAACAATAATAATACATTACAATTTACCATATTACTAACACATCCACGAACAAAACAAGTACTCCTCAAGAAGATACACTAGGCTTAATATATCCCTTGTCTATAGCAACTCGTGTAATTGTATTGTTCATTTCATTAATTCTACGATACTCATATGATATGGAGCTCATGATACTAGTGTTGAAAATGACATTAGATCTATGTTAAAATCTAAATATCGTTTAGGTGGTAATACTGATATCTTGTCACAAAATACAACTTCAAATTCCTTTAAAATAGGAAATTATTCTAATTCCATTTTTTATTTTTCGAGCTCAAATTCTTTAATTTTGATGCCATAAAGTTGACACCCTTTCCTAATACAGTTTTTACGTTGTAGTGCTGAAATTTGTCTTGTAGATAAAGGTCTATAAATTTTATTCATTGTATGATACTTATATTACTCATCCACACTACTAAAATTTTTATGCAAATAGTTGATAACATCTTTATGAGATTCTAGCCAATCCATACCTATCAAAATGTCATAGCATCCTAGGAGAAGTATATTTAAATTAACTAAGGTATCCAAGTCATTAAAACCTAATAAAAAATCTTTAACTATCTCTGTAACTTTCATTTTTACCTTTATCACCAGCTATACCAACCATGCATTTTTTTGTTTTTCCTTACTACGTTTACACTTTTCAACTACTTTTTATGCAATGTAACTTAAAATAGACCCTGAATCGATAAGTATTGAAACATGTATGTTCAAAACTTTACCTTCTAATTCCAACATGGCGGATTGATGGTCCACCTGCTGATATTCCAAAGAAACATTAACTATAGGGATATTCTTGGCTATGTCATTCACAGTACAAGCGTCCTGCAACATGCTTATAGGTTACTATTCCATCATCCACTGGAAGTTTTGATACTCTTTACCCCATTGCTATTGGTTGAACCTCGCCTGTTGTAATTTTTTATCAGTATGACCTCTTGTTCCTTTTCCAAAAGGTGTGGGTTTAAATCCTTTCCTATGTTGATCGATCATTTCAATTTTTTTTATTTTTCCAACTTCTACTCAATTTGGATATTTGTTTAAACAAATGGTAGCACAACTAGGCCTTTCTAATTGCTTTATCCATTGTTGAAGAATTTCAAACACAATCTTTTCCTTATACACTAGGGGTAAACCACTGATAAAACTATATACCTTAGATTTTTCAACTCTTAGATATGGTACATAGCATTGTAAATTTACAAACTCAGTTACAAATCCTTCCATGGTTAACAATCTTACTCTCAAATCATTGAATTAATGATCTTTCTCATCATAATATCGTTCTGACGTATACATTTTTTCAATTTTTTTAAAAAAAATTTCCAACTAAACTCTTTACTACATATGCTACTGACACTCTTAGCCTCCTTCCACCACGGAGCAGATTTAACAACCAAGATTCTATCGCTTCCTCAAATTCTCCATCAAACATGAAAGGACGTAACTTTTTGAATTCTCCCTGTAACTCTACACATCTTTCTTTTTGTTTTTCATTATCCATTTCATCTCCTTTATTTAAATTCTGAGGGGTTATATATGAATGCTATTTGTAGTTTGTTTTTTGTAGTGCTCATTTTCTTTTCTTGTAAGGAACATAAAATAAATATAATAATTAAATTGATAATGTTACCTTAGTATAAAAAATATTAAAATTCAGAATGAAGTTGCTAATTTTACCTTAATAATAAAAAATATTTCTATCAAAACTTTCTAACAATTCTAACATTCTCAAGTTCTCAACACTGCATCTATAATCATACATTAACTAACTTTCATATATTTGCACCTATCAAAACTTCTTAACATTCCAAACATTTCCTAACATTCATTCATATATTTACACCTATTAAAACTACCTAACATTCATTCATATATTTGCACCTATCAAAAAATTCTGTCCTAACATTCCCCCATTCCCACGTTCACTCCTAACATGACATTCCCCATATATTTATTCTTAACATTAACATTCCCCTATAATCATTGTTATATTCATATATTTGCACCTATCAAAACTTCCTAACATTCCTATCATTAACATTTCCATATTCATTCTCACTATATTCATTCTTAACATTAGATTGCACTTATCAAAGCATTCATTCCTAACATTCCCCTATTTCCACATTCACTTCTAACATTGCACCTATCAAAACTTCCTAACATTCCTAATATTCCTAACATTAACATTTCCATATTCATTCCCCATATATTCATTATTAACATTAGATTGAACTTATCAAAGTATTCACTCCTAACATTCCACTAATTCGACATTCACTCATAACATTCCCCCATTCCGACATTCACCCCTAACATTGCACCTATCAAGACTTCCTAACATTCCTAACATTAACATTTCCATATATATTCCCCATATATTCATTCTTAACATTAGATTGCACTTATCAAAGCATTCACTCCTAACATTCCTCTATTTCCACATTCACTCCTAACATTGCACCTATCAAAACATTCACTCATAACATTCCCCCATTCCTACATTCACCCCTAACATTACACCTATCAAAACTTCCTAACATTCCTAACATTAACATTTCCATATCCATTCCCCATATATTCATTCTTAACATTAGATTGCACTTATCAAAGCATTCAATCCTAACATTCCTAACATTAACATTTCCATATTCATTCCCCATATATTCATTCTTAACATTAGATTGCACTTATCAAAGCATTCATTCCTAACATTCCCCTATTTCCACATTCACTTTTAACATTGCACCTATCAAAACTTCCTAACATTCCTAAAATTAACATTTCCATATTCATTCCCCATATGTTCATTATTAACATTAGATTGCACTTATCAAAACATTCACTCCTAACATTCCCCTATTTCCACATTCACTCCTAACATTGCACCTATCAAAACATTCACTCCTAACATTCCCACATTCAGCTCTAACTTGTTTAAAATTCGCAAGCCATAAGGTCTTTCTGTAATATGCTTTTTCCAACCTCTTACTTGCTCTAAAGCAATGGATGCCGCTCTCATCCGACGATGGTGATCCTCAAGAGTTTCAGAATGCTTGATAAACCTGTTGTACATGCCTTGCATCTCATCAAAATAGTTATACAAATCTATCATAGCCTGTCAAAATTATTCCTATATATTACAGAGTGCCTGCTTAAAATTCTCAGGTCTCATATCGATAAAAGAGCATCCTTTTGAGGCTAAATGGACATATTTCAGTTCTTGATTGACAAGAGTGATTTGCTTAGCTTGTTGCTGATTCACAACCTCTGCATTCTGAAGTTGGTGCTTGGCTTCTTGAACTTTCTTTTTCCATTCCTCTATTTTGTATTCATGTTCTTATTTCAACTTCTCAATTTGTTTTTCATGCCTCTGTTGTGTTTCTGCTAACTCTCGTTTGGCCTTCTCCAATTCCTTGTGTTTTTCACCAAGAACCAAACTTAATTGTGAAACATATTGAAATTTAGCTCTAGAAAAACCTCCCATGGTAGTTGTTGTCTCCACTGCCCCTTGTTGCATATCACTTGTGTTTTCCTTCCATATGACTTGACCAACGATAGGCCCATTTTTGGTTGAGCATTCTATGGCTCTCTTGGCTCCCCTTTTAACCACAGCTTTATCCTTTTTACTCCAATAATATTTTCCAAAGGATACCACGACATCTTCTCCAAAATCTACGATAACTTTAGAAGATGAAATTCTTTGTTGGTGGATGGTAACCAAAGGATCAGTTTGGGTTTGATTTACAGGAATGTCTATGCTAAGAGAGAGAATATTCATACGAGAAGAAACATAGGTAATGGGGAGTGATGTAAAAGAATTAGATATAGGAAAATCCTCCTTTTGAGGAAGAGTCATACAGATAGAAGGAATGCCATCCTGAAAAATATAGGGGAGTAAGGATGTAGTGATAGGCTAAGCTGATGAAAAAGAAGAAGCAGAACTATGAATAGGTGATTCAACTGAATTGGTGAACATTCTAATAGTAGCTGCCATTATTGATGATAAATTTAACTCGGGAAAATAATGCTGGAAATATGATGTACCTAACATACTCAAAAACCTTTGGATATTGGGGATAGATGACATAGCGGTAGTCATAACAGCCTTAGTGTCTTCTTCCATATTCGTATAATGATTCTCAATATGAGATAACGATAAACAAATTACCTTTTGTACAAAAGGTTCTTGCATAGGCGTATCTGGGATCGAACATCCTCGAACAAGCCTCTGCTCTTTCTTACGAATTGAGATCGAAGAAATTGACTCTTTTTTTTTTCATGCTTCTGGGAGTTGAGCCTGTTCAAAAATTGCTACAATCTTTTGTCTTTTAGGATTTACTTCAGTTAAATTTGTCTTAGTTTGCAGTTGAGACCTGACTTTTTCAAAATTTCTTTTGAGTTCTTCCCCTTTGTCCGGCATATCTTCAATTTTTTTAAGAGAGGGGTTCAATGGGCCTTCAAGAATACCTTTCCCCTTGTTCTTAGGTTGAACAACAACAACAACAACAGACCTTGTTGCATGTTCTCTCACTTCTTCTTCTCTCTTCTACTTCTCAATATCTTCTTTTATTCCGAGTTTATCTTCTCTTTCTCGTAGAGTCTTGTATTAAGATTGTTTTGAAACATGTATAGATGAGACTTTATCTCTGGATCAGTGATTTTACCAATCACCTCCTGAAAAGTGGTAGTTGCTCGGAACATGGAATCATCGGGCTGATTTTGATGAATGTATTGAAATTTGACATGCTCATGAGAAAATAGATTAGCCAAATACACCACTGGGTCATGCATTCTTTTGAGTTCCTCCCCCAAAATCATAACAAAAATCTATTTTCCTAACAACGACACGTGAACAATATTATGTACATAAAGATTGCCGAGATTCACAGGAAATTTGGGCCAAGATTTCTTCTTATGTTTGGTCAACTTGGAGAAAGTGCCATCAATCACAGTTTCATAGGAAAATTCCTGAAGCACCATTCATTCTGGAACTATTCTCAGAAGCAAGTGCAGTATATTGCTGCCCCAAATTATTATGTAAGAGAAATAATCTCTTACATACAAGTCGCCATACACTGAAATGAGTTCCCTATATTTTTGAGAGAATGCAGGAGCATCGGCTTTAAAAATTATGTAGTAAATTAACCTGAGAAACAGGCCACAAAGATGATAGACACAAGGTATGAAATTGTCATCCCACATATAAGTGCAATATATATGAACACATGGACATTTCTCGCACCAATTCCAATTTAGCTCCAGGAAACAAGAACATTCACATAATGCATCTATAACGAACCCTAACATGTAGAAAGATGGTTTCCAGTTGGCCAGGGTTCTCTAATATTTTTCGATTTCCTCCCTCAAATTGCAAAACAGAATTTCCTCCCATTTGAAGGAATCACCTGTAAGAAAAACATGGTTTGTCACAGGGACCCATTTCGCTTTGAATAAGGAACAATTGGGTAAGCCAAATAACCTGCAAAACATGGCGGAGAACAACGAGAAAATCTCTCTGAACCAAGAAACTGGATATTGCAAAAGTGAAACTAGAATCACTAGTGTTGGGTCTTCCAACCAAGATTTCACCACTTGTTCGTTATTCAATTTGGTAGGGGTTTCATCGAAAAATTTCAGTGAGAAAAGCTGCCTCGGAGTTTCCAAAGCATAAGCCCTAGAAAACACATCTTGATGAAATGAAGCAATAGAGACATTCTAAATATCATTAAACATTCGTTGCTTAAGGTCAACGTGGTCCAATTCCCACTTGACAGGGTCCATGTAAGGCATAAAAGGAGGTCTCATTGCAACACAATGGAGATGAGAATTGTGTATGTGCATATAGAAACGTTGGTCGTCAGCAATAGAGGAAAAATCATCAGCGTCAAAAATAGCATAAATTCTGGACTAGTCCACATATGAGGAGTCAGACTCATACCCACTAGTGTCAATGAAAACATCGTCATTGGGATCTTTGATTTTCTGGTCTTGAAGAGTCGTAGCACATACCTTCTCTTGTTGAATTTTAGCAATCATGTCTAAAAATGACGCGATTTTAAATTTACGAGAAAAAAACGGTGAGGGAGTGAAAAATTATAGGTCAAAATATGTCGTGGGACATAGAGGAAATGCACAGTGAAAAAACACTTTAGAGAGTGAAAAAACCTAAGTTCGATTCTTTAAAAATCCAACTAAAAAGGCCAAAATAATATTGATCGTAAATTTCTTATGGATCAACACATAAGATCAAACAAACACCATAAGATAAAAATTTTGAAAAAATTTACACTTTCAATTTACGAAATCGATAACCCGAGATCGGGAAACAAAAATTCATTTAAAAAATTAAGTTTGTTTCTCGTTTCCAAGATCCACATATCGTAAAACGTAAATTGGGTAAGCAGAGAAAATTATTAAGTAAAATGGCAAAGTAAATATTCGACAAACAAATTTGTGTGATACTCGAAAATTGGTAGTTCCACTTCGCGAAAGTAGATACAGTCGGAATTCGACATTCTACTTTCTCGATTTCTTAATCCAAAAATCGCAATCAAGAAAGACGGGTTGTAAAACAAGTTAAAATTTATTGCAAAAATCAATAAATTCAAAGATAAAATACCAAAGATAAATTTTATTTAGTAAAAAATGTCTTGACCTAAATTTTCAAAACTCAGTATTAATTTCTAGTCTCCTAAGGTAAGTCACAAAGGTTGGGTTGCAAAAAGACACAATAATTTTACCCTCTCCACTTGTTGCGCCGAGAGGCGCTCTACAACCCAGTATGGGGGAGATCTTGTAACGGTATGTAACGTTGTAACATTACGTAACGTTGTAATGTTACGTAACGTTACATAGATGTCGGCTATAAAAAACAAAACTTTTAATTATCTTCCAAAATAAATGTCGGCCACAAAAACAATCTAATATGGGTGAGATATTGTAATGTTCCTACCTAACAAAATAATAAAAAATAAATAAAAAAATTTAATTATCTGCCATAAAAAAATGTCCGTGAGAAAAACAACACAATATAGGGGAGATGTTGTAATGTTTCTACTTAACAAAATAATAAAAAATTGAATTATACGCAAAAAATGGTTGGTCATGCACATGGTTTTAAAACCATGTGCAAGGCCTCTTACAAACCCATGGTTTTATTGTACATGATTTAGGAGGGCCTTACAAATGGTTTTAAAGCCATGTGCAAGGCCTCCTAAACAACCCATGGTTTTGTTGTACATGGTTTAGGAGGTAGTTGCAAATGGTTTTAATACCATGTGCAAGGCCTCCTAAACAACCCATGATTTTAGGAGGGCCTTGCACATGGTTTTAAAACTATGTATGGGAAGATGTTTTAATATTTTTTTCTAACAAAATAAAGAATATTATATGCAGCCATAAATAGTATTAAATATTAATAATAAAAATATTATTTGTGGACCTTAAATAAAAAAATGTGCCTTTTGGTCTCAATCACATTAAAGTTGATAGTTGAGTGCAATACTTAAGAAGAGGTCTGCACCTCCAAAGATTTAGAGCCTGAGATTTGGATCTATGCTGGTTTATGTAAGTGTGCAAATATATGAAACCTTATGTGAACATAAAAAAACTTTATGAGCTATATAATAGGTTGATTAATTAAAAATACATTAATAAATATAGTTCATTATATATATTTTATTAATTAAACATATGGATTAAAATACACAAATATGTAACCCATTTCTGTATTTTCTAATCTTAACTCATTATTTAAAAAGTGAATAGAAATTAAAATTTTAGTGGTACCTACAAGTATGTCATATATTGTGCTAAACATGGGTGTGTGTCTTCTCTTATATTTTTTGCATTATTGCCGAGAGAGGTGCTCTATAGCCCAGTATGGGGCAGATCTTGTAAAGCGATGTAACGTTAGTAACTTTTGTAACATGTCGGCAAAAAATAATAGTGATAGTGAATATTATGGGAGAGATTTTGTAACACAAAATAAAAAATAATATCACTTTCATAACGTTATTTTTATTAATAAAAAATAAATTTTCTAATAAGCCAAAATAAATGTCTCCCACAAAAACAATTTAATATGGGGAAAATGTTGTAATCTTCCTACCTAACACACCCTAACAAAACAATAAAAAAATAAAAATTTAATGATGAGTAAACAAATATGTGGGTCAAGAAAAAAACACAAAATTGAATTATCCCAAAAAAATGTTGGTCTTGCACATGGTTTTAAAACCATGTGCAAGGAATTCTAAACAACCTATGGTTTTATTGTACATGGTTTAGGAGGCTTTGCACATGGTTTTTAGACCATGTGCAAGGCCTCCTAAACAACCCATGGTTTTATTGTACATGGTTTAGGAGGCTTTGCACATGGTTTTTAGACCATGTTCAAGGCCTCCTAAACAACCCATGGTTTTATTGTACATGGTTTAGGAAGGCCTTGAAAATGGTTTTAAGACCAAGGATTTCTAAACAACCCATGGTTATAAACCATGTGTGGGGAAATGATTCAATGTTCGTTCCTAACAAAATAAGAAATAATAAAAAATATTATATTAGGCCATAAATGATATTAAATATTAATGATAAAATTATTATATGTGGACCTTAAATAAAAAGATGTGTCTTTTGGTTTGAATCAAAGCACCTAAGAGATTTGCACCTCGAGAGATTTGATCCATCTCAGCGCTTGATAGAGCCTAGGATTTGGATCTATCGTGGTTAAATACCAAACATAGTAGCATAAATGTAAAGAAATTTTGAACAATTCTAAATTAGTAGAATATTAGGTGTTGGTGTAATAGCTATCGAGGATCATTAAAATTTTGTTTAAAAAAAACAAAATTTTGAATTATCTAAACATTACAAAATAAATTCCATTCAATTTTATACTTGGTTGGTAATTCACTTCATCATGATAAATATTTCTTACTTTATTATTATAATAATTATTAATAACTAGAGTCTTCTCATAAATAATTATTAATAACTAACCATAATCTCTCCTAGACGTATCCTATTATATTTGTTACTTTTAAAATAATAATTTTGGTTATAACATTCATATAGTGTTAAAAATACTATATATATAAATAATCTACTACACTATTTTTGAATTTTTTCATTATTATTATTATATTTATGAAATAGTATTAATGTTTTTATTGATACTCAAATTATGCAACTGATATCAAATACCACTTCATATTTTTTTTAACAATAAAAACCAATAAAATTTATCTTGGTTGTGTGAACATGGATTGAGATGATCTCACATCCTTTTCATCATTAAAGACCCAAAACAATAGTTCAAAATTTA
>LPNX010176003.1:178606-196215 GCA_001517045.1 Pseudotsuga menziesii | reverse complement strand
TTTTAAACCGTATTTATTATCATGTTCTGCTTTCACTTTTTAAACAATATATTCATCTTTATTAATGACTTCAAATTGAATTGATCGGTTAGAAAGTAATAATATGTTAAATATAAAATTAATGTTATTATTGGTGAGAATGTTTTTGTTAATTGGGAGTTGGAGTAAAAAAATTAATTTAATCAAAAAGAAATATTAAAAGGTAACATATTAAAATATTCAAATAATAACCATATATTTTACTTTAATTGTAATTATAAATCAATTATAATTTCATAAGTAACATAATTTATAAATTAATTATAGTTCTGAAAGGGTCATAGTTAGATAAGGATTATAATTCATAAATTAATTATAGTTTTAGAAGTATCATAATTAAAATTAAGCAACCAAAATAATGTTTTTAATTATTGGTTAGAAGGTAATAATATTTTCAGCTATTGTTTAAATTTGTTTAGTTAAATAAAAAATAATACTTAAAATATTAAGTTGAAATGGATTTAAGAAATCAATTTATTTAGGATTTTTTGAGCTAGAAAGTAAAATATTAGAATATAAAAAAAAATAACTATATGCTCACTTGAATTGTAACCATTAATTACTTATAGTTTGTGTAACACTCCGGTTTTGACTGAGTTGCATTAGATGTACATGATTTATATATTGTAAAAGATCACGGTGTGGAGCTAAAGGCCAAGGCCCCACCATTGATCGGTTATGCCATGTTTTGGATTTGTATTTGGTATATCGGGGCATGCAGCATATATTATTTGTCATCATGTAAATATGCATCTATAATTAATTAAATGAACCCAACTAGCTACGATCGCGGCAACTAAAATGAGAAAGGGGCATGATTTTCACAAGGATAAGGGTGGGGAATTTGTCAAACCTTGGCGAATGGGGTAAAAAAAAACCCATGTGTCATCTTTCCTTGTTTTATTCCAACCACTTTCATTAAAAATTGCTAGTGGTGGTTAAGGGAGTTAATTGTTTTGGGACTGGGGTGGCAGGACTGTGAATCCTCACCCACACGCACACTCCACCACGGTTGACTTGACTATGGCAAGGAAAACCACTACCATCACTCACGCACGCATACCACTCTCCTCATGGCAAGGAAACTCTCTGCCATCACTCATCCACTATTTATGGAGTACACTCCATTTTGACTTGTTTTTCATCATTGGCTTGTTTAAATGTGGATGCATTTTAATAACAGAACGTATTTGCTCGTCGTGTAGTTTGAACACATTTTCAATTTTTCAAAATTTTCACAACTTAAAAGACTGTTGTATATATATATATATATATCGCTTCGGCTTCCAGTTTTTAAACCGTATTTATTATCATGTTTGCTTTCACTTTTTAAACAATATATTCATCTTTATTAATGACTTCAAATTGATCGGTTAGAAAGTAATAACATGTTAAATATAAAATTAATGTTATTATTGGTGAGAAAGTTTTTGTTAATTGGGAGTTGGAGTAAAAACATTAATTTAATAAAAAAGAAATATTAGAAAGTAACATATTCAAATATTCAAATAATAACCATATATTTCACAACTTAAAAGACTATTCTATATATTTAGCTTTCGCTTCCAATTTTTAAACCATATTTATTATCTTGTTTTGCTTTCACTTTTTAAACAATATATTCATCTTTATTAATGACTTCAAATTGATCGGCTAGAAAGTAATAATATGCTCAATATAAAATTGGTGAGAAAGTTTTTGTGAAAATATCATAAATATTTATAATATTAATGGGAGTTGAAGTAAAAGAATTAATTTAATAAAAAAAATATTAGATAGTTAGAAGGTAACATATTAAAATAATAACTATATATTTAACTTAAAGTGTAATTATAAATCAATTATAGTTTCATAAGTAACATATTTTATAAATTAGTTATAGTTTCAAAAGTATCATAGTTAGATAAGCACTATAATTCATAAATTAATTATAGTTTTAGAAGCCTCATAATTAAAACTAAGCAACCAAAATAATGTTTTTAATTATTAGTTAGAAGGGAATAATATTTTCACTTATAAAATTAATATTATTATTATTTAAATTTTTTTAGTTAAATAAAAAATAATACTTAGTTGAAATGGATTTAGGAAATCAATTTATTTAGGATTTTTTAAGTTAGAAAGTAAAATATCAGAATATATAAAATAATAAATATATGCTTACTTAAATTGTAACCATAAATTACTTATAGTTTGATAAGCATCTTAATTTAAAATTTACCATAAATCAAGTATAGTTTGATAAACATTTTAATTTAAAATTGAGTAAAACATATATATTTTAAATTATTAGTTAGAAAACAATAATATGTTAGGCTATAAAATGAATATTATTAATGATTAGAAGTATTTTAGAGTATAAATATGATGATGGTTGATCAAGCTTTGGTGTATGAAACCTAAAGAAACCAATTATTTAGTTTATTTTAAAATTGGATTAGTATGCTCAAATAATATTTAGAATATTGATCTAAATCTTAAATAGAAAAACAATTTCATTTAATGAGGAAAAATATTGTTTTTATAATTAGAAAATAAAATATTTAAACATAAAATTAATAATGTTATGTTTAAATTGAATTGTAACCATAAATTATTTATAGTTATATAAGTATGTAATTAAACAATAAGTAACAATAATTTTTTGATGGTTAGAATAAAATATTAAAATATAAAATATTGATGATGATGATGAAGAATGTTAAGGTTCACTTAGACCAAACTTTGGTTTATCGGACCTAAAGAATGAATTATTTAGATTGTTTTAAAATTGTATTCCCATGTTCAAAGAGCTTGGAGAGAAGCCTACCCACCTCACTATTATTGACGAGTAAGCAATATATTAAAATATAAAATTAATAACTATATATTTATAAAAATGCAAATCAAATTTTTAACTTAAATTTTAAAGGACGTTTAAAGGGATTAAAAATTGAGTTATATTAAATTTTAATTAACAATCATTAAAGTTTGGGACATCATATTTATTAATTAATTTTTTAAATTGAAAAATAAAAGATATCACAATGATAAGATTTTAATTTTATTTTAATTTTATCTTTAATTATTTTATATAATTTTTTTTGATGTTGTAATAAATGAGACAAGGTTATTCATTTCTAGTATTTAAATGAGTAGTTTTTTATTCTTGTAGGAATTTTTTTTGTGAGCCTACTTTAAGGACTTACATTTACTTATATTAAAAATGAAGTTTGGGATCTAGTTAAGTTAAGTTACTTATAAAATATCTACACTTTTAAAATAAAATTCTATCATATTCTTCTTTTTACTACTACAATTTTTTATCTTGAAGTAGAGAAGATGGATGCGAGATAAGATACATGAAACAACTAAAAAAATTTTACTCTAAAAAAAAAAGAACTAGTTCACAAGTTAAGTCCACAAAGTCCATTTATGCTCTGAAGCAATCACAAGGATGTGGTACTGTTGTAGCAACAACCATCCTATCTTTCTAAAACATGGGAGCCCCATTTCCAATTTATTTTCCAAACATAGTTTATTTTCCAAGGAATTCTAGTAATTTTCATTTTTTTAGATAATTTTATTCATTTTCTTCTAAAAGTATTTAGAAGTTAATATTAAATAAAGTGAATTTCATTTTCTTAGTTAATTTTATTAATTTTCTTTTAAAAGTATTTAGAAGTTAATCTGAAACAAATTAAGAGTTGATTAGGCTATCTCCAACTTTTTTAATGTTTAATTTGTTTATTAAACAAAAGCTCGCAAAAATCGAAAGTCGAGATACGTAAATGCTAATTTTCATCTCCTCGACGTTCTTCACTCGACTTCCCTATTTTGTAAATTATTGGAAACTAGAAGTCAATAATTTCATGTTAGATAAAACCATGGCGTTTTGATTACAAATCTTGGTCCCATGATAGTTGGGAGATGGAGGTGTATTTGTTCACTCACATAAGACTTAAAGTTTTGATTTTGAATTTTGCGACTTTAATTGGAGATCAGAGGACGTCATTGAAATGAATTTTGTATAAATTGACTTTGTGATGTTCTAACGCTGAGATCAACGCTATTATTTAAAGAAATCAGATCTCAAAATTCGGTAAAGCCCATAATCCTCCTTCTATTCAACTGTGCCAATTCAGAAGCTCCTTATTTAAATTGTTTTCCTTTCACTATTTATTTTCTTCTCGACACCCAACATCTAACATTCTTGAATTTATGGAGGGTCTATACTGACTTTTCATGTTTTTGCATCATAAGTAAATTAAATACAATCACCTAGAAAAACTAGTCAATTAAATACAATTAATGATTAATCCTAATCTAGTCGTCAATTTCTAGCTTGTTTTTTTGTCCATTAATTGTTAATCAGATTCAGGTCTAACATGGTTTATACTTAGTCATGTTTTGAATTCATTTGCCATTGCAACATAGAGAGTTTGAATTGATGTATTATACAAAATATATAGTTTAGGTTGGACTCTAAATTTCCCTTTAGTGAATCAATTTCAGGTTATTCGACCTATTTATTTTTTCTTTCGGTTTATCTTTTAATTTCTCTGTAGATTATATTTTCTTATGTCATTTTAGCATGCATTGCAGGATTTATTTCAGTTTTCGTGGCTAAAATAATTAGGTCGAAGTTCTGGACAAAAGAAATCAAGCTCAAATACCCCAATTTTGGCATCGATTCATACATTAATACTCAAGTTTCTAATACAGTCTCTCTCTATTGGGCCAAAATCTTGAACATTTTCGACAATCGTGTTTTATAAGAGTTCACGGACGAATCCCATAGCCCATATCTATTAGAATATCATCCTCTTCCAGTTCCATTCCATTGTTGCTTGCCAAGTTGAGAAGCCATATATAGACCTTCTTAAGTGTGTCACAAACCTATAAATTCATAAACAAAAAAATATTTTGTTTATATTTACCATTCTTACTCGTTGCAAATCTCTTTCTTACTCATAACATATTTCTTATTTGTTTGTATAGACCATATTAACTAAAACTTTTAGTATTTTTACGACAGACTTATCATACGCTCGGTGTGGCCTCCAATTGTATTCACAATTTGGTCGCAACAATTGAAATATTATAACTTCAAAGGATATTCTAAATGTACTTTACTGATGTTCCCCACGGTAAATGTTCTATTCCTTTGTTGAGATGTTTTTATTGTAATTGGTCATCATAAAGTCATGAGGTAAAGCCTCCATTGTAAGTCAGGGCAATAGTACCCTAACGAATATAATATAATATTGTTTTGAGTCTTCCTAGGTTAAGTGAGACCAGCAAGTTTAGTGGGGCCGACTTGTTAAGGTAAAAATTAATTTAATAAAAAAAAATATTAGAAGGTAAGATATTAAAATATTCAAATAATAACCATATATTTCACAACTTTTTTTTTTTTAACAAAAACTGAAAAAGTATTTTATAAAACAAGTTGTGCATAGCCATTCATTACAACAGTGATAACACAAAGTATTCCTGCAGATCAAAATTGCTGCACAGAAGGCTAATCCTAAGAGTTTTCCAAAAAACTTCAAACCAAGATTTTTCAAAATAGCTAGTGGTTAGGGTGGTATATACCCGTATAAACTGTTTACATAACAAAAGACAGTAAAACATTTAACCATAAGAAAAGAAAACAGATTAAAAATTGCCTCTGAAATTCTTAGGTTGCAATACTGATTCTTCCTCCATTGGGTGCTCAGCTTCTGTAGTTGCTCCATTCACCCTGCTTCCATGATTCATGGTGATCAAACGCTCAAGATCTTCCTGAATTCTGTCCACTTTTCCAATCATCTCGCGCAGGTTACTTTCAGTATCATCTATCCGAGCATCATGGTTACTGATCTGCAAGGAGGTGTAACTCACTGTTTCCCCCATGCTTTTGATTTCCCACGCTATTTCTTTGTTGTCCATGACTCGAATTGTTGTCATATCATACAGATGTCGCAGGTTCTTCTTAATATCCATTATTCCTGCGTTATCCCCTGCTTGAGACATTCTTTCAGCTTCAGCAGAGATCTCAATGCAGGCAAATTGACTGTGCAGGGAACGAGCAACGAGGACATAGTCCTGAATCTCAACCGAGGGAACACTAAGAAAATGACTGAGCAATGTAAGCTCCTGCTGCAACACAGAACCCTCGTGCTTTTCTGAACAAACCAAAGTACCCACGGCACCTTCTTGCCACCCGGTACAAAGACAGCCCAAGACAGAACTTCGCCTCAAACCACCCGAAAATGTAAGAGCGATACCAAATCCAGGGCCTACAATGAAAATTGGAGAAGGCTGCGAGAGCAAGCCTCTCCTTCACAAAGGAACGAGTGAGAGGGAGAGCTTGCCACGGGATACCCAGCAGCCTCCCTCCTTCAACACCTGCTACCACATTTAGGAGAATTCACACAGCTTCAGGAGAACCAGAGCCAAGGTCCGGAGCAGAGTAAATAAGCATGTCGCTACAAGGAGACGGCATAGAATTATGGATGAGTGGAGCACAAACGTGCAAAGAGGGAGAGCAATTAATCAAGGGCCGGATGATCTTAATGCCTGCAGAGATCAAGATGAAGAGTAGACATGAGAGAGTCCACGCGGCAGAGGGATGGAATCTGGCGGGACAGATTAGTAAATGCTTGGAACCGTCGAGAGGATGAGAGGAATGGATGCCAGCTGCGATGAAGTGATGTGGGCAGAGGGGTAGAAAGGAGGAGGGGGAAAAAAGGAGTGGGGGAAAGAGGAGGGGGCTTAGGGAGAAGAGGAAGGAGGGATAAGGGGAGAAGGATAAAGAGAGGAGAGTGAAAAAAAGAAAGGAAGGAGAAAGAAGGGGGGCTTTAGGGCTTCCAAAATTTTTAATGAGGGTTAATAACTTCATTATGGTAATCCACACATAGAGAGATCGGGGGAGGGGGCTTCCAGCACCTCATTTAGGGAATGAATTTGAGGATAGGATGATTTCCATCCTGACTATAATGACCTTGTGGGAGAGTGGCGCTCACATTAGCCAAACTGTCCACTACATTGTTATTATGTCGAAGGATGTGAAAAGCCTCATAAGATTTAGGCATGAGAAGCTTAGCTTTTTCAAACAGATGGCAGCATTTGACTGCTCCAATAGGGTATCCGTTGAACAGTTTGTAGATGACATGCCTGGAATCTCTGAATATCAGAACCTTTCGAAGCTTCTTAGTGCTTAGAAGATGAAGGCCCTAGATAAGAGCCAGCCACTCAGCTTCATTGTTGGTTCTGTTACCTAATCCCCATGCAAAATTTTGTTCTACATATCCTCTGGGATCCAAAAGAATCCCCCCCGTGCCTGCCACCCCTGGATTACCTTTCGAAGCACCATCAAAGAAGAAAGCAAATGAGTTTTTCTCCCTGAGCCAAGACTTAAGTTCATTACTCGGTAGACGTTACTCCCACAGAAGGGTCCGGCTAGGTTGACCTGCTCTGCAAGTGATGCTTTTGGACTGAGGGGAGCTCCTCTATTTCAGGAAGTTTTTGCACCAAGAGGAATAAGTTTCAGGGATGGACTCTTACGAGGGGAAGCTAATGTTATTTGAGGCAAACTTTTCAACTATCATACCTATAGTTTTAGCTGCTATACAGAGCGGGACAACTTTTTGTTCCTTGAAGATGGCACGATTCCTAGCTAGCCAAAGTTGCCAACAAAGGTTCTTTGGGATAGAGGCCCAGAGATGGCTTAAGATTGGTTTCTTGCTTAAGGATCCAGGAAAATAATTAGACGAGTCGTTAAAGAGCTGAGTTGCAGTACCTGGAAGGTCTCAGCCAAAATCTGGAGGGAGAACGATCCTCCAAACTAAGAGGGAGACTTTGCATTGAAGAAAAATGTGGCTGGAATTCTCTTCAGCTGAATTGCACAGAGCACATCGAGAGGGGCCAAGAATGCCTCTTTTCCTTAAATTTTCAGCTGTTAAAAGCTTGTTATGCAAGAGAATCTAGGTGAAGCTATTAACTTTAGGGATACTATCAGGATGCCACACCTTCTTCCATAGTCTTTCTGTTGTACTTGGTTCCATGATTATTTTCTTATATCCCTCTTTGACACTGTACTACCCTGATTTACCCCATCCAAGACGATCCTTCGTTGTGACTCGCGTTGGAGATGAGCCATGGAGAAAAGAGAGAAAGGAGGCTACAGCGTTGGCCAGGTGAGCTGGAGGAGATAGCTCCTTCCATCCTTTCCACCGTCCCTTTGAGTCCCACCGAGAAAGGTCATAAAGAGAGATAATCCCCTGCTCACTCGTCCATTTAGAAATAGAAACCAAGCCTGGCATCGAGGAGCAAGGGGGCTGTCCTAAGATGCTGTTGTTCCAGACATTAATGCTTTTCCCATTCCCTGGAATCCAGTAGCAACCTTCAGTGATTGTGTTAAGGGATGCTTTGCATACTTTCCATATAGTGGTTCCTTTTCCTTTCCATGCGCTGTCCAACATTTTTGATCTGGGCCTTCTGATATACTTTTTTCTGATGACTTCCTTCCACCATTCCTTTCTTCCCGTAACCAGGCTCCAGATCATTTTGGCTCCCATAGCTTTACTCATGTGTTCCAGGTCTCTAATGCCTAGACCGCCTTGACCTTTGGCACATTTGATCGTATCCCACTTAACCAGGTGGAACTTTTTAGTCTGAAATTTACCTCCCTGCCATAAGAATTTTCTAATTTCCTTACCAATGCTGTTGATGAAATTCTTGGGTGCCAGGACCATTAAACTTGTGTAGATGGGATAGGAGGAGAGGATGGATTGGATTAGAACAGTCTTTCCAGCTAAATTTATCCATTTCGATCCCAAGGATTGGGTCTTAGCCTTAATTTTTTGAATGACCAGGTTCCACATTGAGGAAGTCAAGGATTTTTTAACCACGGGGATACCCAAGTAGATAAAATGGGTCCAATTGGGATTGGATTTGATTTGAAGGATTTGAGATATGCTGCGGAGGGTTGTTATAGGGTAGTTACATCCATATATTTGGCATTTGTTCAAGTTTGCTGAACTTCTTGAGGTTTGGAGGAAATTTTCAAGGGGGCTGAGAAAGTTCCTGGCAATTTGAGTGGAAGTTATTCCAAGAAAGATAGTGTCATCCATGAACACAGCATTATTGATGGGAGAGACTCCATTCCTAAAGGAAAGTCCTGGTAGAGATCCTTCAAATTGAAGTCTAAGCAGTCTTCTGCTGAGGGAATCAACGACCAGAATATATAGAAAAGGGGATAGCGGGCATCCTTGTCTTACCCCGCGAGAGGCTTTAAAGAACTTTGATGGTCTTCCATTGATGAGATGTGCTATCCAAGGAGAAGTTATGCAGGCTTGAATTTGATTGATGAAAACAGAGGGAAACCCAAATCTTTCCAGAACCATAATGATAAAGGAGTGCCTCAATCTGTCAAAATCATTGGCCAGATCCAACTTAATGGCCATCCCAGGTTCACCCCTTTTGGTACTGGAATGGATCACTTCCTGAACCATAAGAATATTATCACTAATTTGCCTGCCTGATATGAAGCCGCCTTGATTAGGAGAGATAAGGGAAGGAATGATTTGCTTGAGTATCAAGGACAACACTTTTGAGAAGATTTTATAGGACGTGTTACATAAGGAGATGGGTCGGAATTTTTTAACGGAAGTGGGCTTCGACTCTTTAGGGATCAAGGCCAGGGAAGTGGAGTTAGTGGCTCCCCCCATGTTACCTTTTGCCATCCAAGAGATAAGGTGCATCAAATCCCTCTTAATAATGGGCCAGAAGGTTCTATAGAAACAAATAGGGAATCCATCCGGTCTTGGGGATTTATCCGGGTGGAGGCTCCAAATAGCTTTTTTGACTTCTTCTTCCAGGATGGGGGATTCAAGCTTATGTCTGTCCTCAGGGATGATAAGGGAGGGGATGTCAAAGACCATTTCTTCCATGAGAAGTTCAGAGACTGGCTCCTCATCATTATACAAATGTTCAAAGAAAGTTCTTACCTCTTTGCTAATAGCCTCTTTCCCTTGAATGACTGCACCATCTTTAGTTTTGAGTTCTCTTATAGTATTCCATCGTTTCCTGTCCCTGCATTGGTTTTGGAAAAACTTCGTGTTCTTATCTCCCCCTTTGAGCCACAATATGCGCGAGCGTAGCCTCCATCCCTCCTCTTCTTGTCTTAAAATTTTCTGAAGTTTTGATTCCAGATCAATTTCCTTGACGAGGTGGTCCTTGGTGATCGTACTTACTTCCATTTCTGCTTGGAGAAGCTCCATGTCCTTTATGATGATTTCCTTTTGCTCTGCAGGTTCTTGAAATTGAGATTTTGCCCGCGATTTCAGAGATACCTTCACCCTTTTTAGCTTCTATTCCCAAGAGAATGCTGGAGAGCCTGGAATGAAGCAGCGCCATGCAATAGATATAATATCCTTGACTCCTTCCAATTCCAGCCATATCCGATTGAACCTAAATGGGAGGGGCCCCAATTTTTCCACCAGCGAAAAGAAGAGACATATAGGTTTATGGTCCGAAACAGCAGAGCACAAGACTTTGACTTCCGGATGGGGATAGAGAAGGTGAGTGCTGACCAAAAAATGATCCAGCCGGCCTGCGATATGTCCAGGTCCCACTCTTTTATTGCTCCATGTGTAGATGCCATTTTTTGGTTTGAGATCTGTGAGGCCCCAATGAGACATAAGGTCTTCCAGCCTTTCCCCAAATGGATCCCTCACCTTGGTTCCACCTCTATGCTCGTCAGTTGATATAGTGGCATTGAAATCCCTTGCAATGTAACAGGGTAGAAGCTTTTTATCTTCGCATTGCTCCTCTAGCGATGTCCAAAAGATGTCCTTCTGCGAGTTCATGGTTGGGCTGTATACGTTTCCCACCCAAAATTGTTCTTTGCTTTCTTTGTTTTCAAGTTTTATAAGGATCCAATTTTGTTTTTTATAGAAGAGCACAATTCAAACTTATCTAATTCCCACCAGCATAGTAGACCTCCAGAGGCCCCACTTGCACTGGTGGCAAGGCCTGTCCCTTTTGGCCAGATACTTTTGATGGTTGCAATGCTCTCTTCAGCTGGTTTTTTTTGTCTCCAGTGATGAGTAGGATTGAGGAAGTTTCCATTGATTTAAACCTTTTGATAACTTCTAGCTTCTGCGTACCTCCCAAGCCTCTGCAATTCCAGGAGACTACTTTCATTATTTCCTGAGTTGTTTGAGGACCTTGTCTTTCTCCTTTCTCTCCTCTTCCACACTAAGCAGATATTTGTTTTCTTGTGAAGTTTTTACAAGAAAGTCTAAATTAGACTGCTTTCCTGCCTCCTTTTCCCTTGCTGCCTCCTACTCTCTGATGACTTTGTTATATTTTCTTCCTTTTCTGGAGAATGTTTCTTGCTCTTCTGTGGAAGTATCTGTTATTTCTTCCATGCTTGCTTTTGCCCTTGATTGTGTGACAGATACTTGATATTTTGTCACTGTGTCTTTCCTTTCCTTAGGGTGCCCAATACCCTCTTCCTGATATTCCTTCCCCTGATGCTGCAGGAGTAGAGCCGGGGGTTCATTGTCCTGTTGCTGCGCTAATTCAGGGTTTTCTTCTGGATTTTTTTCTTCTTGCATCTCAAATTCCAAGGCCTCAAACCTGTTTCCGGAGGGGCTCTTTGACGTGGGGATCTGCTGCTTTGAGGGCTTGGCTGCCCTCTTCCCACTTGCAACGTTACATCCCTCACTTGGTGGGCTGTCCGAGATGGTTTTCTCAAGTTTTTTCGGACACGATTTTGCAAAGTGGCCTTATTCATGGCAGTATTTGCATTTGAACAGGATTTGCTCATAGTCTACTATTTGTAAATGGTTCCATCCATCGATGGAGAGCATGATTTACTCCGGAAGGCCTTTCTCAAGGTCCACTTCAACATAAATTCGGGAGCAAGAGAACATTGGGGCTTTCATCTTAGATTTTTCAATGTACTTCCCTAGGGTATTCCCTATTGCTCGAAAGTCCTCATCATTCCAGCAATGAAGAGGAAGATGGGGGAGCTTGACCCAGACCAGAACTGCTTTTGGGATATCTTTTCCTGGATTGAAAGATAGATCCCACCTATTCAGGTACATGCCTCTTGGCCCCATGAAATAAGGTCCATTCCTGAAGATTAGATCGTGGTCCTCCTTCTTTTCAAAGATAAATACAAAGTATCATTTTCCACAAAAAATCTGCTGGACTTCCCCCTGGATTAGGGTTCTCCAGCTTTTATTCAACCATACCTCCACTAAGCGCGGGGAAGGCCAAAGGCCGGTGAACAAACCAATAAGGCCTTTCTCAGAGAGTGTCATTTCTTTTCTCTTCGAAGCGGTAGAGGAGAGTTTCACTTACGGGACATCTGCTCGTTTGACGAATTTGGAGGAAGGGTTCGCGGTGACTTGGACGAGGGGAAGAGAGGCAACAATAGTCTGAAATATGTCCTCAACGGACTCTAGATCAGGTGGATCCATGAGCAGAGCCACTGACCAGTGGCGGAAGCCCTCGATGAGAATGGAAAGGAAGCTGCTCTCAGTATTATTGGTCTGTGGGCTCGGGGGCTAGGAAACCCATGGGTTTCCTAGGGCCAGCACAAGATGAGAGCTGGTCGGTAGGGTGGCACATCATTTTGTTAATAAAGGCTTGGATGGAAAGATGAAAGGTGAAGGATCCTACAAGGTCTACAACAAACTTTTGGATCTACTACAACCGCTGGTTCCAGGTATTTAAATTCCAGGTATTTAGATACTAAATTCCTGCATGGTATTATTGTCTAATTTACAAAAATTCATGAAGTTTATCAAACAGGCACAACTCATATTTCTACTTTAATATGTTTATATTTCATATTTGTACATTCATATGTTTATAAAACTAATAAAAAAGGACATGGATATAAACATGTAATATGATTAAAATTTCTTGATTTTATTAAAAACTAACTCAGAATGAGCTTAAGATAGAGAACATGACAGAGAAATGGACACAGTACTCTACCGGTTAGGCAGAGCACTACATGCGGAACTATGTCGTACACTTCATGTACCACCGTTTACTCGTAAGTTGTTCTTACATTATGTCATTTATTTTTAGTCATTATTATTAATGTATTTTACTGACGATGTCATACTACTATTTACTGCTTAGTATTATGTTTATACATTTGTCTTGTATGTGTCATTACTCGATTTAAATGCTTCATCCTTTCTGCATAGTCATACTTGTTATTTATAAATTCCTAACATAACTTTGTTTATGGAAACAAAGTGGGAGGAGTAGAGGGACTCGTTCTCCCATGACAGTTTGAGAGGTAAGGGTGCTTACTTATTTGCAGGCTTACTTAGTTCTCTGAACTAAGGAACCTATTTTATTCGTATGCATTTCATACTTTGTGACGGGCTCTTGTTTAAAGAGTATTGAATGTCTTGATCCTAAAGGACCTACTGCTGGTTGTTACGGTTCCTTACCGACTTAGAGTTATAATCTGGTATGTGCTATTCTCGTCAATTTAGTTATCACAACTAAATTTCCTGTACATTACTTATACTTCCTTATGGTTTTAGTTTCATCTTTTTATACTTAATATAATATCGTTCTATGTTTATTTTTTTTTAAATTATTAACATCCCTATGTTTTCTTATTTGTAGGTTACGATCTTGGCTTAACACCAGACCTTTTATTTTTAAGGGGGTTAAATATTAACATGGAATATTTTATATGGCATGTTCATTAAGCATTAAGCTTAGGGAAATTGCATTGTATTGGGTTAATGCTCTAAGCCTATGGTTTAATGTTATTTATATGTTATATTCCTTGTGGCTTAAACCTTGGAGTAATGCATGATAAACATCGACTATGTACCAACCATAACCTTGTTATAATATAAACGTTGTAATATGAATTCGGGTGGTGACATGTCATATGGTTTGAACTTTATACATTGGGGTTTAACGATTTGCATGGTGGTAAAGACTATCGTTTGGTAACGATTTCAAACTATGGAAAAGTGGGTTTTTGGCTTGGATGTTGGAAACCAGTTGGTGCCATTAATGTACCTTGGTTTTTGTGGCAGCCCAAGCTTAGGCTTGGCTCATGATGGTTTGGTCATTTCGCTTGTCAATAGGGGTTTGGTCTCGCCTATATGCAGGGGAAATGGAGGCAGCCTCTAGGATCACAAGGTAATCTTTACTTGGGGTTTTGTTTCCTCCTATTTGATGTTGTTTTGGATCTTCATTCATTGCCATACTTATAACACATGGCTTCACTGGTTGGTTGCAGGTGTGGTGGTATGAGGGGGAGCAGTGTGGCTCAAGTTTTTCCATGGGTTTGACCATTAGTGAAGTGCAAGGTAAGACTTGCCAACAAGCTTATACTTATTGTCCCTATGCTTGTCTCTGTGGTGTTTCTTCTTTTGGTTTTGGGGTTCTCTGTGGAGTTTGAATTCGCCTTTGGGATTGCAATGAAAAGACTTGGGTTTTAAGATTTAATGGTGTGGTGGTTTTGTCGTGGAGAAAACTCGCATTCTCACAGGTTTTATGTATTTAATTTTGGGTTATGTAAATCATAATGGATTTGGGAGTTTTGAGCCATGGGATGCACCATTGCTTGCAATGGTGCCATATCCCATTGGCACGCCTATGTTGTCTTGACTGCAATAATGGAATTACTGTGCATAATGTAAATACCCTTCGTTTTGTGAAATGGCCAAGTTTTTTATGCTTAATGTGTGTGTGGATGGAATTCATGTTGCGTTAATAGTTTATTATGATGGTTATAAACAGACATGCACCTTCGTTTATGGTCTATGTGGTGAGTATTTATATCTGGCTGTAACGTTGGACAACATGGTGTAAAGGCCATGCCGCATATGGATTGAGCCTTTCCCTTAGTGGATGCGACAGCTTCAATGTATTTTATTATTGTTTACATTTCATTGATGGGGTGAAATCATTAACAGAGTTAGTTTGTTATTAAATCCATACAGTGTATTGTATTTGGTAATATGTGGCTTGGGTTAATGCTGCGCAGACCTAGGTGGTTGTTTTACTGCTTAATGATTTCATGGGCTTAGTATATATTGTGGACTATATTTAAGCCAGGGTGCAAGCCCACAATAGCCTTCGTTGCTGTAGTTACCCTTTTTTATGGTCTATGTAATATTTGTTTTGGTCGAGGCCATGCTTACAACATTGGGCACAAACCAAGGTCTTACGACCTTGCTGTAGCGAAGCATTGGGTTGTTTTTTTAATAGTGTTGATTTTATTAATGTATCCTGCATACTTTATTGTATAGCATGGCCTTAATACCCACAGGTTTGAAACCCTGATAGTGGTATATGTAATGATTTGTATAATTGATATGGACGAGGGTTGGGCTTGTATGCCCACAGGATTCGATTCATGTCCCCATTGTAATTATTTGGACTATGATACAATTTTGATATCGTTTTAATACAAGAAGTGATTCCTGTGTAATGATATATTTGTTAAATTCATTATATGAAATGAGATGTTTGTCATGTAATTTTGGTTATGAATTATGCATATATGAGATGGTTGTTTATTGAAACCTATGACTTGGGTGATGAACCCATAGGGGTCGAAGTCGTGACCTCTGTTTATAATTAATGTTTATTGAGATTTATGACATGGGATCTTTGAATTATTTGTAAATGTAATTATAATGTTATTTCTTTTAATTACTATGATTGTGGATTTAGAGGTGAATGGAGATGTGAATCTTTCAACCAAAAGGATTGTGACGATACTCCTTACTCATTTATTTATGATGTTGTTATTTAATGGAATGATTGTCTATTTAGTTTGTATTTAATGAGACAAACATTGAAAGGTCTTAATGGTTTATTTATCTTGGATTTAAATGTAGAGATAGATTTTAGATTTGTTTATGTATAATGTCTTCATCTGTTTATATATGTATATAATGGTTCAGTTTGTAGATAGTACCTTAGGTTATCTAGTTTGTAAGTTTATGTATTTAAATATGGCTTCTAGGATTAATCTATTTTAATCTATAACATGTCTCTAATGACAAATGGAATATGTTAGTAGAGTATATAAAGACTAAGTGAACAATAATAGCAGGTCTAAAATAAACTAGTTTGTACATAACCCAGATTTATCAATAATACTACTTACACAAATTAAACTAGGGTGTAGAACCCTTGATGAACATTAGTAAATAAATTGTACTTGATGAAAAAAATCAATACATAAACCCTGGATAACCTAATATAGGAAACCACTTACAGCCTAAGGTTAATACTTTAGGATGCAAACCCTAGCAGTTTTAAACAGAGAGATATATACATTGGGTTAGAAAATGAAAAGTCATCATTTACATAACATAGTTAGCATTTATTATAGGAAAGTAGAATAGACAGTCTAGGGCTTCATACTTGTAAAATTGAAGCTCTGTTAATGGCTGAACCTACACAGTTTAAATAACCAACATTAACAATTTAAGACAGATATGACCTATGTTTTGATGACCAAATCACTTGGGAACTACCACGTTCCACCCAACCATGAATCATAACCATTCTTGGTTTTAATCCGGATCCCCCCGAGCTGGACTCCAACATGCAAGTAGCTTAGAGCTTCGAAGGTAGGGTTTCCTATCTAGTGTATCAGATCTGGATCAGTTCTCTTTTTTACTTCCAGGAAATTGTTCTCTAAGAATTTACTTGAGAGCAAACAGGCATAAAAATGACTCCTCTAATGATAGATCAGAACCCCAATCCTTTCCCTGGCTTGAGTATTTATAGAAATACTTTTCAGTCAAAAGGACAGCTAAATCAAGAAACATTGGTTTCATAATTTAACCCTTTTCAATTACTTTGGGTAATTATTAATATTTTAACTTCGGAACTTTCTTCTAGTTCCTAGTTAGACTTTTACGTTTTGGACTATTTATTATCTTTTAATAATAAATAATAATTGATGGAGCCTCTTCTTCTTTCTTTCATTTATTTATATTATTAATATATTTAATTTTTTATACATACCATGTATAAAGTAAATAATAATATAATATTTTGTTAACAATGTCTTTGGGCATCATATACCACGATCCCTAGACTTAATGACACTTCTTCATTAAGGTCAAGTGAGTAGATGGTTTAGGTCTACTAGGATAGGAAACTCTAAACATCCTTGCATGTTGGATTTCCCTCGTATAGCATGGTATCTCTTCAGTACTTGATGAGAATATAGAAATTCAAAATTTCATTTAATCACTTATAAATAAGTATGATGAGATCAATATTTTTCTCGAGTCGTTTTCACTCGAAAGCTATTAAATTATTTTTAGTAACCCCTAGTGCTTACCATATCCCATACTCAACACTTTAACAAGTAGTTACAATTTAGTGCAATTCTAGATCTCCTCGCTCAGCACTAATGCTAGGATGTACTTGTATGATACACCTAGGGATACAATGGACAACGGTCCGATGCTCCAGAGCTTATGCTCAACATAAACATGGAAGGATCCAAGGCTTGTGCGCAACACATCCAATTTTCTTCTAATGTGTTCTAGAGCTTCTCTCTCAACACAAATGAT
>LPNX010176003.1:148018-178467 GCA_001517045.1 Pseudotsuga menziesii | reverse complement strand
TATATATATATATATATAGATATATATATATCATCAATAATTGGCTTACACCCAATATATAAAACAAACCATCATGTTCATATGCAGTGGGGTCTTCGAACCAATATAATAATAAAACATCATTATAATCATCATTATCAATATGCAAATGCCTATAAGTGTTAGGTCCAAAATTCAAGATATTACACTGAGAGGTTCCAAAATAGGTAAACTCAAATAGGTTAGCAAATTATTTGAATCAGACCACTTGTTTTCACAAACCTCTTGTCTTGCATTGACTACAGCTTCAATTGAATCACAAATAGCCTCGCATCTCTCAATGGAAAGTTCAATTGTTTTCAGCTCTAACTTGTTTAAAATTCGCAAGCCATCAGGTCTTTCCTTAATATGCTCGTAATATCTCAAATTTTGGACCTAACACTTATAGGCATGTGCCTATTGATTATGATAATTATCTTGACGTTTTATTTTATATTGGGTCAAAGACCCCATTGCATATGAACATGATGATTTGTTTTATATATTGGGTGTAAGCTAATTATTGATGATATATGTATATGCTTGTTTGTGCTGGGTGTGGACCCTGAAGCACATGATTGACAAGATGTTTTGTGTTGAGCGAGGAGCTCTGGAAGAGGGATAATTTTAGGGGCGAATGTTATCCCAGTGGACTATTTTTCCATGTTTTTCTTCCAAAAAACATTCACCATTTTGCATTCTTTGAAGCCATGTTTCATCCAATTTTGATGGGGTAAAATATTTTCACCCTAAAAATCACCAAATTATTATACAAACAATATAAAATCCTTGGAATTTAAAATATTTTTTGAAAAATATAGCCAATCATTTTATAGTTGGCGTTTTAATAATTGGTAACATTCACCAACATTTATACACTTTTAAATAAGTATGGTTCCTTAAAATCATCCCTTCTCTGGAACACTTGACTGATTGATGAATTGTGTTGAGCGAGAAGCTCCAGAACACCTGAGCACATACATTTGTGTTGAGTGAGAAGCTCTGGAACACATGAGAAGATAGTTGGATGTGTTGGGCATAAGCCATGGAGCCTTCCATGCTAATGTTGAGTATAAGCTCTGGAGCATTGGATCCTTGGCCATTGTATCCCTAGGTGTATCATACAAGTACATCCTAGAATTTAGTGTTGAGCGAAAACTCTAGAATTGCACTGTGTTTGTAACTCCCTACTATAGGCGTTGAGTATGGTCTCTGGTAAGTGCTAGGGGTTACTAAAAAGATTAATTTAATAACTTCCGAGTGAAAACGACTCTAGAAAACTATTGATCTCATCATACTTATTTATAAGTGATTAAATGAAATTTTGAATTTCTGTATTCTCCTCAAAGTACTGAAGAGCTACCACATTTGAGGGAAATCCAACATACAAGGATGTTTAGAGTTACCTATCCTACTAGACTTAAACCATCTGCCTACTTAACCTTAATGAAGAAGTGTCATTAGGTCTGGGGATCATGGTATATGATGCCCAGAGAAATTTTTTATTGAAGTGTTATATTATTATGTACTTTATACATGTTATGTATAAGGAATTAAATATATCAATATTATAAAGAAATTAAAGAAAGAAAAAGAGCTCCATAAAATATTATTTATTATGAAAAGATTAATAAATAATATAATGTCTATAAAAGTCCAACTAGGAACTAGTAGAAAGTTCCGAAGTGAAACTATTAATAATTACCCAAAGTAATTGAAAAGGGATTAAATCAAGAAACCAAGGTTTCTTGATTTAACTGTCCCTTTGGCTGAAAAGTTTGTCTATAAAGACTAAAGTCAAACAAAGGCTTCGGGGTTCTGATTTTATCTTTGGAGAATTATTATTTTGATTATTTTTTCTCTCAAGTGTTTTCCTGGAGAACTTTCTCCTGCAAGGAAAACAGGATTGATTCATAACTGAACACCAGATAGGAAACCTTACCTTAGGAGCTCTAAGCTACTTGCATTTTGGAGTCCGGCTTGGGCGAATCCAGACTAAAACTAGGAACAGATCCATGTCATGGTTGGGAGAAACATGGTAGTTCTTAAGTGATTTGGTCTTCAAAATCAGAGGTCAAATCTGTCTTAAATTGATAATGCTGGTTATTTAAAAAGTGTGCAAGTTCAGCCATTAAACGAGCTTCAAGAAGAAAAATTACAGGTATGAGTTCTTAGTATGTCAAATTCATTTATAGGGTAAATGCTCGGTGCTTTATATAAATTCTCTTTATATATTTTTAACCCTAAAAATGATGGTTCTTTCCATATCCCCTAGGGTTACATTTCTTAAAATCTAACCCTAGACTAGGCTATGTCATCTTCTAGATTAACTGATGGATATGTTAAATGACTGTTTTAAATGTATCTACTTACCCTATGTATTTGATTTTTTGCTAAACTCTGCTAGGGTTTTTATTTTCTTCAATACTCCCTTGGGTTGTAAATGTTACCATAGGTTGTATATAGATAAGATTGCATCTCTAATTTTGTTTCTGCATTCATTCAATATTCAAAAATTATTACTATAAACTAGGTAAATGAAGACTTGCTATTTATTGCTCACCTATTCTTTATAACTATACTGACATATTTCATTTGTCAGTAGAGACATATTCAGATTATAGTAGATTTAATCATAGGAGAAAGATTAAAGGAAGAAATATACTAATTAGATACCTTAGGGTATTACTTACAAACAGAACTACTTTATAGATAAGTATATATACAGATAAGGTCATCAGTTATAAACATTTGTGAAAGCTATCTATACATTTAATTCAAAAAAATAAATAACTCATCTAAGACCTTTCAAGGTCTGCCATAATAAAATATACTAGTATCGAAGCTTTGCATTTAAATTATCAGTATCAAGACTAAATAAACGAAAGAAACATCATAACCATCCATGTGGTTCTTTACAAATCTTTGATCATAATTCATACAAAATAATCCACAGTTCTATCCATTTTCCATTTATACATAACCATAAACAAAATTACATAACTCATCAAAACATTACCATAAATGAATTAAAACAATACATATGATACAAAAATCATAACCTATTAAATAACATAAAAATCATATTATTAATCCATGTATTGCAAATAGGAACATGAATCGAATAATGTGGGCATGCAAGCCCAGTTTGCTTTTATTTATTAAAATACCATTCATTATATTACATAATCCAAATAAGAGTCAAATCCTATGGGGTTCGTTTGCATACACATTAAGGCCATGCTATACATAATATGTATGTGGGCAACAATATTTCAAACCACTACCATGTTGTTAGGCAAACTACAATTTCGCTAGAGCACAGCCTTAACCAACATATAAATACACAGATTCCATTTACAGGCTAAATACAACAACGAATGCCATCGAGGGCCTTTAAACCCTGGCCTCTACAAAACCAATGAATTCATAGTAATTAAAATAGCCCATAGATGCTACGCACAACACTCACATAAGTTACTACCATGCCAAAATAGAACTACACAGTATGGTTTATTTACAAAACTACCCTGTTAACAAATCAACTATTAAACTATCTAATACAGGATATGCAAGAAATGAATTAACAATCAGACTATCGCAGTCACGATGGGAAGGCTCAAGCCATTCATGGCTTAGCCTTTCAACCACCCACATTGTTCACATATTATAGCCATTAAAATATACATAACACATAGACCTAAAATGAAGGTGAATGCCTATGTCCAAACCAAACTAATAAACCATAACATAGCACAAATATCACAACATAGAAAGCAAAACAACATGAGTCCTTTATTAAATACATAGAGTATAAACATCATACACAGTATGGAAAAGCAACGTGTCCACCTAGTCACTTCCAAAGCAAAAAACAAAGTATACAACCATGCCAATGGGCTATGGAACCATTGCAAGCAATGGTGAAGACCATGGGTCAAAGGCCCAACCATTGTGTAATTTTTACAAACCCAAAATTTATACACAAAACTGGAGGGAGTGCGATTTCAGACCACGGCCGAAGCCATTAAAACCTTTTTCAAAATCCAAGTCTGTAATCATATGCCTGAAGGCAAATTTTAAACCCCACATTGAAACCCATAGCATAAAACCCCAACTAAGAAACAAATCTATACGCAGTCTTCCCATGAGTGCCAAGAGGTAGCAAGTAGATACTTTCTCACATTCTTACCGTGGCCACAATTGCAAATGCTTGGAGCCAACAGAGTTAAATCCACGCTACTCCTAATTCCCTTTTGGCACTTGCAAAACATACGCAAAACTGGGGATGAGAAGTATGGCCACACTCAGAAACAATAAACCAAACCATTGTGCAGGTGTATGAACCAAACGAGTCATACCTCACGGTCTAGAGGTCGCCTCCATGGTCTTCCCCCTGCATAGAGCAAATATGCAAAAAAAAACACAAATAACAAACACAATGAAGAACCATCGTGAGCCAAGCCTAGGGGAATGTTGTCACGCTTCTCCAAAAGCCATTGAATGCACTAGCTGGAAAAAATTAAAGCCATACAAAACCCATTCTCCATAGTTTAAATGTTGTTGCATTCATTGCCTCCAACCATAGCATAAACCCTGTTGACATATGGTATAACCATATGTTATTTACCGCCACCCTATATTTCATATCACCATGAACATGACAACATATACTTATAACAAGGCATAATGTATTGCAATAATAAAGCTTAAGGATATAGTCCATGTATGGCCTACATTGGCCTTAAGTCAACTATAAAACTTATATATTAAAATAATGGAATCCACCATTGGGTTAAAGGCATTTAACATATGAACCTTAGGTTAAAGCATTAACTTAAAACAATACAACTAAGCACTAAGCTTATGCTTAGTAAACAAGGCATATGTAATATGCCACGTTTTGCAATTTGTCGTCGTAAGATAATCAAGCACTGAATCTAGTCTAAGATGAAAATCTGCATATATAAAAACCCAAGATAGGTTTAATAGTTAAAAAAAACTACACATAGAACGAAGTTAATACAAATATCTAAATGATAAATTACAATTCTGTAAGGAAGCATAAGTACTGTACAAGAGCATTAACATTAATAGTTAAATTGACAAGAATAGTAATTATACCTATTATAATTCAAAGTCAATAAAACAACCAAAGTCAACCAATAGTATGATCTTTAAGGTCACAACTTTCTATGCGCTTTGAACAAGTTTCCATCGCAAGCATGAACTGCATGTAAATAGGACAGGTTCCTTAGTTCAAAGAACTAAGTAAGCATGCATAACAAAGTAATACTTTACCTCTCAAACTATCATGGGAGAACAAGTCCCGCCACTCCTCCCACTTTGTTTCCACACACAAAGTTAAGTTAGGACTCCATAATTAACAAGTGCGACAATGCATAAAGGACGAAGCACATAAATCCAGTGACAACATATAAGTGATAAAAGTGTAGACATAATACTAAGTAGTAAACAATAGTACAACATCATAAGTAAAATACATTAAAGATGATAAGTGAAATATAAACAACATAACATAAGAACATCTTACGACTAAACAGAGGTACATAAAGTGTACAATAAGAGTTCTGTAAATGAATAATGTTTCATCTAGGTAGTTGTTACTAGCCTATAATTTTTTTTTCAATTTTTGGGACATTACAAGTGGTATTGAAGCCCAGTTTCAATACTAAGAGACCTATGGGCGCACCAAGCATTCACATAGAGAAAAATAAAGCATGTTAAATAAATATGTTACTAACATAATTTTTTCTGTCATTTAAATTTTTTTGTGTTGACAGGAAATTTTTACAGCACTGAACAGTTTATGAATACTGAGGAATAAAATAGTCGTCAAGGAAAGATGACCAGCCCCACTCTGCAAGCGGAGCTAGTGGTAGAGCTAAAATATGATGTATTGAAAAATTTACAAAGTCTTCAAGATAAATTGAAAAGTTTCAGAGAAGACAGCCTGAACGAAAGAAAGGAACACCAAGCTATAAATGAAGCCTTAGTGAGAAATATGATGGGAGGAATCCCGCAAGGTAATCCTACTTCGTCCACAAACAATTCCAAAAGAGAACCTTGCCCAAAACGAGCCAACAACCCAAGAAAAGTAGAAAAATAATGTACCCCTAAAGCAACTAAATAAGATCATCACAGTCCTTCTAGTTGTGACTCACTTTCTCCACAGAGAAAGAAGCAAAAGAGTAATGATAGTCTTCAGGGGGAATTCTGAAAAATAAGAGCCCCAATTTATGAATGTGAAGTAAACACAGGGAAAAAGGCTGAAGAGTGGCTATTGGGCTTGAGTAAGTACTTTCAGGTTCATATATATTCAAGTGAGGTGAAGGCTCGACTTTCCATCTATAACCTGAATGGAAAAGCAACAAGATGGTGGAGAGATTTACAACACACCAAGAAAGATGAACCACGGGAAATATGTTGGGATACTTCCTGAAAAAGTTTCCAAGAAAAATATACGTCGAAAAGGTTCTTTGACCGAAAATTGAAAGAGTTTCATGAACTACGCATGAGATCCATGAATATAGATGCGTTTATTAATAGATTTCTGGATCTGTTGCATTGTGTACCATACATCAAGGAAGAAAAGGTAAAGATCTAGCAGTTCCTAGGATTTCTTCCTCCCAGTTTTCTGGATAGGATTGAATTTGACATGCCTAAGACTTTGGATACCACGCTGCACAAAGCTAGGCTCTGTTATGAGCATGGACAGCTGAAGCAAGAGAACCTGAACTAAAATTGAGACAAGTCTAAGAACTTCTCTGATAACTGCAAACTTGGGTCCAAACCACAGCCATACTAAAAAAGGAATAGCAGCTTTCAAGCGACCATGAAATTTAATAAACCTGGTACAAAGCCTTATGTACCAGCTGCTAATATTAACAAACTAGTAGCAAGTGGAGCTAATGCGATGCCACTACAGATCAAGTGCTGGAAATGCAGCAGGCCTCATTATTCCCGATATTGTAAGAACAAGACCGATGGGTTCTTGCACAAATTACAAGAAGAACCAACTTTCGATGACATAGCTAGAACACCCTGAATCTATGCATCATTGGATGGCTGATAGGAAAATCATCAAGCTATGATGGTCGAGATAAAAAGTAATATCTTGAAGACTTATGTTTCTATACTTATTAATCCTGGTGCTTTCCAAAGCTATGTTGTGCCTCAACTTGTTGATATACGCAAACTAGGGAAAGTAAAACATGATAAACTTTGGCTGGTTCAGCTGGCCACAGGTATGAAATGGAAGGTTTCAGAAATTGTTAAAAGGTATGTTGGAGTATCGGGTACCTCCACATGGTATAACTGCTGCACCTCTGGAAATATAAAACAAGTGGACTAACTGCCACACCTGGTGATAGGGCCTTGTGCTGGGTTTCAAATTTTCATCAACATCTGCAGGTTTTGGTGTAATGGAAAACCTTACATGGTATCAGAGCAGAGGTCTTAGGTTCAATTCCCATGAGCTATGCCAGAGGTGGGGTGTTGGAGTATCGGGTAGTTCCACATGGTATAACTATTGCACCTCTGGAAATATAAAACAAGTGGAATAAGTGCCACTCCTAGTGATAGGGCCTTGTGCTGGGTTTCAAATGTTCATCAACATTTGCAGGTTTTGGTGTAATGGAAAACCTTACAAGGTAAACCTGAATGGTTTTCTTATGAAAGTAAACATGAACATCCTACCTTTAGGGTCGTATGATGTACTTATTGACATGGACTGGCTGGAACAACACCATGTCATGCTCGATTGTTTACACAAGTCTATATTGTGTACTGATAGCCTAGGGAACCAAGTGAAGGTTTAGGGCATTCCAAAGAAAGTTTCAGTAAAACAAATATCTTCCTTACAAGCAAAGAAATGCATCAGGAAAGGATGCAAGTTGATTGTAGTAAACATCCAAGACATAGAGTCTGATAGGGAATAATGAATAAAAGACTTCCTCATTCCTGAAGAATTCAAGGATGTATTTCTTGAGGAAATCCCTGGATTACCTCTAAAACGAGACCTAGACTTCTCCATTAAACTGACCCCATGATCAGTTCTAGCCTCCAAAGCCCCTTACCGCATGAGTGCATCGGTGGAACTCAAACTGCAGTTGTAGGAGTTGATAGAGAAAGGGTATATCTGACCCAGTGTGTCCCCTTGGAGAGCCCCAATTTTGTTCGTAAAGAAGAAAGATGGTACAGTGTGAATGTGCATTGATTACCATCAGTTGAAAAAAATGGCTATAAAGAACCGTTACCCACTCCCTCGGATTGATGACTTGTTCAATTAGGTAGGAGGAGCCAAAATATTTTCAAGAATTGACGTGTGATCCAGATACCATCAGTTATGGATTCACGACGAAGATATTCACAAAACCGTCTTTCGTATAAGGTACGTGCACTACGCGTTTGTAGTGATGCCGTTCGGTTTGACCAATGCACCCGTGAACTTTATGTGTATGATGAACAACATTTTTAGTAGGTATATGGATTAGTTTGTCCTAGTATTTATTGATGACATCCTGGTTTATTCCAATAATAAAGAGGAACACCAAGAACACCTTTGTGTAGTACTACAAGTGTTAACAGAACACCAACTTTATGCTCAGTTTAGTAAATGCAATTTTTACAAATCGCAGATATAGTATCTAGATCACATTATATCTGAGACAGGGATAGATGTGGACCCAAAAATTATTAAATCCATAAGGATTGGCCTACCCCTACTAGTGTCACTAACATTAGGTCATTCTTGGGATTAGCTGGATATTATCAAAATTTCATTGAGAACTTCTTGAAAATCGCTTGCCCCATGACCGCTTTGCAGAAGAAAGCAAATAAGTTCATATGGACTGACAAGTGCGAAGAAAGTTTTCAAAATATTAAGCATATTTTGATGACCACATCGGTGTTGTGGATTGCAGATCCCGATGGGGATTTCATTATTTTCACAGATGCAAGCAAGGAAGGACTTCAAGGAGTCCTCTTGCAGAATGATCACACGATCTGTTACGAATTGTGGAAGTTGAAAGAACATGAGAAAAACTACCCTACGCATGATCTTGAGTTAGAATCCATCATTAATTCTTTGAGGATGTGGATGCACTACCTCATGGGAAAGAAGTTCCTTCTGAAGACAAACGATATGAGTCTAAAGTATTTATATTATCAACCAGATCTGAATGTGAGGCAAGCCATATGGTTGGATTTCCTAGAAGCAAGTACCATTTCGAGCTTAAGAATGTTAAGGGAAAGAAGAATAAGGTTGTCGATGCTTTAAGACGATGAATTCAAATGATTTATGAGGTGACTTTGAGTCAAACTGATGCATATTTGCATCAGAAGATTAGAACTGCTAACAAAGTTGACCCCTTCTATGTAGAGATCCTCAAGAAATTCCAGGAGGACAGGTTGTTTCAACAACAAAAAGAATACAAGGTTGGTGAATCCGGATTGCTATGGTCCAAGGATCGCTTGTATGTTCCGTAAGGAGGGGACCTTCAGTTCAGCATCCTCACAAAATTTCATAGAGCACCCTACTCGAGGCACCTAGGATATCAAAATATGATATCCATTGTCAAGAGACACTTTTTCTGGCCTAATTTAAAGGCCAACATAGCAATGTTTATTGTGAAATGTCAGGAGTACGAGCTAGTCAATGCTGAGCATCAGCATCCTATGGGATTGTTGTAGCCGTTACCCATTCCTGAATGGAAGTGGAAGGTTATTAGTATGGATTTTATCACCGGTTTACCGAAAAGTAAGAAGAAAAATTATTCTATTTTTCTGGTCATCGACAATTTGTCAAAGGTAGCACACTTCACTCCTGTAAAGTTGACCTACAAGAATGTGAACATTTGCTGATATATTTTTGAAATAAATATTTATATTACATGGGATACCCAAGGTAATTATCTCGGATCGAGATGTTAAGTTCACATGAAATTTTTGGAGATCTTTATTCTCTGGATTGGAGACACGGTTGAACTTCAGTACTGCATATCACCAGTAGACAGACAGTAAGACTGAAATAGTAAACCAAGTTGTCGAGGACATGCTTCGAATGTATGTCATGAACAATCCCACGAAGTGGGAGGATTACTTCCATCTCGCAAAGTTTGCATATAACACTAGTTATCAGGGTTCCTCCAAGATGAGTCCCTTTGAGGTACTCGATGAACAGAAGTGTAGGACACTGGTTACTTGCGATAGCTTGGTGGATCGGCTCATGTTAGGGCCTGATTTTTTGATGAAATTGGAACATTTGGTTACCAAGGTCAAGGTGAACCTTAAGGAAGCACAATACCACCAATGGCTTATGAACTAGACTTTCCCCCGCATTTAAGAGTCCATAATGTTTTCCACACATATTGGTTAAAGAAATAGGTTTAATATACTAAACATGTTGTTGATTGGTCCCTATTACAGGTGGAATCTGATGGGCAATTCGCCCCTGATCCTACCCATATTTTGGACAAAAGATAAATGCAGTTTCGAAAGAGCAGCGTGGTCCAATTGAAAGTGCAGTGGAAGCACTTTGAGGTGGACAAAGCTACTTGGGAGAACAAGGCCACCATGAGAAAGGATTACACCGCCTTGTTTCATGATATTGTTCTGAGTCCCTAGCACACCAGGGACAGTGTTGTTCTAAGCAGTGAGGGATGTAATATCCCAAATTTTGGACCTAACACTTATAGACATGTTCATATTGATTATGATTATTATCTTGATGTTTTATTTTATATTGGGTCAAAGACCCCACTACATATGAACATGATGATTTTTTTATATATTGGGCATAAGCCAGTTATTGATGATATATGTATATTCTTGTTTGTGTTGGGAGTGAACCATGAAGCGCATGATTGACGAGATGTTTTGTGTTGAGCGAGAAGCTCTAGAACACTTGACTGATTGATGAATTGTGTTGAGCGATAAGCTCTGGAACACATGAGAAAATAATTGGATGTGTTGGGCATAAGCCATAGATCCTTCCATGTTGATGTTGAGCATAAGGTCCGGAGCATCAGATCCTTGGCCATTGTATCCCTAGGTGTATCATACAAGTACATCCTAGTGTTTAGTGTTGAGCTAAAACTCTGAAATTGCACTATATTTGTAACTCCCTGCTATAGGCATTGAGTATGGGCTCTGTTAAGTGCTATGGGTTACTGAAAAGAATTTAATAACTTCCGAGTAAAAACAACTTGAGAAAAACATTGATCTCATCATACTTATTTATAAGTGATTAAATGAAATTTTAAATTTGCATATTCTAATCAAAGTACTAAAGAGCTACCACATTATACGAGGGAAATCCAACATGCAAGGATGTTTAGAGTTACCTAGCCTAGTAGACCTAAACCATCTACCTACTTGACCTTTTAATAAAGAAGTGTCATTAAGTCTAGGGATCATGGTATATGATGCCAAGAGACAAATGTTATTAAAGTGTTATATTATTATGTACTTTATACATGTTATGTATAAATAATTAAATATATTAATATTATAAATAAATGAAAGAAAGAGGAAGAGATCCATCAATTATTATTTGTTATGAAAAGATTACTAAATAGTATAATGTCTATAAAACTCCAAGTAGGAACTAGTAGAAAGTTCCTAAGTGAAAGTGTTAATAATTACCCAAAGTAATTGAAAAATGGTTAAATCAAGAAACCAATGTTTCTTGATTTAACTGTCCCTTTGGTTGAAAAGTCTGTCTATAAAGACTGAAGCCAAGCAAAGGCTTGGGGGTTTTGATTTTATCTTTGGAGAATTATTATTCTGCCTGTTTTTTCTCTCAAGTGTTTTCTTGGAGAAATTTCTCTTGCAAGGAAAACAGGATTGATTCATAATTGAACACCAGATAGGAAACCTTACCTTAGGAGCTCTAAGCTACTTGCATGTTGGAGTCCAACTCAGAGGGATCTGGACTAAAACCAGGAATGGTTTCGGGTCATGGTTGGGATGAACATGGTAGTTCCCAAGTGACTTGCTTTTCAAAATCAGAGGTCAGATCTGTCTTAAATTGATAATGTTGGTTATTTAAAAAGTGTGTAGGTTCAACCATTAAATGAGCTTCAAGAAGAAAAATTATAGGTATGAGTTCTTAGTATGTCAAATTATTTTCTAGGGTAAATGTTGGCTGCTTTATATAGAGCCTATTTATATATTTTCAATCATGGAAATGATGGTTCTGTCCATATCTCCTAGGGTTACATTTCTTAAAATATAACCCTAGAGTGTCTATGCTATCTTCTAGATTAAATGATGGATATGTTAGATGAATGTTTTCAATGCATCTACTAACCCTATGTATTTGATTTTCTAGCTAGACTCTTCTAGGGTTTGTATTTTCTTCAATACTCCCTTGGGTTGTAAATGTTATCATAGGCTATATATAGCTAGGATTGCATCTCTAAGTTTGTTTATGTATTCACTCAATATTCATAATTTATTACTGTAAAATAGGTAAATCCAGACCAGCTATTTATTGCCCACCTATTCTTTATAACTCTACTGACATATTTCATTTGTCAGTAGAGACATATTCAGATTATAGTAGATTTAAACATAGGAGCAAGATTAAAGGAATAAATATACTAATTAGATACCTTAGGGTATTGCTTACAAGCACAACTACTTTATAAACAAGTATATATACATATAAGGTCATCGGGTATAAACATTTCTGAAAGCTATCTATACATTTAATTCAAAAAAATAAATAACTCATCCAAGAACTTTCATGGTCTTCCATAATAAAATATACAAGTATCAAAAATTTGCATTTAAATTATCACTATAAGCACTAAATAAATGAAGGAAGTATCATGACCATCCATGTGGTCCGTTACAAATCTTTGATCATAATTCATACAAAAGAATCCACAGTTCTATCCATTTTCCATCTATACATAACCATAAACAAAATTACATAACTCATCAAAACATTACCATAAACGAATTAAAACAATAAATTCGATACAGAAATCATAACCTATTAAATAGCATAAAAATCATATTATTAATCCATGTATTGCAAACAAGAACAGGAATCGAATCCTACAGGCATGCAAGCCCAGTTTTCTTTTATTTATTAAAATACCATTCATTACATTACATAATCCAAACAAGAGTCAAACCCTATGGGGTTCATTTGCATACATGTTAAGGCCACGCTATACATAATATGTATGCATGAAACCATCTTTTAAACCACTACCATGTTGTTAGGAAATCTACGATTTCACTACAGCACGGCCTCAGCCGACATATAAATACACAAAGTCCATTTAGAGGATAAATACAACAACGAATGCCATCGAGGGCCTTTAAACCTTGGCCTCTACGAAACGAATGAATTCATAGTAATTAAAATAACCCACAGATGCTACGCACAACACTCACATAAGTTATGACCATGCCAAAATAGAACTACACAGTATGGTTTATTTACAAAACTATCATGTTAACAAATCAACCATTAAATTATCTAATATAGGATAAGCAAGAAACCAATTAATAGTAAGACTATTGCAGCCATGATGGGAAGGCTCAAAGCATTCACTGCTTGGCCTCTCAACCACCCATGCTGTTCACATATTAAATCCATTAAAATATACATAACACACAGACCTCAAACAAAAGTGAATGCCTGTGTCCAAACAAAACTAACAAAACATAACATAACACATATATCACAACACAGTAAGCAAAACAACATAAGTCCTTTATTAAATACGCATAGTATAAACATCATACATAGTATGTAAAGCAGTGTCTCCACACAATTGCTTCCAAAGCCAAAAACGAAGTCTATGGGCATGCCAATGGACTATGGCACCATTGCAAGAAATGGTGCAGCCCATGCCTCAAAGGCCCAACCATTGTGTATATTTTACAAACCCAAAATTTATACATCGAATAGGAGGGAGTGCGATTTCACACCACGTTCGAAGCCATTAAAACCTTGTTCAAAATCCAAGTCTGTAATCATATGCCTGAAGGTGAATTTAAAACCCCACATCGATACCCACAGCAAAAAACCCCAACTAAGCAACAAATCTATGTTCAGTATTTGCAAGAGGGCCGAGAGGTACCAAGTAGATACTTTCTCATAGGCTTACCATGTCCATGATTGCAAATTCTTGGAGCCAACAGAGTTAAATCCATGCTACTCCTCATTCCCTTTTGGCACCTACAAAACACAAGCGAAACTGGGGATGAGAAATATGGCCATGCTTAGAAACATTAAACCAAACCACTGTGTAGGTGTATGAACCATACGAGTCATACCTCACAGTCTGGAGGTCGCCTCCATGATCTTCCCACTATGCAAAGACAAAGTGAAAAGAAAAACCCAAATGACAAACACAATGCACAACCATCGTGAGCCAAGCCTAAGGGAAGGCTGTCACACTTCTCCAAAAGCATTGAATGTACCAGCTGGAAACCATTAAAGCCATACAAAACCCACTCTCCATAGCTTAAACATCATTGCATTCATGACCTCCAACCATAGCATAAACCCTGTTGACATATGGTATAACCATATGTTATTTACCGCCACCCTATATTTCATATCACCATGAACATGACAACGTATACTTATAACAAGGCATAATGTATTGCAATAATAAAGCTTAAGCATATAGTCCATGTATGGCCTGCGTTGGCCTTAAGTCAACTATAAAAAATATATATTAAAATAATGGAACCCATCATTGGGTTAAAGGCATTTAACATATGAACCTTAGGTTAAAGCATTAACATAAAACAATACAACTAAGCACTAAGCTTATGCTTAGTAAACAAGGCATATGTAATATGCCACGTTTTGCAATTTATCCTCTTAAGATAATCAAGAACTTAATCTAGTCTGAGATGAAAACCTGCATATATAAAAACCCAAGATAGGATTAATAGTTTAAAAAAAAACTACACATAGAACGAAGTTAATACTAATATGTAAATGATAAATTACAATTCCGTAAGGAAGCATAAGTATTGTACAAGAGCTTTAGCAGTAATAGTTAAATTAACAGGAATAGTAACTATATGTGTTATAATTCGGAGTCAATAAAATAACCAAAGTCAACCAATAGTATGATCTTTAAGGTCATAGCTTTCCGTGTGCTTTGAAAAAGTTTTTGTCGCAAGCATGAACTACATGTAAATAGGACATTTTTGGCTGATCTTTCTATGGCTCTGTTGGCTCCCCTTTTAACTACAGATTTATCCTTTATTCTCCAATAATATTTTCCAAAGGATACCACAACATATTCTCCAAAATCTGTGATAACTTCAGAACATTAAATGCTTTTTTTATGGATGGTAACCAAAGCATTAATTTGGGTTTGATTTACAGGAATGTCTATGGTAAGAGGGAGAATATTCATATGAGAAGAAATAGAGGTAAAGGTGAGTGATGTAAAAGAATTAGATATAGGCAAATCCTCCTTTTGAGGAAGAGTCATACAGAAAGAAGGAGTGTCATCTTGAAAATATAGGGAACTCAGGATGTAGTGATAGGCTAAGCTAATGAAATAAAAGAAGGAGAACTAGGAATATGTGAGTCAACTAAAATGGTGAACATGTTAATAGTAGCTTCCATTGTTGATGAAAAATTTACCTCGGGAAAACAATGCTCAAAAGACAATGTACCTAACATACTGGAAAACCTTTGGATATTGGGGATAAATGACACAACGGTAGTCATAACAGCCTCAACATCTTCTTCCACATTCATCATGATTCTAAATATGAGCTCATGATAAACAAATTACCTTTTGTACAGAAGGTTCTTGCACAGGTGTATCTGGGATCGAATGTTCTTGAACAAGCCTCTCTTCTTTGTTGTGAATTGAGATCGAAGAAAATGGAAATTCTTTTTTCCATGCTTCTGGGATTTGAGCCTGTTCAGAAACTGCTACAATATTCTATCTTTTAGGATTTACTTCGATTAACTCTGTCTTAGTTTGCAGTTGAGACCCGACTTTTTCAAAAATTCTTTTGAGTTCGTCCCCTTTCTCTGATATGTCCTCGATTGTTTTAAGAGAGGGGCTCGATGGGCCTTCAAGAATAACTTTCCCCTTGTTCTTAGGTTGATCAGCAAAAAACAACAGCAGACCTTGCTGCATGTTCTCTCACTTCTTCTTCTCTCTTCTGCTTCTCAAGATCTTTTATTCCGAGTTTATCTTCTCTTTCTCACAGATTCTTCTCTTAAGATGCTTTTGAAATAGGTACAAATGAGACTTTATCTCTGGATTAGTGATTTTACCAATCGCCTCCTGAAAAGTGGTAGCTACTCAGAACATGGAATCATCGAGCTGATTTTGATGAACGTATTGAAATTTGACTACTCGTGAGAATATAGATTAGCCAAATATGCCACTGAGTCATGCATTATTTTCGGTGCTTCCCCCAAACTCATAAAATAAATATATTTTCCCAACAAGGACACATGCACATGATTACGTACATTAAGATTGCCGAGATTCACACAAAATTTGGGCCAAGCCTTCTTCTTATGTTTGGTCAACTTGGAGAAAGTGCCACCAATCATAGTCTCATAGCAAAATTCTTGAAGCACCATTCATTCTGGAACTATTCTCGGAAGCAAGTGCACTATATTGCTGCCCCAAATTATTATGTAAGAAAAATATTCTCCTACATACGAGTCGCCACACACTAAAATGAGTTCCCTATATTTTAGAGAGAATGCAAGAGCATGAGCTTTAAAAATTTTGTAGTACATTGACCCAACAAATAGTTCATAGAGATCATAGAAACGAGGTATGAAATTGCCATCCCACATATTAGTGCAATATATATGAACCGGTGGGAATTTCTCGCTCCAATTCCAATTTAGCTCCACGAAATAATAACATGCACAAAATGCATCTATAACGAACCCTAACATGTAGAAAGATGGTTTCCGGTTGGCGAGGGTTCTGTGATATTTTTCAATTTTCTCCCGCAAATTGCAAAACATAGATTGTGTCGAGTTGAAGGAATCACTTGTAAGGAAAACATGGTTCTCCATAGGGACCCATTTCGCACTGAATAATGAACAGTTGGGTAAGCCAAATAACTTGCAAAACATGGCAGTCAACAATGAGAAAGGCTCTCTGAACTAAGAAAGTGGATATGCCAAAAGTGAATCGAGAATCACTGGTGTTGGGTGTTCTAGGAAAGATTTCACCACTTGTTAGTTATTCAATTTGGTAAGGTTTTGTTCAAAAAATTTTGGCAAGAAAATCTGCTTGGGAGTTGTCAAAGCATAATCCCTAGCAATCACATCTCGATGAAACGAAGAAATAGAGACATTCTCAATATCGTTAAAAATTCGTTGGTTAAGGTCAACGTGGTCCAGTGCCCACTTAACAGGGTCCATGTAAGGCATAAAAGAAGGTCTCACCACAACGCAATGGAGATGAGAATTGTGTATGTGCATGTAGAGAGGTTGTGGCATGAGCAACAAAGGAAAAATCATCAGTGTCAAATATAGCATAAATTATGGACCAGTCCACATATGAGGAGTGAGACACATACCCACTGGTGTTAGTGAAAACACCGGCATTGGGATCATTGATTTTCTGCTCTAAAGAGCCATTTTAGATCTTCTATTCCTGGTCCTAGCAGATACCTTCTCTGATTGAATTTTAGCAACCATGTCTAAAAATGACGAGAGTTTAAATTTACCAAAAAAAACAGCAACGGAGTGGAAACTTACACGTTGAAATCACAAGTCTATGCGCTGGGACACAGAGGAAATGCACAGTAAAAATACTGTGGGCAAAGTGAAAAATGCTAAGTTCGATTCTTTAAAAATCCAACTAAAACGGCCAAAACAAACACCATAAGATATAAAATTTGAAAAAATTTACAGTTTCGATTTGCAAAATCGATAACCCAAGATCGAGAAACAAACATTCAGTTGAAAAATTAAGTTTGTTTCGTGTTTCCAAGATCTGCATATCATAAATCACATATTGGCGATAACCCAAGATTGGGAAACAAACATTGAGTTGAAAAATTAAGTTTGTTTTGTGTTTCCAAGATCCGCATATCATCAATCACATATTGGGAAAGAAGAGAAAATTATTAAGTACAATCGCGAAGTAAATATTTGACAAACAAACTTGTGTGATACTAAGAAATTGGTAGTTCCACTTCGCGAAAGTAGATACAGTCAAACAAGTTGAAATTTATTACAAAAATCAATAAATCCAAAGATAAAATACCAAAGATAAATTTTATTTAGTCAAAAATATCTAGACCTAAAATTTCAAAAGTGAGTATTAATTTCTAGTCTCCCAAGCTAAGTCACAAAGGTTGGGTTGGGGAAAGATACAACCCATGGTTTTATTGTACATGGTTTAGAGACCATGTGCAATGCCTCCTAAACAACCCATGGTTTTATTGTACATGGTTTAGGAAGGCATTGCAAATGGTTTTAATACCATGTGCAAGGCTTCCTAAACAACCCATGGTTATAAACCATGTGTGGGGAAATGATTCAATGTTCGTTCCTAACAAAATAAAAAATATTATATTCAGCCATAAATGATATTAACCTACGAAGAGGTTTGCACCTCGAGAGATTTGATCCATCTCTACGCTTGATAGAGCCTAGGATTTGGATCTACGGTGGTTAAATACCAAACATAGTAGCATAAATGTAAAGAAATTTTGAACAATTCTAAATTAGTAGAATATTAGGTGTTGGTGTAATAGCTATGGAGGATCATTAAAATTTTGTTTAAAAAAAACAAATTTTGAATTATCTAAACATTACAAAATAAAGTCCATTCAATTTCATACTTGGTTGGTAATTCACTTCATCATGATAAATATTTCTTACTTTATTATTATAATAATTATTAATAACCTAGAGTCTTCTCATAAATAATTATTAATAACTAACCATATTATGTGGTAGAGGTATCCCATTATATCTTTTACTTTTAAAATAATAATTTTGGTTATAACATTTATAATATATTAGTGTATATTTAATTAAAAGTACTATATATATAAATAATCTACTACACTATTTTAGTTATATTGAATTTTTTCATTATTATTATTATTATATTTATGAAATAGTATTAATGTTTTTATTGATACTCAAATTATGCTACTGATATCAAATACCACTTCATATTTTTTTTAACAATAAAAACAAATAAAATTTATCATGGTTGTGTGAACATGGATTGAGATGATCTCACATCCTTTTCATCATTAAAGACCCAAAACAATATTTCAAAATTTAGAAAATGAAAGAATGTGAAAGCGACTCGTATTGACCGAGTCGTGACCGGTATTGCATTAAATGCAATACACACGGGATACACTCTAATAAATAATGAATTATTCGAGGCTCGGCTTCGTATATATATACATATAATCCTTTCAACTTAAAATGCAATGCTATCATAGAGTCTCCTGGCTTAGACTCTTTTCATTACATAGCAATAATATAGAGAATCAATCCATCTGTCAGTGTATATTTTTCTTGCAAATGTCATCCATGGCCAGTTGCAGAAGACTTCTCGTTGTCTGTTTATTACTTGCATCGCTGCACACGTTTATGCAGCCTGCCAATGGCCAACCACTTGTTCTCACGGTAGGTCAAGGCGGTTTTTCTACGGTCCAGCAAGCTATCAATACAGTTCCAGTAAATAACAAGGGTCCTGTTGTCATTAATGTCCAACCGGGCACTTACAGGTTAGTAATCTATTGACCCTACCTTACTTGGAGGTGTGTTTCAAGAGATAAATAAAATAGCTACAACTGTATTTTTTTTAAATGCAAACTTAGTGATGGCATAGGCAGCTTGAATTGAAAAGTTTGATAGAAGGATCCGATTCAAGCTTTATGAATTGGGATACAACTTTCTAAGTCTGAGACAACATGATGAAATTAGGATTCAATCTGATGGGACGTTTCTTTACGTCATTATAACCTTGAATGTTTTCTGAAGATCAATATAATCTTATTAGAGGGACTAAATAATGTGAAAATGTACCGCGCAGGGAGAAGGTGACTATTCCTGCAGACAAGCCCTTCATAACTCTAAGTGGCACCAACGCCAACAACACGATCATCGTTTGGAATGATAGCGCGAGAACGACAGGCGGGACATATAACTCGGGAACGGTGACTGTGTTCGCTTCAGATTTCACAGCCAAGCAGATCACAATCCAGGTAACTAGCTGGTATTTGAATTGGCTATTAATATATAGTATATAGTATAACTTCAGATCAGAGATTTAAAGAGTAAAGTAATGCAGAATTCATATGGTCCCGGTACTCTTATCCCGGGAGATCAAGCTGTGGCGGTTAGGGTTGCCGGAGATCGTTCTGCGTTTTACGATTGCAGATTTCTGGGGTATCAAGATACAGTGTTAGATGACACAGGAAGGCATTACTTTCGGAACTGTTTCATTGAAGGTGCCGGCGATTTCGTGGCCGGAAATGGGCCGGCGATTTCGTAGCCGGAAATGGAAAATCGATCTATCAGGTAAACAAAACCAAATGCAAATCATGATCCCAGCATTAATGCTTTGATTTATTTTTCTGTTTCGGAAATGGGAGTTGATGAAGAATACAATTTATGGGTTTGTTGATTGCAGAACTGTGAACTACATGCCATCCCAATAAAAAATGGCGCGTTTACAGCTCAGAAGAGAGGCTCTCCTTCTGAAGACACGGGCTTTGTCTTTGTGCAATGCAAGTTGACAGGAAAGGGATTGATGTATCTGGGCAGGGCATGGGGACCTTACTCCACAGTAGTGTTTATTGACTCTTTCATGGATGGCATTATCTTCCCTGAAGGATGGGCAGACTGGAACGATCCCACAAGACAAAAGTAAGGCACTCTTATGCTAGATTCCTGTCACCATCCATTAGAATCTGAATCTCGTTCTGATTTTGATAACTATAATCCTCTTGTGTGTGTATGTGCAGGACTGTATTTTATGGGCAGTACCAATGTAGCGGAGCTGGAGCCGCAGTAAACAAAAGAGTTCCGTGGTCCCGTGAATTCACTGATCGTACGCAGATCGAACAGTATTTGAGCACCAGTTACATTGGTGGCGATAAGTGGATCAAACAGTAATTATGGGAATTTGTTATTTGTGACCTGGATTACAAAGGGAGGAGAGCGATGAGTCTCGTTTTTTCATCCACTATTTATGGAGTACACTCCATTTTGACTCGTTTTTCATCAGTGGCTTGTTTAAATGTGGATGCATTTTGATAACGGAACGTATTTGCTCGTCTTGTCGTCGTGTAGTTTGAACACATTTTCAATTTTTCAAAATTTTCACAACTTAAAGACTATTTTATATATATATATCGCTTCGGCTTCCAGTTTTTAAACCGTATTTATTATCAGGTTCAGCTTTCACTTTTTAAACAATATATTCATCTTTATTAATGACTTCAAATTGATCGGCTAGAGAGTAATAATATGTTAACTATAAAATTAATGTTATTATGGGTGAGAAAGTTTTTGTTAATTGGGAGTTGGAGTAAAAAAATTAATTTAATAAAAAAGAAATATTAGAAAGTAATATATTCAAATATTCAAATAATAACCATATATTTCACAACTTAAAAGACTATTCCAATTTTTAAACCATATTTATTTTCTTGTTTTGCTTTCCAATTTTTAAACCATATTTATTTTCTTGTTTTGCTTTCACTTTTTAAACAATATATTCATCTTTATTAATGACTTCAAATTGATCGGCTAGAGAGTAATAATATGCTCAATATAAAATTGGTGAGAGTTTTTGTGAAAATATCATAAATATTTATAATATTAATGGGAGTTGAAGTAAAAGAATTAATTTAATAAAAAAAATATTAGATAGTTAGAAGGTAACATATTAAAATAATAACTATATTTAACATAAAGTGTAATTATAAATCAATTATAGTTTCATAAGTAACATATTTTATAAATTAGTTATAGTATCAAAAGTATTATAGTTAGATAAGCACTATAATTCATAAATTAATTATAGTTTTAGAAGCCTCATAATTAAAACTAAGCAATCAAAATAATGTTTTTAATTATTAGTTAGAAGGGAATAATATTTTCACTTATAAAATTAATATTATTATTATTTAAATTTGTTTAGTTAAATAAAAAATAATACTTAGTTGAAATGGATTTAGGAAATCAATTTATTTAGGATTTTTTAAGTTAGAAAGTAAAATATTAGAATATATCAAATAATAAATATATGCTCACTTAAATTGTAACCATAAATTACTTATAGTTTGATAAGCATCTTAATTTAAAATTTACCATAAATCAAGTATAGTTTGATAAACATTTTAATTTAAAATTGAGTAAAACATATATATTTTAAATTATTAGTTAGAAAACAATAAAATGAATATTATTAATGATTAGAAGTATTTTAGAGTATAAATATGATGATGGTTGATCAAGCTTTGGTGTATGAAACCTAAAGAAACCAATTATTTAGTTTATTTTAAAATTGTATTAGTATGCTCAAATAATATTTAGAATATTGATCTAAATCTTAAATAGAAAAACAATTTCATTTAATGAGGAAAAATATTGTTTTTATAATTAGAAGATAAAATATTTAAACATAAAATTAATAATGTTATGTTTAAATTGAATTGTAACCATAAATTATTTATAGTTATATAAGTATGTAATTAAGAAATAGGTAACAATAGTTTTTTTATGGTTAGAATAAAATATTAAAATATAAAATATTGATGATGATGATGATTGTTAAGGTTCACTTAGACCAAACTTTGGTTTATCGGACCTAAGGAATGAATTATTTAGATTGTTTTAAAATTGTATTCCCATGCTCAAAGAGCTTGGAGAGAAGTCTACCCACCTCACTATTATTGATGAGTAAGCAATATATTAAAATATAAAATTAATAACTATATATTTATAAAAATGCAAATCAAAATTTTAACTTAAATTTTAAAGGACGTTTAAAGGGATTAAAATTTGAGTTATATTAAATTTTAATTAACAATCATTAAAGTTTGGCACATCATATTTATTAATTAATTTTTTAAATTGAAAAATAAAAGATATCACAATGATAAGATTTTAATTTTATTTTTAATTATTTTATATAATTTTTTTGATGTTGTAATAAATGAGACAAGATTATTCATTTCTAGTATTTAAATGAGTAGTTTCCTATTCTTGTAGGAATTTTTTTTGTGAGCCTACTTTAAGGACTTACATGTACTTATATTAAAAATGAAGTTTGGGATCTAGTTAAGTTAAGTGACTTATAAAATATCTACACTTTTAAAATAAAATTCTATCATATTCTTCTTTTTACTACTACAATTTTTTATCTTGAAGTAGAGAAGATGGATGCCACATAAGATACATGAAACAACTAAAAAAATTTTACTTAAAAAAAAAAAGAACTAGTTCACAAGTTAAGTCCACAAAGTCCATTTATGCTCTAAGCAGTCACAAGGATGTGGTACTGTTGTAGCAACAACCATCCTATCTTTCTAAAACATGGGAGCCCCATTTCCAATTTATTTTCCAAACATAGTTTATTTTCCAAGGAATTCTAGTAATTTTCATTTTTTTAGTTAATTTTATTAATTTTCTTTTAAAAGTATTTAGAAGTTAATCTTAAACAAAGTGATTTTCATTTTCTTAGTTAATTTTATTAATTTTCTTTTAAACATATTTAGAAGTTAATCTGAAACAAATTAAGAGTTGATTAGGCTATCTCCAACTCTTTTAATGTTTAATTTGTTTATTAAACAAAAGCTCGCAAAAATCGAAAGTCAAGATACGTAAATGCTAATTTTCATCTCCTCGACGTTCTTCACTCGACTTCCCTATTTTGTAAATTATTGGAAACTAGAAGTCAATAATTTCATGTTAGATAAAACCATGGCGTTTTGATTACAACTCTTGGTCCCACGATAATTGGGAGATGGAGGTGTATTTGTTCACTCAGATAAGACTTAAAGTTTTGATTTTGAATTTTGCGACTTTAATTGGAGATCAGAGGACGTCATTGAAATGAATTTTGTATAAAGAAATCAGATCTCAAAATTTAAAGAAATCAGATCAGCGCTATTATTTAAAGAAATCAGATCTCAAAATTTGGTAAAGCCCATAATCCTCATTCTATTCAACTATGCCAATTCAAAAGCTCCTTATTTAAATCGTTTCAAATATCGGGACTCGAAGCATTCTTCCTTTCACTATTTATTTTCTTCTCGACACCCAACATCTAACATTCTTGAATTTATGGAGGGTCTATACTCACTTTTCATGTTTTTGCATGAGAAGTAAATTAAATACAATCACCTAGAAAAACTAGTGAATTTCTAGCTTGTTTTTTTGTCCATTAATTGTTAATCAGATTCAGGTCTAACATGGTTTATACTTAGTCATGTTTTGAATTCATTTGCCATTGCAACATAGAGAGTTCGAATTGATGTATTATACAAAATATATAGTTTACGTTGGGCTCTAAATTTCCCTTTAGTGAATGAATTTCAGGTTATTCCACCTATTTATTTTTTCTTTCGGTTTATCTTTTAATTTCTCTGTAGATTATATTTTCTTATGTCATTTTATCAAGCATTGCAAGATTTATTTTAGTTTTCATGGCTAAAATAATTAGGTCGAAGTTCTGGAGAAAAGAAATCAAGCTCAAATACCCCAATTTTGGCATCGATTCATACATTAATACTCAAGTTTCTAATACAGTCTCTCTCTATTGGGCCAAAATCTTGAACATTTTCGACAATCGTGTTTTATAAGAGTTCAAGGACGAAGCCCATAACCCATATCTATTAGAATATCATCCTCTTCTAGTTCCATTCCATTGTCGCTTGCCAAGTTGAGAAGCCATATATAGACCTTCTTAATTGTGTCACAAACCTATAAATTCATAAACAAAAAAATATTTTGTTTATATTTACCATTCTTACTCGTTGCAAATGTCTTTCTTACTCATAACATATTTCTTATTTGTTTGTATAGACCATATTAACTAAACCTTTTAGTATTTTTACGACAGACTTATCATACGCTCAGTGTGGCCTCCAATTGCATTCACAATTTGGTCGCAACAGTTGAAATATTGTAACTTCAAAGGATATTCTAAATGTACTTTACTGATGTTCCCCAAGGTAGATGTTCTATTCCTTTGTTGAGATGTTATTATTGTAATTGGTCATCATAAAGTCATGAGGTAAAGCCTCCATTGTAAGTTGGGGCAATAGTACCCTAATGAATATAATATAATACTGTTTTGAGTCTTCCTAGGTGAAGTGAGACCAGCAAGTTTAGTGGGGCCGACTTGTTAAGGTAAAAATTAATTTAATAAAAAAAAAAATATTAGAAGGTAAGATATTAAAATATTAAAATAATAACCATATATTTCACAACCTTTTTTTTTAACGAAAACTGAAAAAGGATTTTATAAAACAAGTTGTGCACGACCATTCATTACAACAGTGATAAGACAAAGTATTCCTGTAGATCAAAATTGCTGCACAGAAGGCTAAGCCTAAGAGTTTTCCAAAAAACTTCACACCAAGATTTTTCAAAATAACTAGTGGTTCGGGTAGTATATACCCTTATAAACTGTTTACATAACAAAAGACAGTAAAACATTTAACCATAAGAAAAGAAAACAGATTAAAAATTGCCTATGAAATTCTTAGGCTGCAATACTGATTCTTCCTCCATTGGGCGCTCAGCTTCTGTAGTTTCTCCATTCACCCTGCTTCCCTGATTCATGGTGATCAAACACTCAAGATCTTCCTGAATCCTGTCCACTTTGCCCATCATCTCGCGCAGGTTACTTTCAGTATCATCTATCCGAGCATCGTGGTTACTGATCTGCAAGGAGGTGTAACTCACTATTTCCGCCATGCTTTTGATTTCCCGCGCTATTTCTTTGTTGTCCATGGCTCCAATTGCTGTCATAAAATACAGATGTCGCAGGTTCTTCTTAATATCCATTATTCCTGCGTTATCGCCTGCTTGAGACATTCTTTCAGCTTCAGCAGACATCTCAATGCAAGCAAATTGACTGTGCAAGGAACGAGCAACGATGACACAATCCTGAATCTCAACCAAGGGAACACTAAGAAAATGATTGAGCAATGTAAGCTCCTGCTGCAACACAAAAACCCCGTGCCTTTATGAAGAAACCAAAGTACCCACGGCACCTTCCTGCCACCCGGTACAAAGACATCCCAAGATAGAACTTCACCTCAAACCACCTGAAGACGTAAGAGCGATACCAAATCCAGGGCCTGAAGACCAAGATGTGGAGGGGAAACTATAATGAAAATTGGAGAAGGCTGTGAGAGCAAGCCTCTCCTTCACAAAGGAACGAGTGAGAGGGAGAGCTTGCGACGAGATACCCAGCAGCCTCCCTCCTTCAACACCTGCTACTACATTCAGGAGAACCAGAGCCAAGGTCCAGAGCTGAGTAAATAAGCATGTCGCTGGAAGGAGACGGCATAGAATTATGGATGAGGGGAGCACAAACGTGCGAAGAGGGAGAGCAATTAACCAAGGGCCGAATGATCTTAATGCCTGTAGAGATCAAGATGAAGAGTAGACATGAGAGAGTCCACGCGGTAGAGGGATGGAATCTGGTGGGACAGATCAGTAAATGCTTGGAACCGTCAAGAGGCTGAGAGGAATGGATGCCAGCTACGATGAAGTGATGTGGGGAGAGGGGTAGAAAGGAGGAGGGGGAAAGAGGAGGGGCCTTAGGGAGAAGAGGAAGGATGGATAAGGGGAGAAGGATAAAGAGAGGAGAGTGAAAAAGGGAAAGGAAGGAGAAAGAAGGGGGGCTTTAGGGCTTCCAAAAAATTTAATGAGGGTTAAGAACTTCATTATGGTAATCCACACATAGAGAGATCCGGGGGGGGGCTTCCAGCACCTCATTTAGGGAATGAATTTGAGGATAGGATGATTTCCATCCTAACTATAATGACCTTGTGGGAGAGTGGCGCACACATTAGCCAAACTGTCCGCTGCATTGTTATTATGCCGAAGGATGTGAAAAGCCTCATAAGATTTAGCCATGAGAAGCTTAGCTTTTTCAAACAGATGACAGCATTTGACTACTCCAATAGGGTATCCGTTGATCAGTTTGTAGATGACATGCCTGGAATCTCCAAATATCAGAACCTTTCAAAGCTTCTTAGTGCTTAGAAGATGAAGGCCCTAGATAAGAGTCAGCCACTCAGCTTCATTGTAGGTTCTGTTACCTAATCCCCACGTGAAAGTTTGTTCTACATATCCTCCGGGATCCAAAAGAAACCCCCCCGTGCCTACCACCCTTGGATTACTTTTCGAAGCACCATCAAAGAAGAAAGCAAATGAGTTTTTCTCCATGAGCCAGGAATTAAATTCATTACTGGGTAGACGTAACTCCCACAGAAGGGTCCGGCTAGGTTGACCTGCTCTACAAGTGATGCTTTTGGACTGAGGGGAGCTCCTCTCTTTCAGGAAGTTTTTGCACTAAGAGGAATAAGGTTCAGGGATGGACTCTTGCGAGGGGAAGCTAATGTTATTTGAGGAAAACTTTTCAACTATCATTCCTATAGTTTTAGCTGCTATACAGAGCGAGACAGCTCTTTGTTCCTTGAAGATGGCATGATTCCTAGCTAGCCAAAGTTGCCAACAAAGGTTATTTGGGATAGAGGCTTAGAGATGGCTTAAGATTGGTTTCTTGCTTAAGGATCCGGGAAAATAATTAGACCAGTCTTTAAAGAGCTGAGTTACAGTACCTGGAAGGTCTCGGCCAAAATTCGGAGGGAGAACGATCCTCCAAACTAAGAGGGAGACTTTGCATTGAAGAAAAATGTGGTTGGAATTCTCTTCAGCTGAATTGCATAGAGCACATCGAGAGGGGCCAAGAATGCCTCTTTTCCTTAAATTTTCAGCTGTTAAAAGCTTGTTATGCAAGATAATCTAGGTGAAGCTATTAACTTTAGGGATACTATCAGGATGCCACACCTTCTTCCATAGTATTTCTGTCGTACTTAGTTCCATGTTTATTTTCTTATATCCCTCTTTGACACTGTACTGCCCTGATTTACCCCATCCAAGACGATCCTTGGCTGTGACTCGCATTGGAGATGAGCCATGGAGAGAAGAGAGAAAGGAGGATGCAGCGTTGCCCAGGTGAGCTTGAGGAGATAGCTCCTTCCATCCTTTCCACCGTCCCTTCCAGTCCCACCGAGAAAGGTCATAAAGAGAGATAATCCCCTGCTCTCTCACCCATTCAGAAAGAGGAACCAAGCCTGGCATCGAGGAGCGAGGGGGCTATCCTAAGATGTTGTTGTTCCAGACATTAATGCTTTTCCCATTCCCTGGAATCCAGTAGCAGCCTTCAGTGATTGTGTTAAGGGATGCTTTGCATAGTTTCCATATAGTGGTTCCTTTTCCTGTCCATGCGCTGTCTAACATTTTTGATCTGGGCCTTCTGATATACTTTTTTTTTATGACTTCCTTCCACCATTCCTTTCTTCCCGTAACCAGTCTCCAGATCATTTTGGCTCCCATATCTTTACTCATGTGTTCCAGGTCTCTAATGCCTAGACCGCCTTGACCTTTGGTACATTTGATCATATCCCACTTAACCAGGTGGAACTTCTTAGTCTGAACTTTCCCTCCCTACCATAAGAATTTTCTAATTTCCTTACCAATGTTGTTGATGACATTCTTGGGTGCCAGGACCATTGAACTTGTGTAGATGGGATAGGAGGAGAGGATGGATTGGATTAGAACAGTCTTTCCATCTAAATTTAGCCATTTCGATCCCAAGGATTGGGTCTTAGCCTTAATTTTTTGAATGACCAAGTTCCACATTGAGGAAGTCAAGGATTTTTTAACCACGGGGATACCCAAGTAGATAAAATGGGTCCAATTGGGATTGGATTTGATTTGAAGGATTTGAGATATGCTGCGAAGGGTTGTTATAGGGTAGTTCCATCCATATATTTGGCATTTGTTCAATTTTGCTGAACTTCCTGAGGTTTGGAGGAAAATTTCAAGGGGGCTGAGAAACACTAGTACAAAAGCATGGATTTTTCCACGGAGGTTTTCCACATTTCTTACTTTTTGGTGTAAAATCTGATGTAACAGGAATGAGGCATCGATGTATCCATGCCTATCCATCGATGTATCTACGCCTGGACTCTTAGCCATCACTGTATCCACGCCTGGACTCTTAGCCGTCGCTGTATCCACGCCTGGACTCTTAGCCGTCGCTGTATCCACGCCTAGCCATCGCTGTATCCACGCCTGGAAGATAGGGGGTAGGAATTGCAATGCTTGGTCAAATCATACAACAACATATTGAGGAAAACCACAAATATGATGGTGCTCTTCATGTTTAGATAATTGAGGGCCTTCATTCACCAAACACTAGGACGTAAAAGTCAATTTTCCTAGCGAGAGGTGAAGAAGCTTGACTCGATCTCAAACAAAGCATAAATAATATCAAGACAATGCTTTATTAATAATAGTGTTCCCAAATCTCACATTATTACCAATGTACATTCAGCGGAAGCACCAAGTCAACAAGTTCAAAAGGACGATTTAGATTCTCCACAACCCACAAACCACACTTAGGTAGCTCCATTCATCTCGAAGTAATGTGGTCATATTGGTGATCAATGTCCTCTGTTGGTTAGTGTTACCCAAATGTAAAGGTATATACATGATTTTAGTTAGTTATTGGGAAATAATTAGTATGAAGGCTATCTTTTTGGCATAGAAAATGAAAATTGTGATAGTTATTTTGTGTAGTGGTGATAAGAATCCATGTAGTATATAATCTAGCCATAACAAGTTTAAATCACATGAAGAGCTTAGGTTTGAATATCTATTATAATTTTTTATTTATCTATTTATGGAAAAGTTTAACTAGTTCAAAGGGGATACCACGAATTCAATAAATATCTAAATATAGCCATGAGTAAAGTCACAAGCTCACGGATGATCATGCTTCTCATTTTTTAGACTTGTGGAGTTAAAGGAGGTGTTGCTTCAATAAGCTCTTTCATGATGAATTTCCTACCTCCACAATTGCACACCGACTATAGTACATTATTTTGACATTAAAATTTATTGGAATCCTTTTGTTGTCAAACAACAAGAAAAAAACCTAGAAATGAAAAATATATATTTGCAAGCATTATAAAGCATTATGACCACATAAATTTTCAAATCGAAGCAAATAAACTACACAAACAAGACAACACAAAATAATGTACTTTTATTGACTTATCATATTACTAGATTATACAACGTACCACCATGGACAACTATAGAGACTTAAGATGTTTCTAAGATACACAAATATATA